>JARYHS010008074.1:191811176-192411176 GCA_031002005.1 Vandiemenella viatica | reverse complement strand
TACGCGAGCAACAATTTGCAACTACACCAGCTTCTGTCGCCATTACAGTCCACCTACAACACGAGCGGCTCGTAAATCATGATTAAATTCGAAATGGTTGGCGGAAGCCATGTTACAGACGAGAGCCCAGAGCATTTCAATCGAAATGTATCCACTAAAAGGCGTACTGCAATGAATGTGGTGCTATAGATGGATGCTGAAAATTAAGTGGACAGTTGAAGTACGGAATGAACGTGTTTTGGAAATGATGGCTGAGGAAAGAAACGTGTCGAAGAGTATTAAAGAAAGAAGATACAGGATGGTAGATCATATTCTGAGACATGCAGGATTGATTAATTTGTTAGTGGAGGGAACAGTAGAAGGTAAGAACTGTACAGGAAGACAGAGATTAGAATATATGAAGCAAATAATTGAGGACGTGGGTTGTAAGGGATATGTAGACATGAAGAGGTTAGAGCAAGAAAGGAAGGGATGCGGGACTGGCAATGAAGAACTGTTTTCACTATGCAAACCTGATGGATTATTGCAGAGTACAGGTACTCTACTACACAGTTTGTCGTTACGTAACCGTATGTTCTACAACAATACGATGGTAGACTACTAAAGAAAAGCATCACTTTAACGTTAGGCATTTACTGAATAGAGCATCGACTGCTCTTGCAGAGTGCAGTGGGCAAAGTTTAGTTACTAAGTAGCTCCAGGTAGGCACTACTACATACATGTACACACCACTTAAGATTTTGTCATGGTAAGTCTATTCTAGGGTACACAAAAATTTTTGAAAATTATATTAAGTTTGTTGTTAACTGGTTTGTTTTAGTATTCACGAATATGGCAGAATTTGACGTAAGGCCCGGTGTATTATTTACATACGTAGAACACTCGAGAGAGAATCTAACAAACGCAAATTTTTAATATTTCCATCAAAATCTGCAATATTGTAAGAACTAAACTATATTCATTCAAATAGGTGGGAAATATACATAAATGTAGGAATTAGTTTCTTCAGGTTTTCTGACCGTATGATACGATCTTTGAATTTTCTTTTTATGATAGCATAAATATAGTTTTTTTTATTCAAAAGCATTTTATGTATTACTAACAAACGCAATATGAGGGATGAAAAGTGGCCAAAGTGTCGTTGATGAACAAACCAACATGCGCCATTGCCTTCGGTTTCCAATAGCGATCGAAGTATACGTAATTAAACAAACGATTACACAATCACACTCGATAACTCCATAAATAACTGACGGAATGATTCATCACTGCTTTAAGAAAAGGGAAATACAGGGATAGCAAAATAAAATGAAAATTTACAAAATAAATTTCAAATGTTATATTTTATTTCTTTTATGATTCAAATCAAAACTCTCATTCATTTAAGCTCACAATCTAATTTTTGTACTCACCCTAGTTATTTATTTCTAGCACAAGAAAGTTCATGTCCAACGTGCATGCGATATATAATGCAACACAATGTTTGATTTGTTTGAAACGTGTAAGAGCCCCCTGCAAGGTACAATTCTGATCAATTACTGCCTGCTGAAGCTTAACAGGCTGGGCCAAACAACTAGATAGGTGGGTACAGAGTTGGGAAACCTCCTCAATACACTCACCGTATTAACCGTGTATTGAAGACGGCCGTGACACGGGTGCTTAGCATGGAATCAGGCGGTCGGCGCCATTGTCTGCACGTTTCACGGGCCATTCGTGGCCGGCCCACGCGGGACACTCGTAAAAACGCGCCGCTAATGATAATCATAATGATGCAAGGATAATTGCCTCAAATTACATCCCAACTGCAGGACGTGTTAGCTCGTAATTCGACACGACTTGTCAACAGGTTCTCGAATCGAGCGCTGCTGGCCCGGGGCGCAGCTGCGAGAGCCATCGCGCGGCCAAACGGGGAATTACGCCAGGCAGCTGCTGGGATAGAGGACAATAGTTTGACAAGGTACCAACTCTCGTCAAGAAATACGATCAGACGACGTATACACCAGATAGCTGTCCTTTTTCTCACTAAGTAGATAATACCTTTAAGGAAACGTCGCAACGCAATTATATGATTCCTACACTTTCACCCATTGTCTCATAGGTACACAGTGTGAGCTAATGGATCTAAATTAACTAAAACTGTAGAAAATAAACTGATCGTTCATATATGTTCAATTAAGTGGCCAGACTTATGAATAAAAAAGTAAAAATTCCCGGCCGGTCAACGCGACTGTTAAATTACAATGTGGGCGTCGGAAAGAGGTTTTATGCAAATAGCAAAGAACACTTTTCTGATATTAAGATCTTAAATTCTGGCAACACGTTTACAATTTTAAGACGTGTAGTAAAGTAACATCATACAGTATCATATCCATGCATTTTATCATTTATGGTCTTTCATTAAGGTAATTTACATTCCCACAAGGACAGCTAGAAAATAAAGTGCCGATGTACATATTATCTGAATTTTAAATAAAACGCTTAACATGATAGTCATAACGTAAAAAAGTTGCAATGGTCAACAGAGATCTTACAAGAGCACCTTGAAATTCAGAACATAAACATTTTTTTTTTTTGCTTGGGCTTTACGCCTCGTCGACAGCGTGGTCATTAGAGGCGGGACAAGGGGACAAGGAACGGGAAGGAATTTGGAAATGGCCTTTTGGAAGGAAGCAACCCGGCATTCACCTGGAGTGATCGGGGGATAAACATTTTTAGTTAATCGGCGAAGAAGAAAAAAATGAGAAGAAAAGGAACGAAAATCCCTTTTCACTTGGAACGTGAAGATGTTGTGAAGAATGATGAGAAGAATTTAGTTGAGAGCAAAAACAATTTCGCTGCTTTAAACTGAATCCTACTTACCCATGCTGGTACCGAAATTTACTATTTTTGGCAACACTGTTCTCAAATTCAGAAAATAAAGGAATAATCTGACAGTCAGTTATTGTTCGACGAGATATTACAAACTGCAAGTCGAAACGAATTGTCAGAGAAGACTTATGATTTCGCATACATCATCGGTACCAGAAAACTAATAAAAGTAAAGCAGAAAATGTCATTGCGACAAAATAGATACAAATGAATAAAGCCAGAACGTAATATTAACATTAGCAACGGGGCTGTTATTCGAAACTCTACCTTCAAATCTGCGCCAATTCATGGTTTCAAAGTTCTCCATTAACTGAAGGGGGTGATAAGAACATTTACTTAGAAAGTGAGAGAATTGGAATACATAACTTTGGTCGACCGTTACTTGACACACATAAAGGAGTTGGAGAAGTTAAAAACTGATAGTATCTAGATTTGTTTGTAGAAACTGCGGTAGAATAGAGATAATAATTAATACCATATGATAATAAAAGAGCTGGCTTTAATAACTGAAAGAAAGGGGACAGGTGAACAAAGTGTTTGTCATATATAAGGTGTATATTAGCATAACGTCTGGATTTACACTGAAGAGCCAAAGAAACTGGTATAGGCATGCGTATGCAAACACAGAGATATGTAAACACTCAGAGTACGGCGCTGCGGTAGGCAACGTCTATATAAGACAACAGGTGTCTGACGCAGGCGTTAGATCGGCTACTGCTGCTACAATCGCAGGTTATCATGATTTAAGTGAGTTTGAACGTCGTGTTATACTCGGGCCACGAGAAATGGGACACAGCATCTGCGAGGTAGCGATGAGCTGGGGATTTTTCCATACGACCATTTCACGAGTACACCATGAATATCGGGAATCCGGTAAAACATCAAATCTCCGACATCACTGCGGCCGGAAAAAGATCACGCAACAACTTGACCAACGACGACTGTAGAGAATCGTTCAACGTGACAGTGCAACCAGTCCGTAAATTGCTGCGGATTTCAATGCTGGGCCATCAAGAAGTGTCAGTGTAGTGGACCGTTTTAATAATTATAGTATATTTGAGAGATGTGAAAATATTTATAATGATAATGTATGAGCGGCGGCACTCACTGGCCGTAAGCGCCTGGCGTGGGATGTCGCAAGCCAGCTCAGCAATAAATCCAGGTCGGCGAGCAATAGTTATGGAAACTGGGCTCGTGTAGAAGCTTCGAGATACGCTAGCTGTCAGTTGATTGCCCTTAGAACTGGGACAGAGTACGCAACTGACGAAATATAAGCGCGAGCTCACCGAGGCTCGGGGGAAGTCGGTCAAGCCAAGTTCGAGTGACTAAGCAGCCACTATGCTGCGTTAAACATCGAGACGGGAACGAAGGCCAGCTCTGCCCGCTAGTCAGCTGATCTGCCATACCAATGTAAGTCCATCAATCTTTTATATTACCAAGTGCTTGGAGTCCTGCTCGTGGCAAATGGACGAATGTAACAGCCCGCAGTGAAAGAATAAAACTATGTACGCACTTAGTGTCTTTCATTAGTGCAAGTCAGTAAGATCCAGGTTGAGGTACATAGCCTAAGTAAGATAGCCAAAGCCGAGACGGAAGTACCAGGAACGGGAGCCGCAGCAGACACGCCCCAAGTAAGTAAAAACTGGCTAACGCTCACAGTGACCACATACGACTTATCCATCCTGACGAATAAGTAACGGACCGGCATAACTATATACTAAGAGCCCGCTACAATTTGGTGTCAGATAAAATTGGAGCCAGGAAGAGATGAAAACGGGTAAAAAGACACCGCAACTGGGTGTCAGAAAAATTTAGAGCCAGGAAAGGAAGAAGCCGGAAACTTAAAACTGCTTGGTGGCGAAGGTAATTTCTTTGGCTACAGAAGATCATTTAAATTGTATGCAGTAATCTGTGGAGAGAAGAACTTAATTTTTAATCGGGCACTTAAAATGATGGCATTGGTAAGAAAGTAAAACGGCTGCGCTAGCGGGTCAGGCAGAAGGAGGTCAGCGCAAGTACGTCATTCAGTAAGCAGCTGTTCCAGCAGACGTGTCCAGTGACGCGGCGGAGAGGCGGAGCCCGGGCGACAACAGACGACTGGAGGGGTTATCAGCTGTCCGGCAGCCATCACTGCGGAGGCATTGGGTCACCGACGCGAGAGGGAGGAGCCGTGGCGGCACACGACTTCGACTCCAGGACGGCGCGTACGACTGTGGCGAGATATTCGGTGAGTAGAAACTAACCCAGTATGTCTCAAAATAGAACGGACGGTCAAACCTCCACAACGGTGCAGGAAGCTGTGCAAGATATAAATCAGAGAATGGAAACGTTAGCTGTTCAAGCGAATCTTGCAAAGGAAGAGACTAGGAATTTGCAATTGATTAGTACACTTCTGTCCCCTGGCATCACCTTTTCGGGAAATCCGGGAGAAAACATTCGTGACTTTCTTGATCGGTTAGATAACGTATTTAGCATGTTTAGTTTATCCTCAGATGTTAAGTTAAGAATTCTGAAGAGTCGGTTATTTGGCATTGCATACCGGCATGTAAGATACGATCAAAATTGTAAAATGTCAGTCACTTACGCGGGGCTTTGTGAAGAGCTTGTTAAAAGATTTGAGCCTAAAGTCAGCGCGACGTTCTATCGCGAAAAATTACGTAGTACAAAAAGAAGGTCTCAGGAATCACTTGAAGATTATGCGGACCGTTTGAAATTTTTGAATGCTCAGACTTTCGAATTAACGGGAGATGAGTCTCACGACGAAGCTGTTCTCTTTGAGAGTGATATGCGGCTTTTGGAAGTTTTCCTAGCAGGAATAAGCTCGGAATTAAATCAAGAGATTTCTTTAAGGCGGCCTAAAACATTTAGTGAAGCAGTAGAGATTGGCGTGTTATTTGAACAAGTTAAGAATAGAGCCTCCACAGAAAATAGATTTAAACCAGTACAGCAGGTGTTTCATGCACGGAAAGTCATCTATTGTTTTTTGTGTGGCAAGGCCGGTCACCTACAAAGGGATTGTTATCAGAATGTAGGAAATAGAGGAGAGAAAGGGGGTAGCCAGCACCATGGATCACCGGCAAAACAAGAAGGTAAGTGGCAGAACCAATGTTCTAACTGTCATTGCAATGCGGGAAATCGCAGATATGGCGGCAATTTTTCTAAAGGATATAATAACTATAAAGCCAAGGGAGCATCAGGGAATTGGAATAGGAATAGGGGCGCGGGACACAACCAACCTGGTAGTGTAACTAATATTCCTAAGGGAGATAGTCAATCTAAACAGACTCAGGCGGTAAACTGAAAATAGGCAGCAGTGTCCCCGGCTGTTTGCCTCCAAAACACGTACCTGCAGTTAATAGACAGGACACTTCAGGGGCAAACTTTGCTGATCTTACAGTTAAAGCTTATTATCAGGGAAAAAAATGTAACTTGCTTTTGGATACGGGAGCGGACTGTAACCTCCTATGGGTTGGTATATGCGGGGAGCAAGGATTAAAACCCCCAGATTGCAAAATTACGGGAGTAGATGCTACTAAAGAAATTGAAGTATTAGGGACTAAAAAAGTTGAATTAACGATTAATGGGTGTAATTTTGAAGTTGTGGTGTATGTAGTCCCACAGTTAAGTCCAAACTTTACCGGGATTTTGGGAGTAGATTTCCTCAGGGAATATGGGGCGGTGTTGGACTTTAATAATAGTTCTATCAGGTTAAGGAACCGCCAAGGCGGAAGCTTACTGGTAGAGCTTAAAGGCTCAGATAAGTGGTCCATGGAGCTATCTGACGTCGTAGCTCCTGTCAAACGGTCACAATTAGTCATAAAGTCAGACTCTGCCATCACGATCCCCGAATCTACAGGTAAGGTGTTGCAGCTACCATTGTCTCAGGAAATGGAGGCTGTAACTGGATCAGTGGTAATGGTTGAACCGTTTCCAGTAAACGAGTATTTAGACCAAAGAAAGGTGTATGTTAAGAGGTGTATAGCTTATGTAACCGCGGTTAATGGAAAAAACTTGTGTTCCAGTGAGTATAGAGAATTTTGGTAAGGGCCCAGTAGAGATTCCGAAGAATTACCAAGTAGCACAAGTATCTATGTTAGATGTTGATGTTGATGTTGATGTTGATTTTCAAAGTAGTCCTCATTCAGGTGAGGGGAGTAAAGAAGAAATAACGAAACAAGTTCGAGTTAATTCTGCCGAACCCTTGTTAGACTTTAGCAGTAAGACAAGTCATTTACCGCCGGATCAACGAGATCGCTTAGAAGCATTATTGAGGGAGTATGAAATTTTGTTTGCACCTAAAGAGGGTTTGCCCAGCACACATCTTGTGGAACACAGGATTTTAACGGGAGATGCCCCACCTTGCAAATCTAGGCCGTATCGGGTCCCATACCACCAGAGGGAAATCTTAGATAAATTAATAGACGAACAATTGAAGGACGGTATAATACAACCATCGTCCTCAGCCTGGTCAAGTCCTGTGGTTTTAGTAAAAAAGAAGAGTGTAAATGGGGAAGACAAGTATCGATTTTGTGTAGACTACCGTAAGTTAAATAGTGTTACTATTCCTGATGTATACCCATTACCATCTATTTCGGAGACTGTAGATTATCTAGCCAACTGTGAATACTTCTCGACACTCGATCTTAAATCGGGTTATCACCAAATAAACATGGCGAAGGACGACATCGAAAAAACCGCTTTTTGTACATACAATGGATTATGGGAGTACAGAAAAATGCCATTCGGGTTAAGGAATGCTCCAAGCACGTTCCAAAGAGTGATTGATACCATTCTTCATGGGATTAAAACAAAAATGGCGCTGGTGTATATAGATGACTGCCTAATATTTTCAAAAACCTTTGACGAGCACATTTCCCATTTGAAGGAAGTTTTGGAGCGATTCAGGAAAGCGAACCTAACATTATCCTTCGGAAAATGTCACTTTGCAGCAAGCGAAATAGACTATTTGGGCCATGTAATTTCTAAGGAGGGCGTAAGACCGCAACCTAGATTGGTATCGGCAGTCCGAGAATTCCCCACACCTACTAATGTCAAGGAATTACAATCCTTTTTAGGACTTTCGAATTATTACCGGAAATTCATCAAGGGATATGCCCAAATCGCAAGACCTTTGACAAAATTATTGGTGAAAGGAGCGAAATTTGAGTGGACTAACGAATGTGAGGTGGCTATGCAGACCTTAAAGAATATCCTCACAACACGTCCCCTATTGCACCATCCTCAATTCGATCAGAAATTCACGCTTATCTGTGATTGTTCTCAAATCGCAGCGGGAGCGGTTTTGGCACAAGTAATCGATAATGTGGAACGACCAATTGCATACGCATCACGTCAATTAAGCCCGGCACAATCTAAATACAGTGCTACGGAGAAAGAGCTGTTGGGAGTTTTATGGGGAATAAAGCATTTTAGACCATACTTATGGGGTCGGCAATTTGACCTCGTAACGGATCATGCTGCGCTTCGTTGGCTGATGAATTTGAAAGATCCATCTAGTAAATTAACGCGGTGGGCGTTGATGCTTTCAGAATATGATTTTAAAGTCATAGTTAAACGTGGGTCGGAAATTGCGCATGCGGACGGCCTGAGCCGTAAGGTCAGAGCTCTCGAAGTGCAAGAACCTCTGACGTTAGCGCAACTACCACTTGAGCAATCAAAAGACAAAGAATGCTTGCGTTGGCGTCAGCGGCCAATGTTCGTGTTACGCGACGATGTACTGTATAGGAAAACAAAACAAGGGGAACGGGCGGTTGTGCCACAATCACTGCGAGAAACGGTGTTACAATTACACCATGATTCCTTTTATGGTTGCCATGCAGGGTATAAATCTACCAATCGCCTGATTGCTAAAGCATATTGGTGGCCTTCTAGGAGGCAGGATACGCGCGATTACGTTAAAAGTTGTCTCGCGTGCAATCAGCGCGCGGGGGAAACACGAAACAGGGAGAAATTGCAATCACTACCCGAAACTAGTAGCCCTTTTCAAAGGATTCATTTAGATATTGTTGGCCCATTTTCGAGAAGCGATAGCGGTCATGTTTTCATCTTAACCATCGTGGATGCTTTCTCAAGGTATCTGGCCATGATTCCGCTAGTCGACCAGAAGACGGAGACCATCGCGAGAGCATTTGTGACCCGATGGGTTCTACTCTACGGGATCCCAGCCGTTTTGGTCACGGACAAGGGCCAAAGCTTTCTATCTGATCTATTTACACAGATGTGCAGACTACTAGGAATTAGAAAACTGAACACCACGGCAGTACATCCCGAATCTAACGGAATGGCGGAGAGAACGCACAGAACTATAATTAAATCCCTAAGCTGTTATATGAATAAATCTCAAAAGAATTGGCCTACAGTTTTACCATTTATCGTTAGTGCGTATAATTGCCGCGTGCACTCTTCCACAAACAAGACACCGTATGAAGTACTCTATGGAAGGGAGATGAATTCGCCATTCGCTGTGTTTCCATTGTCTAAAGAAATAACCAACCCTGACGTAAGAAGTTTGGCGCACAAGCTACGCCGAATCTGGAGTAGTGTGCGGAAAGCGAATGCCAAAGCGTTCGCACGGCAGGCAAAGCAATATAATAAAAAAGCTCACCCTCAGGACCTTGCTATTGGTTCATTTGTACTTTTGAACAAACCTTTTAGAAAACGTGGTACATGTTCTAAATTTAACCTATCCTGGACGGGTCCGTTTGAAATAGTAGGATTGCCTTCAGGTGTTAATGTGCGGATTCGGTTACCAGATCGGGACGTAACGGTGCACAAAAACCGGGTTAAACCTTACATCTGGAGAAAAACGCAGCGGGAAGCACGGTCGACAATAGTCGACGAGACTCGAAACACAGACCTTGGAACACCAGGGGGGAAACCCATAGCAGCGCGAAATCCTAGACCACGCCAGGACATACCATATAATTTAAGAAATCGTGCAGTTAATGGTACAGGGAGGGACACACCTACGCAACAGACACAGGTGACGCAACGAAAGACAGGGAAAAACAACGATGCTAGTCATTCATATAATTTAAGAAATAAGAAGGTAGTATCTTGAAAATAAGCTGTAAATAATGTTTGTGCCAACCCTGCAAAGGTGCTGCCAGTGAGGAGGTGGAACGGTAATTGCAAAAGTAAGAATGTTAATGGCAGTAAGTAAAGTAATTTAGAATTGGTTCAAATTTGTGCATAAAAGCTTTAATGAAACCATGCAAACTGGGTTGGTTTCGGCTCAACGAATCGGTGTTGAATTCTAGCCAAGAGAATCATTTTTTTTGAGTGAACCTAAGTGCAAGTTAAAAAAACTGTGTCAAGTGCTGTGTACACAATAGCAAGTTGTGTGTTTATTATTGTCCGACACAGCTGTTGTGTGATGTAAACACCAGTGTGCAGAATTTTGCTGTGGTTTCAAATCCCGCAGGGCTGGGCTACGCAGCGGGTAGCCGACCGCAAGGCGTGACGTGTGTCGACGCAGCAAGCGGCGGGCGCGTGCTGATCGGACTCGCGGAGCGATCACCAGCTCAGCAGTGTCCTCTTTAAGTATTGGAACATTGTTTACAGACCCTTTTTTTTTTAGAATTAAGACTGTGGTGAAAAATATTTTAGGTAGTAAGAACTTTTAGTTGAATTAGTAGTATCGTGTAGAAACAGTCAGTGTGTAATCTTTAGTAGTTAATTTCTCCAAGGGTGTTATTAGAAAAAATGATGTTGCGTTTTAAGGGTTTAATAGTAGTACTAATTCTTTCACTGGGCAGGGTCCCAATACAATGTTATCAAGTCACACCCCTTAAGAGTGGTATAATGTTTGTCAAGCAAGATAATGTTATTCATTCGCCATTAGTTTGGTCCATTGTGGCTCAGATAAATTTCAGAGAATTATGGGAGCACAGTCGGCAGCTAGATACTGTATTTAATCTATTGGATGCATCTTTTAAAAACCTCACCTCCTTTGACGATGATATAACTCATGAATTGGTAGGGAGCTTAAGAACACTATATGCAGCCCTAGACGATGAGTATCGTAATTTAGTTGATCTTTTGCCAAGAGGAGGGAAAAGGACAAAACGTGCGTTAATATCGGTAGGCGGTTCCCTTCTCAAGAAATTATTCGGGACTCTTACGGAAAAGGATTATAAGAAACTAAATTCCCGATTGACAAATTTGGAACAAATCACGGACAATATGGAAATTAACGCCTCAAAACAAATTATGCTGACTAAGAACATTCAAAATGCCGTAACGAATAATACAGCCGCGATAACAACACTAGCGAACACTTTCATGTCCAAAGTATCTCAGTTACAAACTACCCTAACTCAAAATTTAAAGGAATTAGAAAGATTTTTTGTTCAACAATTATACAGCAACCAACTGTTACAGCAACTGGTAGTAACTATCACTAATACTCGCATGGAGTTAACTAAGTTAAGAATCGCTTTGATACAAGCCACAGATGGGAAACTTAGCGATGTATTAATCAATCCGAAAACCTTCATACAATATTTGCAAACTATTCAAAGACATCTAGAAGCACAATGCTATATGATTTTCCCTTGCACCCTGGACAATGTATATCATTACTATCAATTAGCGTCCGTAAATGTAGCATTGATGGGTGACAATCTACACATTGTCGTTGACATACCGGTGGGTACTACTGACTCAGTTTTAACCAGGTACTCTGTGCACACATTTCCAATTTTTTGGGAGCAAACGGGTTATTATGTACAATGGAAGACACATGAGATATTGTTGTTAACCCAATCTCAGAACGCTTATGCGCTCCTAAACAAACATGACTTGGAAGGATGTAGAAACTCTGGCATAACAGTCTGTCCAGCACTCACGTTGCACAGTAGGAGTGTAGGTACTTGTGAAACCTCTATGTTCTTTTCAAACAATTTTTCAAGCTTGTGCCAACGTGACATCCTAATGCTGGATCGGCCTTACCTAAGCCTTGTAAATCAAAATTGGATCTTTTCTATGCCCAAACCTTACGAAATTATTGTCACTTGTTGGAATGAAGATGTCAATCAAACCGTTAATCGAGTGAAACTCATGAATTCAGGAATCATTCAGCAGTCATCTCACTGTCAATTTGTAGGAGAAAATTTCTTCATACCTGTGTTGCATAAAACTCTCATTCATGTCAATCTGTCATATCCAGAATATGTGTTACCTACTTTCAGTAAAGAAATATACCATAGTCCGAAATTAGTGGAATTAAATCACACAAATCCCGCAATCTTGAGCACAGAATTATCAAAACACTTGCAACAAGCAAGGGACTCAATTAAATATAATCAATTGATAGCAGCCATAGAAACGCAAGTTCAACTGCACTCAAGGCACAAGACCATGGTGACCACTGTAAGCCTAACGACTATTGTATCATTATCTATTATAGTAATTTTAATACTGTTAATTTACAAACGATATAATAAAAAATTAGCCAGATTGGATAGTGAAAGACCAATACCAACTGCAGCACAAATTGTAATGACTTTACCATCTACTAGCAAGGATAGTGCTAAGGACACTGAAAACTGCACAACCAAATCGAAACTGTAATTATGCCATTGATGTTCTATTGTTCTTGTCAAATGATTGTTTTTTCTTTTATTGCCTTGTCTTTTATACTTATGATTCTTAACGAGAATTGACTTTGTTGTTATACAGGATTGGACGCCACACCATAAAGCATTTGCGATTATAAAAGAATGTTGCTATAACTTTGTAAGCCCGAAGCAAGAATCCAAGCACGAATCATGTACAGTACTAGGACTAGTTAGTGAGTAACCTCAACAATGGAGGGGAGTAGTAAGCTTTGGGGACAAAGCTGGTCTTCGATTAAGGAGGGAGAGATTGTAGTGGACCGTTTTAATAATTATAGTATATTTGAGAGATGTGAAAATATTTATAATGATAATGTATGAGCGGCGGCACTCACTGGCCGTAAGCGCCTGGCGTGGGATGTCGCAAGCCAGCTCAGCAATAAATCCAGGTCGGCGAGCAATAGTTATGGAAACTGGGCTCGTGTAGAAGCTTCGAGATACGCTAGCTGTCAGTTGATTGCCCTTAGAACTGGGACAGAGTACGCAACTGACGAAATATAAGCGCGAGCTCACCGAGGCTCGGGGGAAGTCGGTCAAGCCAAGTTCGAGTGACTAAGCAGCCAATATGCTGCGTTAAACATCGAGACGGGAACGAAGGCCAGCTCTGCCCGCTAGTCAGCTGATCTGCCATACCAATGTAAGTCCATCAATCTTTTATATTACCAAGTGCTTGGAGTCCTGCTCGTGGCAAATGGACGAATGTAACAGCCCGCAGTGAAAGAATAAAACTATGTACGCACTTCGTGTCTTTCATTAGTGCAAGTCAGTAAGATCCAGGTTGAGGTACATAGCCTAAGTAAGATAGCCAAAGCCGAGACGGAAGTACCAGGAACGGGAGCCGCAGCAGACACGCCCCAAGTAAGTAAAAACTGGCTAACGCTCACAGTGACCACATACGACTTATCCATCCTGACGAATAAGTAACGGACCGGCATAACTATATACTAAGAGCCCGCTACAATCAGCGTAGGAACCATTCAACAAAACATCATCGACATGGGCTTTCGGAGCCGAAGGCCCACTTGTGAACTCTTGCTGAGTGCACGACACAAAGCTTTACGCCTCACCTGGGCCCGTCAACACCGACATTGGACTGTTGATGATTGGAAAAATATTGCGTGGTCTGACGAGTCTCGTTTCCAATTGTATCTAGCGGTTGGACGTGTATGGGTACGGAAACAACCTCACGAATTCATGGACCCTACGTGTCAGCAGGGGATTGTTCAAGCTGGTGGAGGCTTTGTAATGCTATGTGGAATGTGCAGTTGGAGTGACATGTGTTCCCTGATACGTCTAGATACGACTCTGACAGGAGACACGTACGTACGCATTCTGGCTGATCACCTGTATCCATTCATGTCCAGTGTGCATTCCGACGGACTTGGGCAATTCCAGCAGGACATTACGACACCCCACACATTAGTCGAGTCCATGCCACGTCGTGTTGCGGCACTTCTGAGTGCTCGTGGGAGCCCTACACGATATTAGGGAGGTATAGTTCCTTTGGCTCTTCAGTGTATGTTGGAGTAGATGTAGGAGGGAATTGGAAGGGAAAATACTACTGTGGTCAGGAAGTGGCTCTTGATTTCTCTCAGAATGGAAAAAATTACCAAGGAAATGCTGAACAGCATGGAATAATTTAAATTTAATAATGATAGTAAAATGAAAAGTGGTAGTAGTACATAAACTGGCATCGGAATAGACGCTCCAGTGTAATTTAGATAATCAAATTAATAACAATTAACATGTAGTTAGTGAACAGTCTTTCGTAAGCTTCTCAGCATATTTATGTGAGGTAAACTCATGGAGAATGTTTATTTGATCATAGGTCTTAAAAGTAAGTAAAGAGAGAATTTTGTTATGCCTCTCGTCGCACTGTATTATGGAGTGACGATTCATTCGGAAGGTCCTTTATACCGATATTATGTGTATTTGTATAACCGTTTCAATAACCAACATGTATCAACCGCTCTCGATATTGAAGGCTCGGTATTCTCACTTTTTCCTTGTGTGTCATTATCATATACAATAAGTTAGCATCATGTCGTCTTATAAATGATGCGATCTTAAGGCCCTCTATCTGGTTCAAAGGCTCACTAAGTACTTGCGGGCAAGAAACACTGGACGGACTAAAGACAGTGTCAAATGTCTACGAAACGGAATGGAACTACTACTCAGCATTCAAACACAGATAAAAATAATAATAATAATACTAAAAGTTTAGCTTTCAGATTTGTTGTGGGAAACATAAGTTTACCGGTTTTTTGCCAAGTGATTTCTGAAACATTGTGTAAGCGTAGCTATCGACAATGATCACAGTACCACAATACCAATAACGGAATACCATTCTGCTTCCGGTAATAGTGTACACATATCACGTTTAAAGTGCTAGAAGAGAACGGTTTGGTGGTGCCCTTTTCTGTGCCCGCAGAGACGCTCGCTCGAAGTGACGTGCCAGCGGGTAATTTGGGGCCAAGTGCTCCGGCTGGCGGCATTGTGGCAGACACTTGCCAGCTTCAATTAGCAACTCTCCCGGCACCAGCTTCTAGACGTCAAAACCAAGCCAGTTTCCACAACAAACTACTTTTCTAAAGTTCTGTCTTTTCCTCAAGTGAAATCCAGAAGCAAATCAATCCGAAGCAGCAGTCGTACAAATACTGGAGTGCACTAAAATTACGGAGCGCGTAAAGTAGCAGAAATGCTACCAATAACAGTACACCTAAACTAAAAATAGGGCCGGATGCCATAGGAATAGTTAGTGAATTTTGTTGCTGAGGAAGTAGAATTACAACCGATGGCCGCGGCAGGAATGATGTTAAAAGCAGAATAGAACTAGCAAACAGAGATTTCATGAAAAAGATAAATCTTTTAGTTTCAAATATTAATCTATGACTTGGAAAGAACTTTTTAAAACAATGTGTGGAGCACAGCACGTTATGGTACCAAGCATGGACTTTAAGAACACCAGAAAGAAGGAAATTGAAGCATTTGAAACGTGGTGCTATAGAAGGATGATGAAAATTAAGTGGACAGATGAAGTACCAAATGAACGAGTTTTGTAAATGACGGATGAGGGTAAAATTTTGTGGAAGAGTCTTACAGAAAGAAGAGACAGGATGGTAGGTCATATTTTGAGAAATTCAGGATTGGTTGTTACTGGAGGGAATATTGGAATTGTAATCGCCAGTTAACCCTGATCACTTCTCAGCAGAAAGCTATCACTCTTGTGCGTGATATATGGTAGAAAAATTGATATGGAGCGTACGATCACAAATGTTTACAGAGCTGGCGAAGGCCATAACACATACGTAACACAACAGATATAAACTATTGTTTGAAACTTCCTGGTTTTTTAAAACTTAAATGATCAGAAAACGAGTGGAATAAACAGAATCTTATACTGCATTGCACACCTTTAAAACATGGTACTACTCAATTTAAACGCAGCAAGTTAATTGCAGGTAGCAATATGATGTGAAGCCTACGCTTCGCGAAGAAACTTTTATTAGAAAAGACAGCACAAAATCGCCATGGTTCGCTGTTGTTACAGCCTGAGGAGAAATTATGCTGCATATCTTTGTACTTCGCAGTGTAATTTTTCCTCAATAGTTTATTTTAACAAGGAACGAAAATTATAAGTTAACGACATCAAGGGCCTGAGGCGAGGAATCTTAAGGGTGAAATTCTGTCGTGGGTAACGCCGAACATTTACAAACATCATTAAGGCTAAACGTAATTTAGCGGCTGAATGACGCGAGCAGTAACGGGTGTTAGCCCGAAGCTGTCCGCATTTGCATGAAAATCAAAAGCCTCTATTAAAACGCGCGTTAATACAATTACCAAACATTTAATTTAATTCCAACGATAATAGAGAAACTAAAGCAAAAGTTGTTTATTGATTTAAACACGGCTCGCGTGCATTAGTACTTAAACCACCAGCGCGTAGTGATCTGGCGATAAACCCTGTCATCAAACAGACGTCACGAAGGCGCGCTCCATCGGTTATCTCCATCGCAAGCACACGACACGACACCAATCAAAGCACACGAAACCATTCTCGAAATTAAGTGATTACAATCCACCCCGAGAGAATAACTTACAAGGTCAGAGATGTTGAGATATCAGCAAAATAATCTGTAAACGGAAAAAGATAATTAATTAGCAGGCAGTAAGATGTCTTTATGTTGCACATTGGTGACCACTACTCCATCGATATGTAAGAGCATATTACCAACAGAAAGCTTTAACAGAAGTTTACAAAAACTACAAGCAAATTTTTTTATTGCGAAGTAGTTGCTATAAATGGAGAGATGTTGCTGGTGTGATATATGATAAAAAGGTGCCTAAAAATCTGAAAGTAAAGGTGTATGCGACTATGTTAGACCGGTTATCTTTTATGGGTCAGAAACCTAGGCTTTACGTAAAATATAGGAAGCCTTTCTGAAGAGAACGGAAATGAGGATACTAAGGTGGCTATTGGGTATTTCTCTGAGTCTGATGCCTGTGGGTGGAAAGAGACCCTGGGGGTGACCAAGGATAAGGTGAAACGATCTAGTTAAGAAGGACCTCGTGAACACGAACTGATAGAAGGGTACACTGTAGACCGAAAAGGTGAAGTGAACTCATCAAGGCAGGCGACATCTGATGTTGGGAAAAGCTGGTGGAGAAGAAGTTGTTATTAATATTATGATTAAATTTTTTCCAGCTAGTACATAAACTTCACTTGAGATGGTAATCATTTACAGCTTACAGCAACACCATTGTTTCAGTACAGTCGTATGTCACCGTTATGGAATGGAATGAGAAGGCTCCCATCTTGCCACCAGCCAAACTCTTTCGGTTACGCCAAGTTATCTAGTGCAGCAGACTGCTTAGTCTATTTCAGAACAAAAATCAAACAGACTGCATGAAAACGCCACTCTAAAAATAAATCCAGAGACAATGTGTGTGTGTGTGTGTGTGTGTGTGTGTGTGTGTGCATTACACCTCGTCGACGTCTAAGGTCATTAGAGGAGGGATGGGAATGGGGACAAGGAACGGGAAAGAATTTGGCAATGGCCTTTTTGAAGGAAGCATCCCGGCATTTGCCTGGAGTCATTTGGGGAAACCATGGAAAACCCAAATCTGGATGCGCGGACAGGGATTCGAAACCACGTCCTTCCGAATGCGAGGCCAGAACGTTAACCGTTCACCCACCACGCTCGGTCAGAGACAATGTATCTGTCAAGGTTGTTGAAAGGAAAGAATGTTTTTGAACAACATGAGAAGATGACTACAGAAGATAGGCAGGATACTTAACAGGCTGTACACTAAACATTACAGAGTAACAACCATGATCATCCAGAAAAAAAGACACTTGAATGAAATTAAATTTAATAGAATGAAATAGTTAGCTCACAACTTATAACAAATTTATATCCTGGGATCTGCAACTGCACTTCTGAAATTGTTTTTAGTTGCAAATAAACACATGAATGCAAAACTAAGTTTGTGTTACATGAATTTTTAAATTCTTTCACTGTTTGAAGAATACTGTTCGTCACACCTGTCATTATTTATTCCAATTTCCGACCTCCTAACCTACAATTGAAAACTTTCCCACTCCCCTTTCAAGAGCTTTATGGTCTTTGCCAACTCTTCTCTTTCACATACAGTACCACGCTTAATTTCCACCCAAAAGTTACCTCGCCACTATCGCCAATTTTTGGCTAATATCGCGCGTTGACTTTCATGTAAAATGGTCACATTTTAATAGAGTTACAACTAAAATATAAAAATCTATGGACGAGGACTAAACACTACTCGGAAAAAAATCTTTGTAATTATAATACGAAACAGTGAATCAGGTTTTTGTACAGCAAAGTAGAGATTAATATCAGTAGAAGTATTGTCTTCAAAAAAATCTTTAAACCAATAACACGATGTCTAATATACTCAAAACATCTTCGGCAGAAGAAGGAATTTCAATACCTAAATTTTTTTTTCGCCATTATACTATTTCTAGATACCGTAGCAAGTAATATTTCTAAAACACATAGTATAATGATTCAAATTTTTATGTCAACACTGCTTCCGTGCAAAATCACTAATAAACTAATGCAAAACATATATTGAGATTTGAAAAAAGCAATAAATGGTGGAATGTACAATCAAAGCGTAAAAATGGAAATATTTGAAGTCGTCACGAATTTAATCAAAGGCGACTGCTTTAAGTTCGATTATTCGAAGGTACAGGAAAAAATAGGAATGCTCTACTAAAAATCGGGTCAATAAATAAAATGAAAGCTCATCCTCTCAATTCTCGTCTGTTTGCGAAGTCATGTGAAGTAAATGAAACTTTCAACAAATTAATTTTGCTCACTGCTGTAAGGTGGTTGTCAAGAGGTGATAATTGCGGTATTGAGAGTTGAAGAGTGCCTTAGGAAGGTGGATTCATCGCTATGTGACAAGTTAAAACAGTACAACAACCATCTGCTTTTTTTGGCAGGTTTTTTTTTTCGAAATTTATTCCATCTATCCATAGTTTTGTTCCTATTTTTTGAGATTATAATAATAGTGGAAAGTATCTCGTTTTTCTGTTAATTTTATTGGGTGGATTTTATAAATTATTTCATTGAGTTGTTATGCAGGCCTCCTTATTGCTTAGCATCAGAAATACCAAAAATAATTTGATGCTTTTATAAAATACTTGTGGGGGTCGGTAAGAAGGCAAATATCGTATCAAGGGGTCGACGGGGTAAAAAGTTTGGGGACGGCCAGTTCCGTTCCTCTGGGACCTACAATTCAACGTGGAATCGGTACCGCGGAACGTCCTGGCGTAGCTCATAGGATCAAACACACACAGCTCTTAAAAATTCCTGGCCTTTCCGGGATTTGAATCCCGAAGCTGACCCCGAACAATCAGACCGACTTGCAGATAACTGACGTTAAAACAAAACTGGTTTCTAAAAAAATGGACAGAGGAAAGCAGAAAGTGCGCCATGCGCTTGGAGCGATAAACGGACGGTTTTGCAGCGGGCGGGTGCACAGCGACACGTACACACAGCACAGGGGCTGGGGTTTGCGGCGCAGCCCGCTGCATATTTGCAGTGCATTCGCACACAACAGAGCAGGCGAGGCCCTTTGTGATAGACCGACATGCTGCTCGCGCGCGCCGCGATTTTTAACTTGTCTTGGAACGAAAACTGCTTTGTGGCGGCGGCGATCACCTGTGTGCCGCGCGCGTCTACTATTTCAAACGGCGGGCGCGCCTGGCCCGGCGGTGGTATGCGACCCGTATTGATTATAACAGCGCTATCGAATAAAATCGATGGCAGATATCGAGTTTTCTAATTGCTATCGGCTAATGAAGGGAGCGCGCGCCGCAGCCGACCGCCCGCCGCTGGAATTCGCGGGCAACACATCAAAAGCCGGCTCCGCGTGCCTGCCAGACCGCTGGCTAAATATTTATAGATAGGCGGAACGGTAATACGTTTTACAACTTTCAATTTGCGGCCCGGCGGGGGAGCCGCAGCTATTTATCACCCCGCCCCGACACATCTACGCAAATTCGCAAAATTCACTCCTAATGCACCGTTCAAATAATTAATATGTTATAATGAGCGTTAATAAATTGAATTGGCCTCCAGTAAAAGAATACTTTATTTTAAAACCAGTCCCTATGGACCAATACGATCCTGCGACATGCGAAGCAAAAATCGACCACATATTATTGAGGCATTACGTAGTAAACGCTTTCAGAAATCAAGCACAATAAACGAGCATGACACCATTACTTCCTGCTACACTTCTGAAGCGTGGCTCGGTCTATGGAGGGGTTGGCTGGAAAGCTTCGCTGGGCACTGTGCAGGAGAAGGGGAGAGGTAGTTACGAGCCAAACCACGTAGCTTTTCATTCATATTATATGTCACAGTTAAAATAAGGTACAGAACACAGAACAGCATGTGAATATTTATTTCCGCCATTTAATTATATTCGTTTTACGATAGTTTGACAAGAGGAAACAGCACAAAATGCCTTCTGCAATCAAGGGGGTTTGAGGCAAAAGTCACGTCGGGATACGTGGGGGGAATCGGGTATTCACGGAAGGCCAAAGTAGGGCTATGGACGCCTCCTTAGTACTACTATTGCTACTTCACTTACAATTTGTCTAGTGATCTAACAGCAAATAATGTGGTACTAAATGTGGTATTAGTGGAGGTGGAACAGGTATGTCTCCCCTCAGACTACTGGGACTTATGCTTTTTACGATTCTATTGAGCGATTTTGCTGTAGGAAGTTCGACTATTTGTGGATTACATGAAGCTGCGCAATAGGATAAAAAAAGGCAGAGAATTTTGAATAACTTGGCAGAATGTGTTCTTGTATATGTGACGACGGAATGACCTTTTACACTAAACACTATACACATATAGCAAAAGTAACGGTTTCTACATCTATACTATGCAATTCACAAATATGGCAGAGGGTGTTAAGCACCAATCCTAATTCTGTGCATTCCAATCCCGAACTGAAGGAGGAAAGAAAGAGTACATAAAACCATCTTACATCTCTTATCAAATCCCTCCTGTCATTGTGATCTAAACTGGTTGGCGGTAGAAGTATTTCATAGCACTCCTAAATTAAAGAATTTCGCATATTCTTCACTAAACTCAAACGAAAACGACGTAGTCTATCTGCCAAACGACCCCAGCCCCAATCTATGTATCAAATTTGTTTGATAATGAGATTTATGGGGAAGATATAAGATTTAAATACCTCGGCACATTACTTGAAAGTAAAGCTCAACTGGACGGGAGAAATTAACGAGTTTCAAACCCTTGCATCTATTGGAGAGAGTAGAGAAGGATGTACCAGGGAAGTAATGCAACTAGTCATGTTATGAACTGAATACATTAAGGGAATGTAAATGATATTCCCGCAGTGAAAATGTTTAGTTTGTAGTTATTTAGAATTAGGCGGTCCCAGGCACAGCATAGGCATATAACCTTTGGTTCGGTTGGCACTAGTGTAAGAAAAATATTGTCAACTACGAACGATGGCCGCCAGAGGCAAGATGACGAGTTGATATGGCGGTGTAAGCTTCAGCACGCTATGGGCGTGTCTGGATGCGAAACACTCTGATGTGCTGAAGGCTCAGTACTACTGTAGGCATATATACTTTGTGAGCAGATAATGAAGAAGTGCTAAAATGTTGACTAAAGCCGTGTGATGATAGTAGAGAATATAAATGATACATCCGCAGGCCAGCCTAATTGGATTGTTAAGAAATGTATGTGCTCATTGAATTTTGTAGATTCTTATTCTGAAACAGTATACTTTTTAACTAGTGTGCATGTGTTTTACTGTTACTAAAAAGTATAATGGACTAATTTATTCAACTAATTAATATAAATAAACCATGTATCAAGGTCCATATTTAAAAAGGGGAGAATGGTTTGTGACCCAGATCATGGTTATTAAATACAACTAAAACTTCTATGTTGGAAAACGACAGCTATATTTGTCTGAAAATTACTGTAGAACTCGTTAATTGTTATGATAAAAGAGGTCACTGGAAGAACAGGTCTGGAATAAAAAGAATGATGAGTATGTATTAGACGTATGCTATTTATGGCGCTTGTATGAATTTTGGACGACAAGTTGATAGCAGTATGTGGACGGAAAGACCATGACAGTAAACCGACACAAGGTTTCAGCAATAAGAGAGTTTCAAAATCAACTGTAGGTTATACCTCAAACTGTAAGAGAATTTAAAATTAAAATACACGTAAGTGAAAGATGAACGAAGAAACTAGCAGTTACCCACGACTTATTACGCGTGGACTTTTATTGCTAGAATTGAATATAGGAAGCTATAAGTTACCTAAAAGGTGTCCCAAAAAGCACAGGTATGAACAAATCATACACAAATGCCTGCGAGAGAAATAACAGCCTAAGCGACTGGTAGAGAATTACACACGCTAACCGTCCATCTGTCATCGATCGGTTAAATTTAAAAAATTCATGACAAAATATGTTATTTATCCCAAAAAAAACTATCCTATGTCTTTCATAATGATACACAGTATTTTCTTTTCAAATTTCGTACAGATCAGTTTAATCGTGAAAACGTAACAAACAGAGACCCAGAGTTACTTTCGCTTTTGTAATAGTAACTAGATTAATAACAAGGCATAAGCTCCGCCAGACTGAATGACAATCTTTATTTTTTTTTAACTGCTTTACGTCTCTTAACACACACACACACACACACACAGAGACTGCAAATCACCCCTGAGGGATCAATATAAAGTAAAAAAGTGTACACCTACAGCATTGAAGACCACCTACGATTTGCCTCGCATTGCACCTCTAACTTTGTGATATCTACAGTTTAACATTCAATCCGAATAACTTTTTTTTTAATTGCTTAACGTCTCCTATAACAACTAGGTCTTTAGAGACGGGAAAGGATGGGGGGGGGGGCAAGGAATGGGAAGGAATTCGGCCATGGACTTTTGAAGAAAGCATCCCGGCATTCCCCTGGTGTTATTTGGGGAAACCATGGAAAACCCAAATCTGGATGCCCGGACGGGGATTCGAACCGCCGTCCTGCCGAATGCGAGGCCAGAACGCTATCCGTTACACCACAATGACAAACTTTCTTAATGATTTGTGTCATAAACAAGCGTAAATTGCGTGTTATATCTAAAAACTTTAATTCATAAGAAAAGAAACTGACGCAATTTCAGGCTTCCAAACATTAAGGAGAAAGGGGAGACTTGTTCAGATAAACCCTCCTAGACCTCAGCAATTAAGAATATTAATTAAAATCTGTGGCTTATATAATACGCGACTCTTCTGGAAGAGATAAAATTCTTGAGTGTGCTGCTTTTAAGCAGAGCGTGAAGATTAGATTCCAAACGTGTTCGTACTGACAGAGGTCTCCGCTGCAATGTTTATCGGTTAAGAACCCTGTTACACATGTTGTAGCTGTCGGCAGCTAATTAGCTGCTACCTTCTGGATAACCCGCGACCCATTTGCGAAGTTATGGAGGAGAAGAACGCACTGTCGTAAAAGCTGCCAGAAGTAAGTTCGCACGTAATCAGATTCTTACCGTGATGCTGATGGCCCGCCGCATTCCTTGGGTTCCGAACACGAGTTCATCGGCTGCAGACCCGTGCAACAGGTGCTCACAAAAACCACTGGGCCACGCTCGCCAACCAAAACGTATCTTACACAGCTACTGCCACCAGGAACCACGTCTACATCTGACTATTCCAACTACAGCATTTTATTTCCAGCCCTGCTTCGAAGCATTCATTTCCGAAAAAAGAATTCGTGAGTCACGCTTTAAAAAGCTTGTTAGGCCCGAAATGACAGTTGCCACATACTTCTTTTGAAGATTTCGTTACCGTTTGTAGACGGAAACACCATTTATTTTAACAGAGTAACTAAGGTAAACCAATAATAATAACAACAAAACAAAGAGTTAAATGGTACCCACAAATTTGGAAATATCCACGTGTCGTCTGATTCTAGAAATATTTTGGAAAAAAAAAGTGATACACGTGGAACCACGTCATATTCAGCATCTTCGAAATTGAGCAACAAAATGTGTTAACGCTAATTTAACGATTAGTTATAACTATTTTTTGTTATAGCTTTACGGCCGGTCGACGTCCAAGTGACTGAAGCCGAGAGAGGATTGTAAGCTGAGAACATGAAAGAATTAGGCCATGGCCTTTTGAAGGAACCACTGCGGAATTTTTCTGTAGTCTGGTCTTGTTCCCATTACTAAACCTGCATCCACACCAGCTTGTCGACAACAGGAGAAAACCACCATTTCTTGCAACAGATTTCTCACCTCAATAGTACACACCTAATTTATATTGAACACTGAATTCACAACGCATCAGCACTATAAGCTTTTGGAATGAATATTTATTTTTGCCTCTCAGCAACGTAACATTTTCAATGCAAGCATAATAACATTCTTCTCTCCTTCCTACAAAGACCATAGATCACACATTCAATGACAGACATTACGATCTGCGTAAAACCACATAATTTACAACGACGTACATTCATAACATTTCACTAAATTAATACTTAACTATTTTACCATAAGATTTATACATGGGTGTATTACAAACCGAAATCTGGACTGCCGGATTTGACCCAGCATGAACCGTACTAAGGAAAATCATTTAAATAATTTCTAAAAACTAATTCAAACGTGCAGCTGGCTTTGTGCCTTCGGTACTGAAAGCCATTTTAAAAAAAAAAAAAAAAAAAAAAAAAAAAAATCCTACAATCCCAATCCAGTGGAATAACGAAAGGTTACATGCCGATGTCGATAGTTATACCACTATACTGATTGATACATCACAGTCCTACATCCACTAGTTTAATTTACAAAACAAAGGGACCAAAAGCGTGTTTGGAACACACGAGAAGCCTAAAATTATTACTGAATACAACCAAACTAACAATAAGTTACATGCGTGAACTCGTGATTACCTCGATTTTACATTAATTAGGGAACATCGTAATCATTACGCCACCCATGGAAGTATACGCCAAGGATACACTTTGAAGATGAGCTCCTTTTTGTTTCAGTTGGCAGTGCTGTAAGCAAGTGGCGCCCCCGCGTAGGTATGAGGAGGGCAAAGCCGGATGCTGCAGATAACGACGGAGCAGGAGCACGTGGGGAAAACCTGGACAAACAACGGTCCACATGCCCCGGGGGATGTCCGCGCGCATTCCAAACAGGCCGAAAGAATACACTGCACAGCCAAGTCCGGTAAACTAATAATACAATTAGACGTCCCTGATCTATTTTAAGTCTACACTAATCAGGGTACAGCGGAGGAACAGAGAACAATGTACGTAATGTGACTAATTAGCAGAGACGGCAAATGTGGGAACAAGGTCTCAATTAGCAAGCGAGGCATGTGGAAAGCTGCCAGAAGAAGTCTCGAGGCGGGCAAGCCTCTCCATCACTGTCTATCCGCCTAAGCTAGGTGCAGGTTAAATACCCGCTAATTACAGAAACTGCAGGTCCAATAAAAGGCTGTTTAATGCAGCAATTATGAGCTTATTAATATTCCTCACGCACTCAGCAGATGTTCAACGAATATAGAATAAGCGGAATCACCAGAGAGAAAAAATAAAAAGAGACATCGTCCGTAATCGACAATGTCAATATGTCCAAACCAAAGATTATAATTTCCCAGATTGTTTTGTGGAAAAAAATAACACTTGATACAGCTGCTTCTCAATCATCAGATCAAAGATGGGCACATAATGCTTCTGTTGAAAGGTTATTACGTCTAAGAGCAACGTGTGAACGTAAGAATTAAATAGACCTACATAATAGTTCTCTGATGAATAATCAGTAACCTTCACTATTATACTGTTCGAATTCTTCCCGCCAGCCAACCTAAGCCTCGCTCTCGAGGCAGTGTCCAAGAATTCCTTGGACCTGAACATAAATAAGCCACTACGTAAAAGCGAAACCGGTCGTCGGGCTCGAACCCTGCCCCCCAGGGTCGTCGTCCTACGTCACTCCTACCTCCCACACGCTGTACATGGCAGGTACAGAATCTCGAATGTAGCAACGGTAAATGGAGCTTGTCTGCACTCTTTCCTCCTTGCCTAGTCGAAAAACATTCATCATAACATGAAGTGTCACCTACCCATATTTCTCTAAAGGTATTACGATATAGTTTAAGGAAACATATTTTTTTTTTTAAATACTGAAGTATCCAAACTCATTCTTGGAACATTCTATAGTTTTAATCCAAATATCTTGCGCTGGGTTATTGGCGAATACATACCTATATTTAAAAAGATTAAAAAAAACAGAGCTTGTAGCAGTAAAATAATGCCTTGTTATTTCGTACGCAAGACGAATTTCTTACTTCCGTGAAATAGACGCAGTTTTAATCCAAAAAGAAAGGAAATCTTCTATTACAGTTCTAAAAATGAGCTGCAATCAAACTGGTATAATAAACAAATATGCCTACCCCAGGCATAAATATTGAATAATAATAATGATGATGATGATTAAATATCCAGTACTGACAAGTTATATAATTCTCCCGATTAGCCTCTCAATTTAATAATTTGCTGCAAGCCTAGAATGTTAATCACGAAAAGTATTAGCTAAATTGTAAGTGCAGTCAATTTGTATGAATAATTAATGTCACGCCAATGCAATTGAATTTATTTATTTCTCCGAACGCGTTTCTATTCAGATCTATATTTTGAGTGTTTCATTAACAGTTGTTTGTATTTATACTCCATTCCCGGTGTCAGAAGTTTTACAGCTGTAGTTTCTGCACCATATCTCATTCTGTATCTTTTTCACTTACACGGGTACTGCAATATAGTGCCCCGACTTTTATCCGATATTTTTTTGGCTATATTGCAGTTCCAGAGCAGTCAAAGTGTGAAAGGTACAAAAAAATACCTATAATGTAAAAACTACAGCTGTAAAACTGCTGCCGACGGGAATAGAGTGTAAATACAAGCCAATTTGAAGCAATGAAAGTACAAAACCGCTGAAGATGTTTTTAAGTATGAAGTGAAACTAGTTCGGAAAATTAAATAAGAAATAAACAAATTTAGGTGGATTGCGTTATATTAATTATTCATATAAATTCATTATATCGCAACTCAGGAAACAACATTCAGTTGTTAGTGCAATTGTATGAACTTAGGACGTTTTAAATAGATCTGTCAGATACTAAGATCTATTTTTTTAATATACTAAATCTGATAGTTCACAATGCAAATTTGCGTGTCAAACTTCCAACAACGACTTCAATAATTATTCCGAGCCTGGTAATCGGGAGAATCCTGGTTCTAGTTAGGAACCAGTGAATCAGGTTTGGTTTTCCATAGTTTTCATAAATCACGCCAGGCGATTGCTGGGAAGATACTTTCTTAAGGAGTGTTTCCCCATTTCATACCCTTGCTGTTGACAAGCATTTAATAATTAGCCTACATGATAGTTTGAAAGACACCACTATGCGTTTATTAAATATTTCACAAGACATTTTTACGTCTAGTATTGAAAACAATACACATCCTTGGCGATAAAGTAGCGTTTACACAATGCAGCAGCCACATGTTGGTTACTATACATTTATTTCCACATAAGTAGGCGCCGCCGACGATTTCTTATTCCGAAGCTAACTTTCGAACCGCACTTAACGTCACGTTATAGGCTGTAAACAGCTCGAGCAAAGCTATTTCACCGTCGGTACCTTCGCTGCGGAAGTTTCCATTCGATACACGCGCTGTTGGACACACAATGCTTCCCCGAATGAATCATGACTTGTACACCGCAGAGATCTAACGCGTCTTGCCGTACCGAGCTCTGCACCAGCACAGTGTACAACAAAGACGAAGAGGCCTCGGTAACGTAGGGGCTCCGCGTGCCGATGGTCGCCGGTTCGAGTCCGGCAGAGGGAATAGGTGTTAAAGTGTTGTGTGTGTTAATGTCGTGCCCGTCCTCAACTGCCTATAATTAGTTACAAACAATATATACTATAGAATCTGAAAACATTGGAGGATTCATAATTACACTTTAGCTGACTGGATGGGCTAAGAAGCTGAAAGCCATAAAAACAACGTCATCTGTACCAATGGCGAAAGTAGAGATTCTTCATTAATCGATGTTTTCTGAACTTGAAATACAAATTTGCGACATTCTGAAGACTAAGAGACTTGCAACAAATCAAAAAAATTAATTTCACAAACTGTTCCACCGCCAAAACAAAAATTATGATTCATCTACAAGCCACTGCGAAATTGCAGTTGGATCGTATACCTGTCTCACTGAGAAACATTTCTGTTATGTGTAGGAGTGGATAAAACATGTGACTTCTATAGTTTTTTGAAACATCAGAAGTCAAGATACTAGTTGTATTGGTACTGATGTTTTGAACTGAGAGCTGTAACAAGCAAGTCATTATTAGGTTCTTAAGAATAATCGAGGTGACTTATCTGATATATTTAAGGGGCTCACTTTCAAAACTGTGTGATCCAGATCAAATCCGATGCTGCAAGGAAATTTTATGAACTTAGCTTTGTTCATATGAGGCACGATGCATAGGTTGGTTTCACTCAGTATAAAAAAACCGCTTTGCTACAGGACACTTCGTAAAATGGTATTTGTTCTGTGGAACCACATTTGTTCCCAAATATTTGGAGATGAAAGGATATATTGGACCCACCTTCGCAGATCGTTTTTTTTATCTGCTTAACGTCTCTCTAACAGCGAGGTCTTTAGAGACGGGAAAGGATGGGGGGCAAGGAATGGGAAGGAATTTGGCCATGGCCTTTTGAAGGAAGCATTCCGGCATTTGTCTGGAGTGATTTGGGAAACCACGGAAAACCCAAATCTGGATGCCCGGACAGAGATTCGAACCGCGGTCCTCCCGAATGCGAGGCCAGAATGCTAACCGTTACACCACCACGCTCGATACAGCAGATGAATGTCAGCTTGAGGTGAGGCGTTATAGTTTTTCGTCAATGTATCAGTTACCGGAACGTAAAACCAGTATTACAGAGCTTAAGTAGGAACAGAATAATAATAAAAAATAATCTTTTAAAATAAAAAAGTATGTTATGAAGAAATCCTGCACTATAACTTAACGATTCATCTGCCTGTTATATTCGACGACGATACAGCAAGAACGGAGACAAAAATTATGTTTGAAATTCCAAACTTCTAGAACGGCAGCAAACATGATGTCTCAAAATCAATCTAATCTCGCAGAAGAAAACGCCACAGTGTGTTAGAATAATTTTAATTAGCAGTTGCGCTACTGAATAAGAGCAACAGCAGTTTCGGTAAAAATGTAATCATATCGGTGGAAAATGTGCCGACTTTAAGCAGCAGAGTAGATAGGCTGTTTTAATCACGGGACTAATACTGTTATTAGTGTGGATACGAAGAAAACTTTGTAGGTTCCCCCCCCCCCCCCTACGAGGGTGGCTGCCACGTGAAAATGGAAATATCTGCCTTTATTCTAGTAGTTTCTCGACCTTTTATACTGCCGAAACAGCTTTATATCAGACATCGATTATGGTGTTTAACAGTGTTCTACTAGATGCTGGCTCGGTGGTTAGCTTCAGGCTATTGCCTCAGAAAGTGATGTTCGTAATCTATTATACAAAAAGAAGATAAAACTTACCTACAAAAATGAAGATTTAGAAACAAAGTATAAGTGTGACCATAGTGGCTTAATAGTGTTTCTTTTTAAAGCAGAAAGTTCATAAGCAAGGCGTCCTCTTGCGATGTGCTGCGTGTTCATACACAAGCTTCTATACCACCAGAAATTACGCTGCAGACGTCTTTCGGCGCAAAATGATGTTTGCCGTGGTATATCGCGGGCCGCGGATGTGTACTCTGCTGGAGTTGACTTCCAAGCAGGCAGTCGCCAGACCGACACGTGCAGATGTTCTGGATACCTTCTCGCGGAAAACCTGATTTTAGGAACTCGCCAATCCTAAAAGTTTCAATTTTCTAGTTATATGTAAAAATTCTTAAATAAAATACGATTTCCGCAGAAAGAAATTTCACAAAATATGTCATCTGAGCGGAAAAAAGAAAAACAGCTGTAACTACACAACCCTATAAGCAAATACCAGAACGCTAGTTGTCATAATGCCTCTAATTGCGCACCTCATGCGAATTTACACACCTAAATGACGCTAGACAATGCCCTCAGTGTATTCATTGTTCTAAAGAAGCAACATTTATGATGGAACAAATATTGCAGTACATCTACAACAGATAATCAGCTGCAAAATTATGAGTTATTATACGAGATCAGTAAAGCGTTAAAAGTATAATAATACACAGTGAACGACAACAGGAGCGTTACTTGTTACTAGAGTGATAAATACGAATTCTATGAACATGTAAATTGTTACCACTGTTAGCAAAAACAAGACGTGAACCACCGTGGGAGCGATCTACAGTTCATCTCCTGTGAATAGACTACAAGTTACCAGTCACGACAAAGCTGTAGGAGGTATACTGGCTAGGAGATCTGGATAGAAATCTGGCGAATAATTCGGAGTGTTTTGTGGAAGAGAAATCATGAACTAGTGCTTTTCTCAGAAGTTATCGACGAAGGTGCTGAACAATATGTCTCAAACAGCAACACCACATAAAGCGTAAGTAGGTATGTATGAAAATTAGCAACAGAGCATAAGCTACATCGTAATAGCTCCACGATAGATTGGATGCTTGTGAAACGGAACTAAACAAGTGTGTAGAGAGATCGAAAGGCCAACTCCTATACTTCCAGACCCACGGCTTAACGTTGAATCAGAACAATAAAGCCTCCATGCCGTAATTCACGTACACACACACACACACACACACACACACACACACACACACACACACACACACACACACACACACACACACACACACAAAGCTTTTACTAAGGTGTAGGAAGGTTAAGCTCCGTCCAAAATTTCAACCGGTACTGGAATTCCTGCAAACCATATATTAATCCCGAGGCTAATACTTTATGACTGAGTCACCAGATCGCCGGGCAATAACTTGGGAATATTTATGGCTAAAAGGAAGCAAAAACGAAAATACTCGACATCCATGGAATAGTCGTAAATGTTTGGTTGTATGAACTAAAATAATTAATTTATAATGAAAACCAGACATTACAGATTTGCAAAGCAGAAGAACCTTTGCAACCTCACAATACAATTTTATCCCATGGCCTCTGCTTACAGCATCTACACACACTGTTTACTACTGTGAACGTAAAAGTAAAGACAATATTAACCACAAACGATGAAATACAGCATTTGAACGCTACGTTTGAGACGTTGTTTGCTGCTGAATGGCAGGCGAGCCTTTCAGAGCGATAAACAGCGAAACGAGTAGTGCTTCCCGATGGAGAGCGCGCAACTTACAGAAAAGCGGCGATGAACATATCGCTGAATCGCATTTCCAAATCCCGGGGCTTTCATCTTCGACAAAAGATCAATGGCTCCATTCGCAAACATCCGCGTTCCTTTGTAGCGGGGCCCAAGTGGCCGTTCAGACCGCACCAGTTCAGACATTGATTTCGCAGAAAACCGCTAATTTTTATTAGACACCAGAACGATCAAAGCGGTGACACAAAGAAAATTAGCGGCCACTCCAATAAGCGCGAGCAGGGGGGAAAAATTGAAAAAAAAAATATTACGCGAACCGAAGCTATTCTCGCGGATTCCGGGTTAGTTGCCCCCGCAGGCTGAATGTTTCAAATATCGGAACCTCAGACCGCGCAACGATTATTTACAAAGTATGAATAAGGGAGCGGGCGCCGTCTTTTTTGCGTGAATTTTTTTGCAGCGGCTGGCGGTGGACACAGAAGCGGGAGCGTACTCCTAAACAAAGCGGGTGGCTGCCTGCCTTGTGTTGACCTGGCAGCAACTGGTGCGCACAGTCGCACCGAAATCGCCGCGCCTGGGTTTCAGATTTGCTCGCTCAGTGGGCGGCGCGCGGCACTCGGTCTGGGCCCGGCTGCAGTTCGCTCCACTGTGAAATTAAAAACAGGGGCGCCACCCAGCCGACGCTCAAAATACTGACTGACTGACGCACGTTAGCGCAGCCCACTCCCGATGAGGAATCGCTCCAAATCCCGCACATTCCACCCACCACTCCAGCAAAGACGCCCTCAGATTATCCTCTTCCAAAATTCAGCAGTCGCCTTGTCGTTTGCTTCACTTAAACGACATCTATACTAAATTTTATACTCCAGTCCCAACCTCACTAAATAACCTAAACGTAACTGTTACGGGGTTCCTACGGCTTCTTCCGCTTCTCGCAGGATTCGCTGAGGTAAAGCTCCGTATTCCCATCAGGGAGCGTGTCCATTAACTACGTAAGGTTGAAATATGGTGTCCAACCAAATCTTACCAAGTGGGGAGGGGGGTCAATCAAAATCTCACCTCAACTTTTTATTTCAGATTAACACCCTCGCTTCAAAGAATAATGTGCCACCCTGGGTCGTAGACTAAAAAAAAAAAACCCAAAAAACAAAAAACACAAAAAACAAACCCAAAAAACAAACAAACAAAAAACATCCAAAAAAACAGAAAACACCCAAAAAAAACAAAAACACCCAAAAAACAAACAAACGGAAAACACCCAAAAAACGGAAAACATCCAAAAAAACTGAAAACTCCCAAAAAAAACCACAAAACACCCAAAAAAACACAAAACACCAAAAAAACACCACAAAACACATAAAAAACAAAAACACCTAAAAAAACACAAAACATCAAAAAAAAAAACATTCCTAAAACACAACCTCTTCAAACATTTCACGTTTGAGGGAAGAGGGTTTCGCCAGTACTCACCCCGGAGGAGGGGTAAGTCCAAATTCTAAGAAAAATACCTCCCGTAATTAATGGACGCCACCTTACATCCTTATCGCCACTAGAAGGTGTAGCGTTACCGGTGTTTTGGACAGATGACCCGTCTGTCTCGAAAACACAATTGGTATATTACTTTCGTACACCTCCTACTCTTCTAAACAAACTTAATATCTTTTATCATTCTCAGGTGGAATGAAAGGTGCTATTGCTACCAATTAACTCCATGTTGTTCAAGGACTTTATTTTATAACTTTCAGTAATCAAGTTAAAAAAAATCTTCATAATGTAATTTCCTAATTAGTCAACGTCCTTGAAATAACTGCTAACTATTTATTATATCTTTCATCCAGTCCATTCATACTAGCCTAGACTTTTGGCATTAGCGCATTCATTCTTCCCTACATAGTAAAAATAATAAAGTATTTCTGTTCTCTATCCTAAGCCGTATCGCCACTGAATGTTATTTTATTACCTATTGCTACCCCATGCTTTCTCGCTCGCTAGGTAGAAAAATCGCCGGGCTCACCAGCTGTTACTATCAGCGAAATCTCCAGCAAAGCAAACAATACATCATTGTTAATTCTATAAGCAACAATCTATAAAAGCCAAAAAGTTAATTTAGATGTGGTAAAACTAGAATTATACTAATAATATGTAACGTGGACCGCGGGGGAGCTGACAGCAAGTCACAAAGGGATTTTATGGGGTCAGTGCCACGCTCCGGCCGCTCTTTTACCTTCCCGCGGAGTTTCCTCCATGGTACTCAGTGGACAGCAGGCTGAGTGGGCCTAGGGAGCCGCTCCGCACGTACAGTTTCAAATAAAAGTCATCGCCTTCATCGGGGATCGATCCCCGCTCTACCGCCCGAGATAAAAAAACACACAGCCAGAACATACTTGCCATGCTCAGAAACATCTGCGTTCAGGAGAGATATCAGAGAAAATACTAGAGGGAGAAACTGTTGGCGGTAATTTTGTGTATACAAGTACTTTACATAAATGATTAAACACTTTTAAGCCCGCTAATCGTTCACACGTTATGAATATGACTGCAATTTTCAGTCAGATATTGAACTTTGACAACGTATGCGACTGAATTACTCGACACAAATTCAAGAACCCGCTGGGAGAGCTTATGTTTCCTCCTACAACAAATTGTTTATTGTCTCGAGCGGTGACGTTCAGTGACTCTCATGATACAGTCAACACCATCCGGAGATCTTACCTGGTCTGAGGGTGGTGGGTGAGCAGTAACGCTCTGGCCTCGCATTCGAGAAGACATGTGTTCGAATCCCGGTCCGGATATCCAGATTATAGTTTTTCATGGTTTTCCGAAATCAATACAAGCAAATGCTGGGATGGTTCATTAAAAAGTCCATAGCAGATTTCCTTCCCATTTCGTGCCCCTAGTGCTTTCCCACCTTTAATGCCCCGATAATTTGTAACACCACAAGCAAAAAAGTTACTTCACAATCAAAATTGTGGCCTTCATAAAACTGAAAACTATACCTTAGATCCAGAAAGTCAAAGACCTAGAAAAAGCTGACAAATTCATCAGAAATTTTGAACAGGAATACATACAAAAGGGGGGGGGGAAGGGTTAACAAATGGGATGTACTACCTGAGATTGACATCGTTAAGAGACCGAGTATGAAGTGGACTGAAGAAAGGAAGAATATTCACGGGGAAGAAATGAGAAGTGTCTGAAAACTCAGAAAGAGTAACAATGCTTTGCGCGATCAGATCGCACATAAAAGTAACATTAATAAATGCAAAAAATTGTATTTTACATCCTGATGAAGTACTGATTTACAACAAAACTTAAAATTATTATTTTCCTCATTTAGTTGTGCAAATTCTGATTAGCACAACGGATTATTCTCATCACCGCAGATTATAAGATTTGAAAAAAAAAAGCAATAGCCAATGGATGATGCTGAATTTATAGTGACGACATAATTTTTATGAAGTGATGCGCGTGACGTCTACAGAAAATATTATGAAAAATATTTATCGGAAACTCTCCACTTACATGTGTACTTTCATTTCAAGCGAGTGACCATTAGCAACATAATATTTCTTGGGAAGCGTAACGTGTGTTGTATGTATGCTCTTTGTGGACGCTCATTTATATTCGAGCGGCGAGTGGTTGCTTATTTCTTGTTCATGAAGAGATGAAAGGCGAGTGATTTCATCGAACGGCATGAAATCTGGTAACGAGCTGTTCCATTATTGAATACAGAGATTAATCCACCGCCTTTATGAATTGTGAACAAGCAAGACTGGCGACTTGTCGACCAAAGGCCATCAATTAAACAGTATCCTCTACGATAAAACAGTTTAGCTCAAAAATTATACTCCACAAAACAACAACTGACGGAGAAATGTGGGGAACACCAATAAAAACAAACAACCTTGATCTGCTATCCCTCACAAACAGATTTAAACTCCCTAATATTAAGCATAATACTGGTATAGAGGGTGGAAAAACAAAACTGTACACATTATTGTATGTTTCAGTGTTAAGTGAGTTTACATTTTGTCGCATCTCGTGTGCTTGAAGGAAATTTAATATTTGGTAGTTTCTACCGTCTCCGATAGAGATCGTTAACTACTCGCAAAATTCTCTAGTTACTAAGTTATTTAACCAATTCAATGACATAAGATTAATTACTAAACGACCACAATTTATTTATATTACGGCACATCAACGGAAACTACATTTGTGCACATTGTCGTATAGTCATTATATCTGTATTTTAGACCATCGAGATAAATCACTTGCCTCTGATAGGGCAGATCCGATGGATATTGTTCCGATTAGAACGCGTTTGTCTGCCACTGTGGATCCCAATCACATTGACTGCTTTCAAATGTTTCTGATTAGCTTCAAGCTACTCAGTATTATGCTCAGCATTTTCATCGACAAGATAGTGCTAGATCGAGAGAAAGTTTATATTATCGACAGTGGATCCCAATTATTGGTACGCGTACTCCTAGGTTGCTTCAAGTTGTACGGGAGGTAATCTTTTGGCTAATGTAATTACTTAAGATAACTGAAAAAAAATTAGGAACACATTACTATCGCCAAAATATATTTTAATTCAAACTGTGTGAGTTTGATTTGTATCACTGTAATGCTGTGGTTTTGCGAGCACTGGACTGTGATAAACTCAGCGGCCCATGCTGAAGTGGTACTCGGGAAAAACTAATTGGGAACTAGGACATAACAGCATAATATGTATTGCCGTCAGCGGAGACCACAGAATTCACGAAAGCCGGTATACAATAATCCTTTTTCGTAACACACCTCCTTAGATGGAATCAACTGCCAATTCGTTCTTCTCGCGAACAATAAGCGAACGATAGTGACATTCACTGGTTAAGTAGCAGCACAGTCAAATCTGTTGTTGGGTGTTCAATCTGTGGATTAGTTTACTGCAACACTCTAGGCAGCTCTGCCGACATTACAATGACAACTTCCTTTATTTGTTGTGTGTACATCTCTTCCCTTCCGTCATCCCAATATAGCTTTCACCAAGCTCTCATGCCGGTGAATATGGTCGACTAATCTTGTTCTTTATAATATCACAGATGGTACTATTTTGTATTGATTTGTAACATAATTTATTTTTAGTTTGACTTTCCAGTTGATCTTCAGCACCATCCTACAACACTATGATGACAGCTTAAATTCCATTTCTCCCCAGTCTTTTATCCACCATGTTTCACACAAATTCAGGGCAGCACTCAAAACAAATGATTTTAGTAACATTTTTCTTCTTTCAATTACGTTTGTACTTAGGAGATGTTCCTTCAATTTGAATACGCTCTCTATGCCTTGCCGATGCTATTTCTTTTATTTCCCTCGTGCTTCTAATTTTTATAATTCTGCTTACAGGATAAGTAAACTTATAATATTTCGCTATCCACTACTATTTTCCTAAGTCATATACTATTACTTTGGATTTAAATTTATTTATCTTCATATTGTATTCAATTCCCGTATTTTCCTTCACATTTTTTTCGGAATATTCTTGTTGTTCTTCTCTCTTTCTACGTCCACAGAAATGTAATCGGCAAATTTAATGATATAATCTTTCTCCGATTTTCATCTACATTATCTAAATCCAGCTATTGTAATAAGTGAGATTACAGCTTCTACTATGTTGACGAAGGAAAAATACGATAAGCTGGTTCACTCCGTCGGATTATTTCTGAAGACTTTCTCGTCACCAGTATCAATTCTGTTCTGCCTTACAGCCATACTTGGTCTGTGATATCCTGTTTAAACTAATTAAAAGTAACACAGAGAGGAAAACATTTGAACCTGCATGTAAGAAAAAAAAAAAGATTCCATATCGTCTTTCCATTTCAAGACAACTCTCCGCTGTGTTTGTTTTGATAGGGGTTTCTTCTTTGGAAAAAGTTATTCAGTTCTGAGAATGGTTTATCACATGTACGCAACGGCATTGTCCAGTCAGTGTAATTGTCCTCTACCCGATATGGCCGCCAACATGGTTTCGCAGTATGGGCACTTGTGATTCAGTGCAGCATACGACTGTGGCGCAATTCTGCTGCTGTGCGCTGGTTAACATATGCAAGAGGTCGGCAGGAAACAATGCAATCAATGCACGAGTTCTGGCCAAAGCTGAGTCACTGGCTCAACAAACTTTATGAATCATTACTCTGAAATACTACGCACACTACACATAAAACAACTGATAAATACTCGAACCAGATCTCCGAAATGCAGCACTAACCAAGTAGTACCCTGCTTACATTCTACATGAAAACAACTTCATCAAAAAAAAGAAAAAATGATACAATCATATTATAAAAATACGTTTTTAATAAAAGCTTGTACCTGAGGCAAAGTTAGTACAATAAAAATTCTTGGAAAGAATGTAATAAAACAATTTGCTGGAATTTCATGAAATATTTTAAATATGCCGTACAGAACAGAAAAACGAGAGAAAAAGCAGTAATAAAATGCAAATTGTATGCAAACATTAGATTTATCGTCTAGCTAAGAAAGGAAAAGTATCACAATATACCTCACACCATTTATCCAGAAGTAAATAGCGATCTTATATTTTTTCTTTAAGTTTTTGCAGCATAAACCTTATCGAAAACATGGTTTTACCAACTACGTTTGACTTCAAGAAATCCTTTAAGAAAATATTTCATTACTAGAGTCGAAACCATTCTTTGTACAAAGAAAGAAGCCATTTCTTCAGAATATTTCAGAAGGCAAACACTTCTGTTCGCTTGTTGAAAGCATGAAAATAATATCGATTAAAAAGATATTAAAAAAGCTGATGTGAATTTCATTATACAACTGATACGATTAAAGACATAATAACCTGCACAGTCTGGCACAAATTACTCCCAGGAAAATCATAAGGTAAATTATTTTAAGGCTTGAAACGATAATATATATCATCCTCTTTGACCCGTATCCACAGAAGAGACTAGCGACCAAACGATTCTTAGTTTAAAACGGATAACTGTGTGATACGTTGTTTTCTACTTCTCCATAATTTTTAAAAGATATTTTTCGAACTTAGAATGGCATTTGCAGTATGCAAAACCAGGAAACATTTTCGAGTATCCTTTGTCTTCCCTTAATACTTTTTGCCATACTTTCCTCCCTTCCTGTTCCATAGTCCCTTATATTTACCTCTATGTTAATGGATAGTTCGACATGCGCAGATCAGCCATGTGAGTAAATTTCCACCAAGACCGACATTTTGCAAGATATGGTATTAAAACTGGACAAATTTCTCTTTCAGACTAACCATCTCGGATGCACAGAGAAGCAGCGTGGTATCTGCGGTAAGGTACTTGTTACAGACTCCCATTCACGTGGAGCAGGCAGCGATCTGTTTGTGTACCAAGGCCACGAGCCTAGCCAGACCATCAAGGATCCGCCAGGGCCATTTTTCAGACAATTTTCGTTGTTTGAGCAGGGCCATCTTATTTAACCTGTTCCCTTAACTTACGACAGTAAAGGTCATAGGTTCCCAGCCTTTTTTGGCCAACTGCCCACTTTTCGAAGAAAAAAAAATTACCGCACCGTTTACAGAAAAAAAGGAGAAGTTAAAAAAAAAAAAAAAAACACAGACTCCCCTTCTAGTAGTCAATAATGTAACCCACAGTGCTCCAACTATTTTGGGTAGTAACTAAATTTTTGAAACAGTGAAAGGACGGCGCCTCTCTTAGGTGGAGTGAAAAACAGTAACAGATTTTTTAAATTTTTTTTTGAAAAGACATTTACGTTATTGGTGTATTGTTCATAGTTTTCATAACAAATACATACCGCGAAAAAACAATAATAAGATTAGTTTGAGGGCAGAGCTCGGTGTAAAAGTCAATAATTTGTCTATATTTGGTGTGTCATTTGTTATCAGCGAACTTAAATCATGACGTTCCTCTATTGGCAACATCTATCTTTTCTTTGCTAGTAAACTGCTGAATGAACTAAATCCTTCTTACGCTTCATATAATGATGCGAACGCAATTCAAAACTAAATATGGACCAGAAACGCCCCCAATGATCTCTTCAACGCTCACAGGTGAGTGGTACTGCACCCGTTGGGAACCACTGGTAAAGGTGAATCGTAACCAACCTCACTAAATGTCGGATCCTAGGCTTCGTGGAGTCATATTGGAGTTTTTATTTTTCCGGAATTCTCTTGTTCAGGCAGGGCTAAATTCAATATTTATGAACAATGTAATCGAAGTCGACACTCTTACTGTTTCTCCCGTTGTCTCAATCTTGCCCTAACATTTCTCCTCGACCTGCTGAAAGCTGAGCCCTAATCTGGTCTCTATACTTCAACGTGCTTTCTTCCTTCGTGGAACACCATCCATATACTCTTCCCCTTTTCTTTTACGTCTTGAAACAATGTAAATGAGAATATGAACTGACTCTGGAAAAAAATAAAATATTGCTGAATTAATAAGCGACGGCGAAATTGCTTTTTTTGCTTATAGCGTACGCCTCGTTGATGTCATGGTTATTAGAGGCAGAAAAGGATTGCGGAAGAAATTCAGCAAGAATTAGGAAGATTCTCATTTTTTATTACTTATGGCTTTATACCTCGTCGGCGTCGAGGCCATTAAAGGAGGGATGGGATTGGGAACAAGGAACTGGAAGGAATTCGGCCATGGCCTTTTGAAATAAGCATCCAGTCATTCACCTGGAGTGATTTGGGGAAACCATGGAAAAAATATATAGGGATGCCCGGACGGGGGATTCGAACCGGTGTCCTCCGAATGCGAGGCCGGAGCGTTAACCGCTCACCCACCACGCTCGGTGAATCAGAAGGAACAATTCCGGCGTTTGCCCTGGAGTGTTTTTGGAGTTTCCTCCTGACGAAAGAAAAATATTAAAAGTAGTTCTGAATGTTAAACCTGTCGAATTAAACAACTGATTGTAATTAAGCATTCAGAGGTTTCAGTGCATTTAGGATGAAAATCTGAAGCATTTCCATGTTATTGATCTCTTCTCATCACGGCTTCCCATTCTTATTACCGCCTTTAAGACATCACTGAGCCTGGATGGCACGAAGTAGCATTCAAACCTGGAATTCGCTATAACCCAAGTTCGGTTCACAGCACAACGATTAAATTCTCGGTTTTCCATCAGTACAGGCGAATGCCGAGGTGATTACTTCTCAACAATCCTAAATCGACTTTAACGACCCTGATGTGTAATTTATTACGCACCCAAGAACTGGTATTGCTATACTCTCAACTGGCAGTTTAAGATTATGTTCCCCCGCCCCGTTCCTCAGTTACCGTTCCTACCTGCCACAGTTGTCCGTTGTGTGCCGGTAGACGAGTGTCTAATTAAGGCCGGTTGACACTAGCGACCAATTCAGGTCAGATCAACTCACAATCTAGGATTTCGCCAGTAGCGTCCATACTGCTAGTCAGATCAAATCATATTTTTGATCCTCTGTTTAAACATTACAGTTTTTAGGTTCAGTTTAACAAAGAGTTGTTTCTCAACAAAAGAGAACAATGAATCGATATCTCAATATTTTCGAGATGAATATAAAATAATCAACATTTTGAGACAATTCTACTTATTGCACAATTTTATAATTTTTATTTGGTTACAATGTAGGTTTTTTTACGATTTCTATGTGTAGTATAGTTTTGTGAGATAAATTGCAATATATTTATGAGTAAAATCATAAGGCACTGAAACTCCGACGAAGCTACGAGACGTTTGTCGTCCATTTTGATCTGACCTGACTATTTAACATTTAAACTAGCGGCCAGCTCAGCTCAGCTCGGTTCTTGACCGTTGTTGATCGCTGTCGTCGCGATCTTTAGGTTGACATCCCTTGCCTTGACCTGACCTGACAGAGTAGTAGGAATGTTCCCATTGGATTGGATTTTGATTTTTATCTTTTTTTTTTTTTTTTTTTTTTTTTTTTTGTTTATTGGCTTTAGGATTTGATGTACCATACAGCCAGCTTAATATACATAAACACTCGTTTTGTTTCATTACATTACCTTACATTACGTGTATATTACATGTATTATTACATTAAATGTATATTTCTGTACTTTTTATAAAGTCTCTAATAATAGTATATATTTTCCTGTTGTTAGATGCAAGTAGTTCGGTGATACTTGTTGGTAGCGGCTGTCCTGCTCTCACTAGGGAGTTGATGAATGATTGCTGCTGCTGTCGGTATAGGGGGCACCTGAAGAACATATGGTTGACATCTTGCGTTGATTGCCCATCACATTGGCAGAGCGGTGTATCTGCTGCGTGGATGCGATATAGATGATCCCGAAACGCACCATGGTTAAACCTCATACGAGTGATGGATGTTATGAAGTTGCGTTGCGTGTTCCAATTTGTAAACCAAGGTCGACGAGGTGGTTGTGGCTGTATCTTTGCGTATTGCCGTCCTTTGAATCTTTTTGTTTCCTCCCAGAGCATTGCCCATTGTTGATGTATGTGACTGGATATTGCTGCATGATAATCTTTGGTGTTGAATGGAGGGATGAGAACTTGGCCCGAATTGCATGCTTCCTTGGCTAACTTATCTGCATGTTCATTAAATATTATACCAGTATGGGCCGGGATCCATATATAGTTCACAAAGGAACCCGCTTGCGCAAGTTCGTAGGTTTTCTGTATTATGCTAATATGGTATACATTGGAGCGGTGTAGGATGGCCGGAGTTGTTAAAGTGCGAAGTACACTGAGAGAGTCCGTTAGGATTAAGACGTTCCGCCGAGGAAACTCTCTCGCATATGAAAGGGCTTGAATAATAGCAACCGCTTCAGCTGAATAAACTGGAAGATGATTTGGTAGTCTGAATTTTTGCTCGTGCTGCGTCTCAGGGCAGTAGATGGCGCACCCTACTCCCTCTGAGGGTATCTTCGATCCGTCAGTGTAGATATGGATTGAAGTTGGCCAATGCTCTGTTAAATACCCCTGACAAAATTGTTGGATTGGCTGGCCGGATCTCGGGTGTGCCGGAATACAGCTTACCGACATTGGCCTCACGCATTCTTGGTAGGGAATCTCGTGTATTGTTGCTGCTTCCTGCAATTGCCGTTCGGGGAGGAGAGTTGTCAGAAGATCGAGGCTTTGTAGAAGTGGGTATCTTTGGTTGTAAGAGCGAGGTCCTTGTTCTTCCACCAGCTGCTGGAGGTTGGTTATTTGTTGGAGAGTAGTTGAATTTTTATCTTGTATTCGAGCTAGTAAAAATTTGTTAGATAGCAACTGGGTTCGGAATTTCAGGTTCATTTCTGCGGCTTCCAGGTAGAGGGCATTTATCGGTGTTGATTTCATAGCCCCCAGACATGTGCGGAGACATTGATTCTGTATGCTCTCCAATTTATCTATGTTCCTTTTGTTGCCACTGAAATAGAACATGCTCCCGTATTCAATTTTAGATCGGATTATAGCGCGGTACAATATTAGTAATATCGATGGGTGAGCTCCCCACCATACTCGTGTCAGGGTTCGTAGAATGTTGAGTCCTTGTTCTAGTTTAGGGATGAGTTGGTGAGCGTGTGCTGCCCAAGTTAATCGTGAGTCGTAGACTAGGCCGAGGAATTTGACATTCGATTTGACCAGTACGCTGCATGTACCCAAAACTAGATTGTAGATCGGGGGGTGCATTCTTCTTCTTGTAAATATGACAGCAGTGGATTTGCTAGTCGAGAATTCTAGTCCGTGTTGCTGGAGCCAGTGGATGACTATGATGATGGCTTGTTTAAGGATGAGCTTGGTTATCGCGATAGTAGCTGCAGAGGCGAATATACATACATCATCGACATATTGGATGATCTGCACCTCGGGGGGAAGAATTTTCTCCAGGTCCCGCACATATAGAGCGTACAATAGTGGGCTTAATACCGCTCCCTGCGGGAGTCCTTGCTGGGTAAGTCGTGGACCTAATAACACGTGTTTATATCTGAAGAACAGCTTTCTTGATCGTAGTAGTTGATAAATTACGGCTACAAAGTCCTGGGGGAGGCCTAGTGCTATGAGCTTATCAATCAGGATTGGTATTTGGACGTTGTCATAGGCCGCGGATATGTCCATGAACAACGCCGTAAGGTATTGGTTTTTCATAAAGGTTGACTGAATCGCCGTAACTAGGATGCTGTGGTTGTCATAGGTACTTCTTCCTTTGCGGCATCCGTATTGTGTGGTGGGTAACAGGGATTGAGCTTCCAGCCACCATTCTAATCTGTTTTTCATCATCCTTTCCACGGTTTTGCCTATGCAGGAAGATAAGGCTACCGGACGATACGACGTAACAACTCCTGGAACTTTTCCAGGTTTCAATACCGGGACTATTATCTGAGTCTTCCAAGTTTCTGGTATCAGCTTTCTTAACCATAGTTTATTAATGATGTTGAGCAAGAGGTTTAGGGCTTCTTCAGGTAAATGCTGTAGCATGGGATATCGTATGTCGTGCCTGGTGAGGTGTTGCTGGAGTTCTTGAGGGCTGCTCGAAGTTCGTTAAGGGTGAAAGGAGTGCACAGAAAATGGTTTGAGTCTTCTTCGGTGAAGTCATATGGAGGAGGGGCTGTAGAAGGTGGAGCAATTCTATCAGCAAAATCCTCCAGCCAAGTAGTATCATCGGAGCGTTCTTGCGGGCTATATTTTCTGTTGCGCAGTACTTTTATACGTTGCCATACCTCTTCTATTTTGGTCTGCCTATTCAAGGAGGAGCAGAATTCTTGCCAAGACTGTCTTTTGTCATTTTTAGGAACCGCTTAGTGCGGGCAGACACCTGCTGATACGGAGAAACGAGTCTTGGGATGGGTGGTTTCGGTATTCCCGCAGAGCAGCACGTCGGAGAGCGATATGCCTAGAACAGTCTGTGGTCCACCATACGGATGGAGTACTCTTCTTCTGAACGCGGTTCTTCTTAAGAGGGATAGAGCTGAAGGCTGCGCGCTCCATGGCTTCTATGAAGAGGTTATAGTCATCCATCGCTGAATCGCGGTGTTCGAAAATTGCGTACCTCATGCTGTATTGCCTTTGCATATAATGTCCAATTAGCAGCGTTAATATTCCACCTGCTTGACGAGATTGGTCGAGGGCCGCTTGGAGGGGAATGGTCGATGTTTATAATTACTGGGTAGTGGTTGGAGCCGAGTGAGTCTTTTTGATGTAGACCAATGAGCAATGGTGGCTATGGACGGAGAACACAGCGAGATGTCTACTGCCGATGGACGGTGGTATAAAGAGGGAACGAGTGTATGTGATCCGTCATTAAGGATAGATAGGCCGTACTCGTTGCACATCTCTAAGACATTATGTCCTTGTCTATCAGTAAAGGCACATCCCCATGCAGTGCTGTGGGCATTAAGGTCTCCGCATATAAGTAGTGGTGGGTTTAGGAGATTTAAGGAGTTTATTCCACGTCTCCTGTGATATGGTCCTGAGAGGCTTGCAATAGACGGAGACACAAGTGAACTCTAGTGTAGGAGTTTGATTCTTGCGGCGACAATTTGGATGTCATGATCTAGCACCTCTGTAACGTTTACTGCTTTGAAGGGAAGTGTATGATGAATGAGGAGAGCTGCACCTCCTTTTCCGTCCATCCTATCCGAACGGATTGTGGCGTAGTTCCTAAAGCGCACTGTTGTTGTTTCTCTAAACCACGTCTCGGAAATTGCTGCTATCTTTATATCTTTATGATGGAGCTCATATTCTAAACTTTCCTTGTTGGCGATGGCCGATCTAGCATTCCACTGTAGTATTCGAAAAGCCATTGAACCTATTTAACAGAGCAAATAATGACTCACGGATGGCAAGAGGGTTTCCGATAAGTGTTGATTGGGGCGAAGTAATAATGGACATGATCAGTTGAAATATTTCTTCTATGAGGAAATCAGTCCGTGTTGGAGTGTGGGATGGGATATTGTGAGGGCTTGGTGGGTAAGGGTTATGAGTAATGGGAGAAATAGGTAACTGCTGAGGGGATAAACAACCGTTGGTGAGCCGGAGGAAAAGCTGGGTTGGAAGGAGGTGCCTCCTGCGTATGTATGGGGTGCCCTCTGGGCAGAGAGACATTGGCCTGAGCCACTGGTTGCTGTACTGATGAAGAAGGTTGTTGCGTCTGCTGTGTTTGTTTGTAATTGCTGAATTTGTGGACTAAAGATGTTTGCGTGCTGTATCAACTGATGAGCAGTCGGACTTTGTGGATTTTGGTGCCGATAAAGGCGGAAACTCCGTATGGCTGCTTACGTTTGGTGGAATTGATGCCACCTGGGCATAGCCTCGAGTTTGAAGTTCTCTGTCGGTGAGCACTGCGCTTGTTCCATGCGCTGTTGCTAGTTTCGTTTGACGGTGCCGAAGATATACCGGACAGTTTCTATCAGAGGCAAAATGTTGGCCTGCACAAAGCGCGCAACACACCGTTGTAGGACTGTTGCAGTTGGCCTCCAAGTGTGGGCCTGCACACCTGTTGCACCGAACCTCACGTGATCTGCATTGTCCCTGTCGATGTCCCAAGCGTAAACAAATACCGCACTGAGTTACAGGAGGAACATAAGGTTCGACAGTACAGCGAGTTCCAAGTATGGACACATGGGAAGGTAATTTCTGCGACCGGAAAGATACCAAGCACACTGGAATTGGTATCACACACTCTGGATTTGACTGCGACCTTCTGGTGAATCTTTTAATGCGTACCACCGGAAATGGGGATACTATTTCTTCCAGAATCTCCTCCTCACTTAAAGTAGTGTCAACGTTTCTTAGGATACCCTGTTTATGTATCAGGAAGCTTGGGATATAAGCTTCTAAACGTTTTTCTTTGAAGATGTCTAGCTGTACTATTAGGTTGGCAGAGCCTGCAGTGTTCGTTTCTATTTTGAGACGATTTTTTCCCGTTGCGTGTGATGTTGATTACATCCCTTTTAAAGTCATTATTATGCTTAAATATTAGTTTGCCAATTGCCATCGGATGTAAATTACCCACATTTCTATCTAAGCTCTCCACAAAAACATAATATGGTCCACAATCTGTACGGCTATATCTGTTGCCTTTACTGCGATTAGGTTAGAGTTGACTCAGACTGAGCGTTAATAGGAACGAAATGATCTGCTACCGGAGCTGGAGGAAGAGTATTCTCGACAGTCCCCACTGGATCGCGCATGACCACTTCCTCCGTGTGCTCTATTTGTACTGGCGTAACCCCATCCTGTTCTACCACTCGTGATTGTAAGCAAAGTCGCTTGGCTGGCTGGATCGACTCACCCGTGGCAGTGTCGGCTGTGTGATGCAGTGCTGTACTCATAGAAGAGCATGGACCTTGCGATGTATTGCTGCCTGATTCTTCTTCCATTTCAGAGAATTGTTGTAGCTGTTGTTGCTGCTGCAGCAGGTTCTGCTGCTGTTGTTGAATCTTCTGCTGCTGTTGTTGTTGCTGCGGCTGTTGTTGCAGATGGGGGTGTTGCTTCTGTAGGCCTTCTGTGGCGCACAGCATGAATCGCTGATCACTTGTAAGAGATACTACTTGTGGTTGTATAACTTCATTCGGCATATAATTCACTGACTGGACGTTGATGTTATTAGCGTAGCACGCTTCTAGTCCCGTATTACTCGTTTGACCTGTGTCCGGGGGGTCTGCCATATTTTGGCTACACTGTGGGATTTACACTCGGTAAGTCCCGAACGTACTAATCACGCAAACGGTTGATCTAGAAACGGTACTCAGTAAAATTCTAGAAGTAAGTATTTCGCGACGTTATAATCACTTTCCGTACGACACTCGAAGTAAACAAGTTGCACCGGCACTCACGCTCGCGAGCCGATGTTGCCTCTTCGGCGGTCAGGAAGTAACTGGATTTTTATCTTGACCTGACCAGATCTGATCGGTAGTGCGCAAGGGCCTTTACACATTAGAACGTATGCATAAGTGCTGTGGAGTGGGGATATAGAACAGACTGATCTTGAGCAGACCTAATACTTTGGCGGAACGCAACCACACAGAATGAGTGAGCCAAGCAGTGAGTCACAGGCACATAAAAACAATCTACCAAGAATTCGTGTCCTGCTCCATAAATACCATTTCATTAAGTCTGATGCGGCCATTTAGAGCGCAGACAACGTGGACACGGTGGCGGGCACCCTTTCAGCCCGCCCCAATACTCTTCCTCGACGACAATTTCGCAGGGAGCCGACGCCGCGTTTTCTGAGAACTGCACTTTAAAATAATGCCGCTCCATCATCGTGGCGGCTTCAGAGGAGGGACAGGACCGATGATGAATTTTTCGCCAGGTTTGCAGGGTATTACTCGGAGGGGGCGGCCCGGCGAACAATAGAAGCTGCCGCGGGGACGCGACAATAAAAATTGACAATGGCAGTCGGCTATTGAGCGGTCTGTACACAGCCTGAGACAATGTCCGTGCCTGGTACACACCTCCCCGACAGACAACCGGCAATTAATCAGAGCGCGACGCCACGTGTGCTTAAGACGACAGCACGACACCAGATTTGCCACTATCTCGACGGATGTGGTGCAGGTCATTACCAGGGCTATTACAGTCTCAAGCAGGCGAGTGATGGACGAGTTACCGTCGGTCATGACATTTGCAGAAAGTCGTTAAGAGGATATAAGTGCGCAATTTAACTCGCGATTGGTGTTTAAATTCCAGTGTCGCAGACGATGTTTTTCCTCGAGGCTCACTCAACCCAAAATGGGCTCTACTAGGTGGGAAAAACTAAAGATTGATTATGATTATAAGCTGTGGAAAGAATTGCTTGTGGAAGACTAAGTTTAAATACCTTGGCATAACATTAAAACAACTGGGCTGAAGACATTGGACAGGTTGTAGGAAAAGGTTTCAAAATTCTGCACTTGTTGGAGAGAGATTGATGAGGGGATGCACGAGAGAAGTAAAGGAATTGGGTAACAAACTTTGATCAGACCACTGCTTGTATATGGTAGTGTAGAATGGGACCCACATTTTGAGTATCAAAGACAGGAGTTGGAAGAATTGCAAATAAGGACTTCTAAATTTGACTCTAGAAATTATGGCACAATACAATCAGTAACTGATTTGATAAAGGAGTGAAATGAGATTCATTGGAAGACAGGAGGAGGAGGAAGATAGTTATGGGAGTGTACAAGGCGTATATTAGTGATGGAAAGTTGAAAGATATTGGTGGAAGAATTAATAGAGGTGCTTGGAAGGGAAAAGATGACCGCGGCACTCGTTTCCAGGCACAAAGCTGTGACAAGATTTTCTTTCGTAGGTAAGGGGATTAGAGATTGGAATGACTTAGAGAAATGATGAAAATTTGCCAAAAACGCTAAAAGAATTAAAAGATGGAATTAGTAGAGGGCAAAAGGCGCGAAAAAGAAAGGGGAAGGAAATGTGTAAACATTTGAGTACTTCTGAACTTCGAGGAAACCACAATGCAGAATGTGATCGTTCCGATACGGAAAAAAACACAGTACGTCATGTAGGAGTAAAATAAGGTCATTCACACAATTTCGATGTTCAAATCTCACAAAACTAAACTTGCACTAAACTTGTTTCGGAGCCTATCAGTTGTAATATTACAAGCTAACTGAAGCACAACCTTGCACACTATGCGCCTAGCTAGAGGAAAATTTAAGACAGTCAATCAGGCAGCTTATGCTATTAAAATGTACAAATACACAGCTCCTGGACATGCACGAGCAACATTCCTGGATTTTCTTTTACAAATGACAAGCAAATCCTTCAATTATTACAATTTAGGCCTCCCTTTCATTTGACGACTTATCTATAAAAAGTGACTATTCTAATTTGTTGTATTGAACAGTTAAAAAAAAATTCAAGCACATTCAGATATTCTCCACCGTGCTACAACAGAGGTAAACTTTTTAAACACTGATATAATAAACTAAAAAATTGCGAAAACGCAGTCTATTAAACATAAGTGCTCTAAAACAATGGAGGGGTAGGAGTTTAAACTATCATATCGTAGCTCCACAGCTAGAACATTCTCACTTGGCTCCTTAAAGGTGAAGGCGTATATCTGTAACTTCAGCGTTATTTCCATCACACGGATGTTCGTGACGTATCGCATTTAGTAAAATTTCTTTTTGGCTGTTGCATACCGATCCCTGATGGGGAGTGGTTTACCTAAATCATTCCACGCGAACGCCGGGATGGTTCTTTCAAAAGGCCATGACCGAATATTTTCTCGTTCCTTGTCCCCAGTCCTTTTCCGCCTCTAATGGCACCGACGTCGACCAAAAACAAAAATATTCATGGGCATGAAGTAGAATTTTTTAATTCAAGCCAAAAATATTAGCGGGTATAGTGTTTACGTTTGAAATGCAGTTTCGAACCAAATCACATCTCAATATCCACGGTGCAGCGTAAGGCACAAGCAATTTAGTACGTATTTTTAATTTACTAAGCTTTAGTGAACGTTATGCGACTGACTTCGGAAGAAAACTAGTTCCACATGTATCCCGATCTACTGACACGACCAGAATATTTAACGTTACGCGGTTCGGCATAAGGTGTCAGGATTTTAGTATTTACTTCCAATTTACATCGCTTTCATTGGCGCCACGTTACTGACGTCACAAGCCGCAAATAGGTAATGGCAACAAACTGTCGCGATCTGTTCTGTTACCGAAGTGTCGAGAATGAACCGAATATTTGCAGACAAAAAAATTTTTGTTCGAGGAATATGGGGGACACAGAAGAGATGGTACCAGTAGATAAAAAATGTAGGACGCTATCCTGAAAATAATAGTTTACAAAGACCAGAAAGAGGAGAATCAGTTTTATTGGTCACATAGTGAGTATGGATAACAGGAGACTTGCAAAAAGAATTTTCAACCATTTTTGCAAGAGTAAGAATGACAACTGGTGGATCCGAGAGGTAAAGAAATAGCAGAAGATATAATACAAGACAGAGCAACTATGAGAAGACTGATACGAAATTTCAAGGGTTTCCAGGAAGAGAAGAACAGGAGAGGTAATAATATCTGGACCCTAGAAAGAAGGAAACAATTAAGAACTACTAGAAGTCAAGAAAATAAAGATGGAGATTAAAGCACAGGATTACTTTCGTGATCCTTAGATAGCCAAATCGAACACGAGAAGTTTATAAATCTCTTGCTGTATGCTCTTTTTTTTAAATAAATAGTAAATTGTAATTTAAATCTGGGGGTCCTTCGATATCACATTTTCAAATTAATCTCTTCAAAAGTTCTAACATTCTGTGATCATTAAAAAGATTTGTTGCCACTACTACGGATTATATTAGCGATTAAGTATTCACGCAAGACCTAAATGCATTAACTATGCTCACAACTTTCTCACCGAAGCTGCGGCTTGTTTGAGCGAATGAAAAAGTTAATTAAGGTCATTAAGAGTGAAGAAGAAACTTTACAACCTCTGGAATGGAACTCCTTAACCACTCGCGGTAATTAATTATTTAGCGTCGGAACGTGGAAAACTTTGGACTAATCGGCCAAACTATGGTTAAAATGTGGCAGAAGAGGCTCGTTGGAGTGGTAAACTACACCGCCAAGTTGGCAGGCACCTCCCTTTGAAGTGTTGGAGGGCGCGCGGAACGCAACCAAATGACGCGGGAAAGGCAACAGCGGGAATCAGTGGGCAAGCCACAAAGAATGCCCCTGCAAGAGAAGAGTTGAATATTTCACGGCAGAGCAATCACGGCATCCGCAGAGCGCGCGCGATATGCAATCAAAGCTGCCCTTCTGGGAGCGAGGCCAAAGAAACAAAAGGCTTCAAATCGCTACCAGATCGCTACCCCGCACTACAGTCCACTCGACGGAACAGACCGCATGGACGCGTCTCTGCAAACTGCAATAAGCTTTCAAAGTGCCAAATATACAAGCACAAGTTTTCTTTGGGGGTAAAATAAGAAGCGGTTTTCGTTTGAATTAATACACCAACCGATCAAATTTATGTTTTCCTTGTTCTCACGAGCATTGACGTCACGGAGTATTATCGACAGTTTACGCTGTAAATCTTCTAATACTATACTCAGTCGGTAATAATTTTATCAATGGAGCAAAACGGTATTGACCGGAATAAAATCACTGATACTTACTAGACACCAGTGTCACTTCGTGAGGGCACTGACAACTATTATTAACAAGTGTCAAACCTGAGAAATGCCGAAAAAACTGCTGTCGAGAACGGACTGAATTATATAAGAACAAAGTCTTCACCAGAAGATGGCGACAATGATTTTAGTCGCCGAAATATCGTATGACAACGCATTCTTGACTCGGCTAGTCACCCGAGAACATTTCATACGGACTGAATTCCCTTTTTTTTTTAATTAAGGGTTTACGCCTCGTCGACGGCTGAAGTCATTAGAGGCGGGATGGGATTGGGGACAAGGAACAGGATGGAATTCGGCCATGGCCTTTTTGAAGGAAGCATCCCGGCATTCGCCTGGAGTGATTTGGTGAAACCATGGAAAACCCAAATCTAGGTGTCCGGACGGGGATTCGAACCCGCGTCCTCCCGAATGCGAGGTCAGAACGTTAACCGTTCACCCACCACGCTCGGTGACTGAATTATCGAATTCGAACACATAAGGTTATTTTTTTTTTATAAAGACGTAAATAACGCTCTGGCATAGTATTCGCGAGGATGCGGGTTCGAATCCCCATGCAGTAATCAAGATTTTAGTTTTCGATGGTTTCCTCAATTCACTCTGTTCCTTCAAAAAGCTATGGCCGAATTCCTTCCTGCTCCTTGTCCCCATTTCTTTCCCGCCTCAATGACCTCGCATTGACGAGGCGCAAAGGCATAAATAATATGTAATCTTGGTTGTCCGGGTTGAACCGCGTCAATTTGTTGAAACCTAACGTTTCGGCCATCATTTTGTGGCCTTCTTCAGAGTACTGTGACAACGACCGCGGAAGTCTGCGCACCCACCTGCATAAATAATATGTTTGTTTATTAAATTCATTAATTAATTTTTTGCTTCGTTTACACAAATCAATTATTACTAAGGAACCATAAAAATTTAACATATATATTCGGAGACTACGCACACACAAACACACAAAAATAAAAAAAAATCCAAAATAATTCCAACAGATTTCAAAACGAAAATCTATACAATCTGGTCGGTGAGCGGCTAAATGCTCAGCCCGGTTATTCGGGAGAATGCGGATTCGAGTCCCCATCGATTTCACTAATTTTCGTGAAATTACTCTCGGCGAATTTTCATGAAAGTGATGGTCGGTATCTTTCCTGTTTTTTTTTTTCCGACTCTCGGCGATTGTTCCTTCAAAGGGGCAAACCCGAATTCCTCCCGATTCCTTGTCCGTAACCCTCCGTTGCGTCTAGTGTTCTTGGCGAGTCTTTACCCAAAAAATAAACGAAAATCTGTTAAAATCCTGCCAGTGAAGTATTAAGCGAGAATTTAAATTTTTTACAATACGGAATGGAGAATGTAGTAAAGGTCGAGAATGAACAAGCATTACAGCACACAGTGCCCACTCTCGTTACCCGCTTATGCCAGGTTTTGCCAGCACTATTCCGCGGGCTTGTTAAGTAGCTGCCGCCACACTCTTTGTCGCGGGTTTGACAATCACGCCGCATCCTCGGGGCGGTGTTTAATTCCGTTCAAGGAAGCAGTAAACACATCGTAAAGCTCGGGTTTATGACGCGCACACCACGCGGCGCTCCAAACGAAACCTAACGTGCAAAACAAGACCTCTGTCACAAACTTATTTTTTTAAAAAAACTTATTTTACTATCGGGGCACATAACAGCTCGAGTATTAGTCCTGTTCTGCCAGTATGTACCAAAGAAATTACTCAGTATGCAGTTTCTAGCTAGCAGAGAACTGAATTTACCGAGCGTGGTGGTGTAACGGCTAGCGTTCTGGCCTCGCATTCGGGAGGACGGCGGTTCGAATCCCCGTCCGGGCATTCAGATTTGGGTTTTCCATGGTTTCCCAAATCACTCCAGGCAAATGCCGGGATGCTTCCTTCGAAAGGCCAAGGCCGAATTCCTTCCAATTTCTTGCCCCTCATCCTTTCCCGTCTCTTAAGTCCTCGCTGTTAGACACGTTAAGCAGATAAAAAAAAAAAAACTGAATTAGTACCATACATGACCTAGTTCGTGACGGATATAACAACCCATGCAACGCGAAGTGATAGTTCCCAGTCCCTATGCTGAGACCGGAATCAGTTTGAATGATATTTTGAACGGTTACAAAATATAAAACGAAAAGAAACACGAAAATTCTGTCTAAAAAAGTAAAATTATTGCGTAGTAATAGAGGAGAAACTGTCAATGGGGAAAAACTAGTGTCATTTGTAGGTTTAACTGTTATTTTTTAAGTCCGTGCGTGGTTCACAAAAAATATCGTCTACGTTTTGAAACAGTGTACAGATACTCTTCAAACGAGTTTTTATATCTGGAACATTATCGGTAGTACAATAGGCTTTAGTAATGAACGAACTGAGAAATCAATCGACAACTTAACAAAACTTTAAGACAGGAAAAATGGTTACAAAAAAGACAATATTTCGCGAGTTGTTAATTTTCTGATAAATCATGTGCTCATATTTTTAGTTATTCCTATCTAAGAGTACCCCAAAATGTTCTACGTCTAACGTGTTGAAAAACTGGGAGAAATTTTAAGAATAATTTGATCGCCGTCCACAAATAAATATTATTTCTGTAGATCTATTTATTATAACCACAGTGAACGAAATTTACAGCAACTATCAAAGCGGAGCTTACGTACGTACTGGGTGTCTTAGAAATGGAGGATGACACCTATCTATGCAAATTGCAGGAAATAGACTACTGCCAAGGAGTGACATTATGTCGACAGAGTTCAACATAGTAGACGAGGAAGACTTGTTGCAAGTGGTTATTAAGACCGATGGATACAATACCGCACTGTCTCCAAGGCGGACCGCTGAATATTGGAAGCCTGACAGACCAGTCATTATCTGAATTGCGCCAATTTGCCTACGAGAGAAGCTATCTATCCTCACGCTACCGGACATACGTTACTTAACGACACATTTGTGTCGTGTGTGGATTAAGCCACGCTTAAATCGGCCACCGCGTAATCTCTAGTCTCTGCTGGTGTAATGATAAAGAGCTTAGCAACGTACAACTGCTTCTACTTGACGCCTCCCTTCGTCTGTAGATTTCATATGGTGCCCACACAGGGGATCATACGGACTTATTTGCTCCTTATACTGAAGTTCTGCTGTAACACCTCTTTAATGCCGATTGATGGGTAGAAAGAGCATCTCTGTAGAAACTGGTTTGAGACTTCCAGTAATTAATCGTCCAACCTTTCTGCAATGTGATTTCAGCTACTGATCGTTTCCATATGATATTTTAAAAGTCTTATTAACAACGACAAACGTTTCTTATATCTACTACACGTAGAAAGATCTAATTATGACATTACTGAAACATCAGTTACATCTATGAAATAAATTAAAAAGAAAGATTATTTCTGTGAAATCGAGGGGTTAATAAAGATAATACAACAAGGGAGTAAGGAAACAGGTTACTTTATACCAGGGGTGACCAACCTAAATGACCTCGCGGGCCACTATGGAAATGCACAACTCCGCGGGCCGCATATAAAATTATATATCCCCTTATTAGATTTAGACCTAATATAGAATATTTTTGGAGTAAATATAATTTAATTATTCTGCGAACTCATAACTGTAAACTCAGAAATGAATCGGGCAATACCCGTCATATATTCGCAAGATAATTATTTTAAAATCAAAACTAATTTTTTGTCATAATTTCGACAGTTAATTTTTGAATATATGGATGCACAAATAATGTACTTTTTTAATACAATCGTTTTCATACATTGGCAATAGTAAAATAAATATATTTTGTAAAAGTGTGATGAATCTCACGGGCCACAAAAATGTTCAATATTCATCTAACAGGCATTAATTCATAAAAAGTTGCACTAGACTCGAACAGCATATCGATGATTTATTAAGGTGTTGAATAGGCAAATACGAAGGTCATTTTATTTTTCAGGATTTACGGCTCGTCGACATCGAGGTAACTATAGCCGGGAGGGGATTGAAGGGTAGTGGTAGGTACGGGAAGAAGTTTAGTCTCAGCATTTTTGAAGACACCATCGGAAAAGCACGAAAATCTGAAATTTGGATGGATGGATGGATGGACAGGGATTTGAAACCACGAACTCCAGACTGCCGTGGGGGAACGTTACCGCTCTACCACCACTCTCGGTACTAAGAACCCACATTTCTTACCATAGAATTAACAATTTATTTTTACTATACTGAAAGTTTAGCACACGGCAATTTATAAACATATGCTTCGTCTATTTCAACGTCAAGCTGTAGCCACAGCTCACTGAGGAGTTGGTCCACTCGGACAGGAACGCTACCGACCGTCCACACGTGCGTGACGAGGGTGCGTTATAGCGGGCGCTGCTTATGAAATAAACACCAGGCCTCCCCCCACTCCACCCAGGACGCTTATTAAATATTATTCATTCCGCACGCCACGCGACAGCGGCACAAAATCACATCAAAAGTGTTTAAGACTGTGTTATTTATGCCTGCCGGGACCAGGGCGTCAATTATGTAGCGCAGAGGACTCTGTTCCCATCTCCACAACTACTACACTACTCACTGAACAATCACCAAACCGCTTTATCCGAAATCCTAACGAACCTTGATCATCACCGAATGTACAAAAGGTAGGTACATTTTATTAACTGTAAAGAACATCAGCATTTATGTGTAAGCAGTTCTTATAATCACTTTTTAGTCTTCTTCTAGATCTTTTACGAATATTTTGCCTTCAACGAGTTTAATTCATCGAAGGCAAACTCAAATTTGGAGCTATGGTTTTACGACCGCATTCCATTGCTGGCTGCAAGCATTTTATACCTACTGCCAGGTCGTACTAATCACTAATGGAGGAACTGAAGTGCTGCCATCTGTCCGTGAAACGTGTAACTATGTTCAGTGTGTGATAGGTGTATTTTTTGTTTGTGAAATATGTAGGAAGGAAATAGGTAGGAAATATGCGGATGGTTAGGAACCAAGCCGACACTTGTCTTGATGACTGTGGAAAACCGCCTGAAAATCGCAGTCAGGACGGCCGGTACTGGGGGTCCTGGGATCGTTGCCCGGTCCGTTGTACTTCCACGATCCATTGTGCGGGGACTCGGCGCACAAAGCGACACTGGCGGGAATGTCCTGGATTTTCCCACATATCAAATTTGATATACATTCGCCTGCAATATTTTGAAATGATGAGGAAATAATTGGTATCTGTTTTCCTAACAACTTCGTCTCGCCACTATTCATATGAGTTTCCATTGAAAAACACAAAACAGCCAAACGTCTTTATACCATTCTTTTCCTGCACACCAAGGCGACGATATCAACAACAAGCGAGATAATCATCTCTTTATTAATACTCACACAAAGTGTAATGAATCTCTGGATAAATGCAAACTTTAACGAAATTAGTTACTGGTTAAAAATGAAAGATAAATGGTGTGGCCGGGAAGCCATCAAAGGCTGTTGACCGCCAAGTGACACTTCACATGGTAATCCAACTTTGTCATGGCAACGAAACGCTAAAGTGACACTACAGTTTATACGTGGATGGTTTAAACTTGCGTTTAGCAGGACGAAGAATAGGTTAAGGATCTCTAAAAATCGTTGCCGAATGCGGGATTCGTTTTCGAACCGTTGATATTTAGAAATAAACTTTGGTATCAAACTAGGGATGATCGATATTCATCGATGGTGAATAAACATCGATGTTTAGCTCGAAAACATCGATGTTTTGACATCGATGTTTTGACTTCGATAACATCAACACATCGATGTTATGAGAATAAAATATCGAAACGTCAATATATTCTTTAGGGCCATCTAGCTAGATGACTATCAAGTTCAACTATTTTTCACTAGATTACACTGATCAACGTAACCGGAGTAGGCCGTATGAATAATTACATCTTTGCATTTTCTAAGGGATTAAAAAAATCTCTCGACTTCAAGGCTCGCGTGTGTGTTGTGAGTGAACTTGTGTAGCGAAGCGAATTTAATTTGCTATTGATATTGTTAATAACGAAATAACAGGTATGGTAAATCTTTATTCTGTATTGTATTATTATTTCTTTGACCAATAGCTTTTGCGGTAATAGAACCCAACAATGTAGGTACTCTGAAGAAGGCCACAAAATGATGGCCGAAACGTTAGGTTTCAACAAATTGACGCGGTTCAACCCGGACAACCAAGATTACACCATGAGTTTGTTCACTGTATTATTTCCCACTTTTTAGGTTATTTTGTGTAAAAAGTGGATACATTACCCGAGATTAAATATTACCTGGATGCTGCTTTTATTTTGCATTGAAGAGAGTGTTAAGTATTCGTTTTTCGGTGTCGGTTGGCTTTGCATGCAGGAGAGTGAATTACTAAATGCTTAACGCTTTTTGTATTGCATGGTGGTCCAGTGACGGAGGGATTACGTAGGGTTAGGAATGAGCGATATTAATAGATATTGGCGAAATATTGTATTGTATTTTCAATAACAATAAACACATTTAATAAATAGAATAGACAGTTTTACTTCCTACCGAAACCATCGATGTTTTAGACATATCGATGTTTTTCTATCGATGTTTATCGCACATAGATACTTTTGAATCGATGTTAACATCGATGTCAACATCGATGTTTTTCTAATATCGATCATCCCTATATCAAACCCATCGGAAAGTACACCTAAAAACATGTTCTCCGCAGCTGCAGAAAGAATACGAAGGATCCCATTATTAATCTCGCCAATGTTCATTTTTTTTTTTTTTTTTTTTACGCCTCGACTTGTTGAGGTCACTAGAGGCGTGAAAGTACTGGGGGGCAAGGAACGAGGAATTCAGCCATGGCATTACTGACGGAACCATACCGGCATTCGCCTGGAATATGACGAACGATCCGTATGTAATTTCTGTGTCGAAGGATTTAGCTTTGTTTTATCACTCGGAGTTTAAACCAGAATAAAATAAATTATCGATTTTTGTCTCATAGATGTCAGATTTCGGCGACGCACGGCCTGGTTTCAACCATTAACATACATGTCAAATGTATGTCAAGATACCTCAAGATAAATGATACGACTTTAAATGCACCGTTGCGACGAAGCAGAGTGTCGACCTTAAAGTGCGCGTGCTTGGTGCAATATGTGTGTGACGCTGGCACGGCGCCAGGGCGTGGCGGTGGCATCTCATAACGTAGCCCGTTAATTACTGCAGGCAGTCGTCCGCCTTGTCGATATTAGGCTGCTGCAATATCACCCGCCATCTCTTTACGACGCCGGAGCGCTGCCTCGCGGGATACATAACGCCAGGGGCGTCCTCGCGCTGCAGCTCCAGCATAACTTCGAGAGCAGCAAACTGACATCATGAGACTGGTAAAGCACAAACATGGTGTCATTTTCGTTACTTCGTCGTGCTTTCAGAAAATAATGCGAAGCACTAAAATTGAGTGCAGAGAACACACACTCATAATCTAATAATAAGATAACATGTTCCCCGCGACTTTGTACGCGTTGACTTTATTGCTAGATTCGGATATAGAAAGCTGTCGCAAAAAGCACGAATTCGGGATAATATGAGGAAAGCCATCACTATATCACACTACCGTTGAATCAGAAGAAAACCAGTTAAAACAAACAAACAAACAAATGGGAGGGGGGAGGGGGATTAACATTGTGATACTACCTACTACGGTTCCTCCGGCAGGTTTTTGTTTGAGGTTTAAAATTATGTCACTTTTTGGGGACATCTTATGTAATTACAGTTTTGTAGACAACGTTTTTGGTTTTGCTGTCCGTTGGTAAGATATTTAGCATTTGGTTGTTGGAATCCGGTGAGCTAGTTGCATATAAACAACTGGTGCAGCGTAAATCCATATCTACAGTGTATAATAAGTTCTGTTTGTACATAAAATTTATAAACAGATCCTACACAAACGCATTGAGCAACCGATATAACACTACAGTGACTTACACACGCTATCCATCCGTCTGTCATTGTTCGGTTAGTTGGACAATTTTATGACAAAATATGTTATTTATACAGAAAAAAGTTTCCTACAACCTTCCTAATGAAACATAGTACTTCCTTGTCAAATTTATAACATTAAGTGTAGAGTAATTATCAAATAACGATTGTAATTTGAAATTACCGATACAACTCTCTCTCTTCCAGTGCACAGGTTTCCTCTTTGTAACAGCTTCCACTCCACGAGACAAAAACTTTTGCTGCTGGTTTTTGGGCGTCGAGAAGTTGATCCACATGCGACAGACTCACGCAGTACTATCTGAAAGTTCAACTCCGACTATACTGGCTGACAACATTTCCTCGCCACAGCGCAAATAAAGTCCTCCATCAATTTCTGACGATTTCATATTTTATTTTATTACATTACGTTGTTCTTCATTTGGATTCATTTCTATGCCACTCAGACCTGGTCGATGCACTATTGAAATACATACATCAGGACTTGCTACCTTCCATCAGCGATATAAACATCAGTATTTATTTTTGTTTTAAGCGCAAAATTAGTACTAAAATTGCAACTACTCTGTGTATTACTGCATACTATTAAGCCTTGACAACGATTTAAAGCAGACTTTTTTTTTGGCACTGGCACTGAATAACTACTTTGCACGCCGTTATGCTTCAAGTTTCCAATGCCGTAGATAGTACTTCCAACAATGTTATCACCCCACTTGTAAATCTGCATGTTAGATGCCATTGCATATAACACTGATGACGATCCTTGAGTACTGACTACTAGACATTGTTTTAAAGATCACAGAGTTCATCCAACGTCTGTTCGAACTAACAGACATAAAACGACACTGTGGTAAGCACATATTTGCTGTAAGGAGTTAATTTGCAGAAGCCTTTGGTACTCTAGACAGTAATGTAGTCACGTTCATTTTTTCTATGAGCCGCGCGGCTTTACATTTTGTTTGTTCCGACAGCCATCTCGTGGCTCAGTAGCCCAGACGGCAGGTAGTACAGCCGTCGTTAGACAACACGCAAGCTGACAATTAAATGGCTCACTCAGCTGCGGCTACCAGGCTTACACTTCAACACTTTCCAATCTACCAACACTGTCACAACACAAGGTAAAACATTGCAAGTCGGAATTATAAAGGCAGAAACATTTAAAAAGTGAACACCCAGAATATCACTACTCCTCACTTCTTATAAAATTATTTTGAAAACTCGAGAATTTGTCACTACTTTGGAGAATGTTGTTCTTCACGTTATTAACGTTATTTTTCATACTTAGTTCTTTCGTTTACCCTACATCACGCCTTTTTTTTCTAATTTTGAGTGATGCCCGTAAAATGACTTTATAATCCACCCACTTGACCTCGGTAAAATCACTACCGAGTACAACCTTTTTATACACAGTATTTCTTATCTATCAAGTTTAGCTGTAAGTTAATCCCTGCAACGGACGCAACAATTCTTTCTTTAACAACGAATAAACTACCGTTTCGATTTGAATCGGCCCTCAAAAATCTAAGTTAGTAATTTCGCACAACTCAATCGGAAGAAAACCATTGCCACTACTACGACGATTTCTTCACCAATATTGGTTTTTCGGTTCGACACCGAGTCTTTCGGACAATACTTGGGAGGAGCTATTTCGCTCAGGAAGGCATTAACACTAAATTGGAAAAAATCGGTCCATGAGAGGATAAACGAACATTTACAATCACGCAAAATTTCGCTTTTGCGGTAGTTTATACTATTTTTCGTAGACTTGCACGCAGTGACAAACGTTTATGCACACAGTAACCGAACTAATGAGCCCTACCTTCATACTAAGATTTAGCATTATATGTTCTAAACTTAGTTTTATGCTACTACTTGTTTTAAAAGACTTTATTTTAAAATTTTTATTTAACATACTGGCGAAGATGTAACTAGCTTTGGCTAATCTTTACTGTGATGTTTGTTTAAATAATATAGAGTAATTAGAAATTACTGTATTACACATTTCATAACGTAATTTAAATTATATTCTGAAGCAGGCATTAAAATGCTGATAATGATCATTTTGTGACAGAATTTCTTATTAAATATTTTCTGTTTGTGTTTTCAGCATAACGTTCACACCAATTTTAAGTCCTGATCTTGTATTATATTTCTTGATTTTATTTAGACACACTAATCCGGATTATAGTATTTAAACAGAATTTCACCTAAACATGCCAGGACGTAAGTGAAGTTTCAAATGATTGTCTTCAGGCATGTGAGATAGAAATTAATGCAAGCAAATACTGAAGTAAATGTGGACGATCCAGCAAACGGTTAACTGAATGTTCGTACTGCCTTTCCTTATAAGAATCAGTTACGGCAAAATAAAATGGACGGTGTCATGATAATAGCATTTCATGAAGGTACTGTATTATCCAAAGTGGTTATGCTAAGATCCGCTCATCAATCGAAGTGTTATCAGCCGCCCAAAAACTCCCCAACTATTTTCCTATTTTAAGGCTATTCCGTTGATAACAATATCATGTCGAATGATATTAATATCATTAATTGTTTATCTGACGAATACTGAAAAACAGTGTTTAAGGTTTTCATTGTAAAAAACAGTAAATTAAAATACGGTGCCCTGAGTCTAGTCAGCGGAAGGAATGTAATAAAAAATAACGCTAGCCAACTAAAAGAGAGAGATAAGAAGCTAAAACGACCAACTTTGAAAATGGTTGAAAGTTTTTATGAAAGAAAAATAATCAGCATCGTATTTCATAGACTGAGCCACAATTTGGACTGACAAAGGTACGCAGAGTTTGGCTGACGTAAAACCTGACCTCTAAAGCTAACACTGGGTGGGAGCCGTATGGCTAAGTTAACTGAGAATATTCAATGTTTCCAAACAATGGGTGGTCGTACCGAGAGAGGCTAATAGTACCACATTCCTAACAGCGATCTGCTTATGCTTGACAACACATTCTTCCCGCGTGATATGCTTGACTCGTATTATGATCCCAGTCCACACCACCAAAATTTTTTTTCAGAAAACTGGTAGCACTGTCATGACAACTCATGTCGTAGTATATCCTCATGTTAGCACAATTTAGAATTAAAAAAAAAATCTATTTAATGACTTTCTGTAGCAGAGAACATACATTCATCTTAAGTGCTATAAGTACAATCTTCTGGACATACATTTGCTACAGCATCCACAGTTCATAATTTTAAGTTTATCGTAAGCATCATCTTCTAGGTATACATTATACATAGTACATAAAATCGAAATTCATAAATACAATCCTCAGATATGCAAACGTTTCAGTATCTTTGAACATACAATCGTTACAGTTTACTTGGTTCACAAAAATAAGATATATCGTAAATGAAATCGTCTACGAATTAGATTGATTCAGAAAACATAATTAATAAAATAAAACTTATCTTATGCACAATCTTCTGGATACACTTTTTAATTCTACTTAGTTCATACACAGTATCAGGCAAAACAATTGAGAAGACAAATACCCCTTTAAAGTTCAATAGCCTTGGTTTTTTTATTATATATATATATATATACGCGATGGGACAGCCATATGTCGCTGGAAAAGAGTAAGACTGAATTTGTGGATAGGGGGATTCCCAATCTGGCGAGTTCTCTCAATAATTTCTCCTGATGCTGTTCGATTTTTTTGTACGAGAATACTACACGGTTGATGCCTCAGAAAGCTTGGTCTCAACAATCATGAAGTGGTTATTCTCGAATCCCTATCCGGTGAAGGTTTGTGGGTAAGACAGCAACAATGTTCTCTAGTTCTCTCTTCATAATTTATCCAGTTTCGTGAAACAATATTTGGACCAATCCCAAAAGAACCTACGTGATTCCCATGCAAGTGCCTTTGGGGAAAGGGCTTGATCATTCAGTTAAATTACTGAATTTGATTGATTCATCAGATATTACAACGTTTCGTCAGAAATAACTTAGTCTTCGAACATCACAATGACGTAGCACTGAACTTAACTGAGAGAAAAGAGAGTCAAAGGTTGTGAAACCCGTGTGTTTAAAATTCCTTATAAAACTAATTTATCTTTATTGAAATTTTAAAAAAAAAAAAACTAGGTAGCATGCAAATTAAACGTTTGAAACTCCAAGTGAGGCAAAAAAAGTGTATCTGAGCTCCTGCACAAGTCTCTTGAGATTTAACATTTAACTCATTTAATGACCGTTTAATTCGATAGCAAATGTTTGTTACTCTCAAATACCAGGAAGAAAACCATGGGCGTCTTGTTCCATTATGGAGAGATGAACAATTCTCTTAACAGGTTCGGGGAAAACCGATATCTGAGCGACTTCTTGGCACACTCAGCTGTCACCTGTACTTCCCACCACTAATTTGGAGGGTCGCCGTGGTTTGGCATTTTATGGTCCCGGGCGGAGGCTCATTCTAATTGGCTCGCAGGCCGTGACTAGACTGCGGCTTGCAAATCTCCAAGGACCAGCCGGGCGAGAACTGTTCACGCCCCAAACCTTAACCGGGTTCCTCAGACACGCCTCCAACATTCATACAGAGTGCTATGAAAATACAGCACAAGGAAGCGGCACCATACTGAGCCGATGTTTCTTCTTAATAAAGAAGATTCGTAATTTTTTCACTTGAACACAACAGGATTTGTATCTGACAATATACTGAGAAAGTTCCTGTTAGTGATTGAGCGTCCATAAACTACATAGCTCCATTTTGGTCTGTAAAACCCCATCCTCCCGTGTGGCACGTAGCCTCATTGCATACTGAAATAAATATTCACATGCTGTTGTGTGTTCTGTACCTTATTTTAACTGTGACAGATAATAAGAATGAAAAGCTACGTGGCTTGGCTCCGAATCTCCCCTCACCACCACCTCCCCCCCTCACCGCCCCAACGTGGCCAAGCGTATATTTCCAACCAACCTCTCCCGCCTCCCCTAGACCAGTTTATCGACGCTCCGTAAGTAAAAAGAAGGAATCCCAACGAAGGAGAAATTTCTCGCTTCATAGATAATAGAAGAAAATGATAAAATGGCACTAAGCCAACTTCAAAGTAAGTGATCACGAGATGAGAAACTACGCTGGTGAGGGCATTAAATATGATGGCAGGAATTTTTCGTGAGGTCAATGCCTATGCCCACCAACTGTAGTCGTCAATAACCGAGGTGAAAAGTAGTTTTCGAAGATTTATTTCACTTCATCCTAGGTGACTATGCTTTATGAAATTCAAAAATCAAAATCTCAGTAGGAGTTAGCCGTCCCATAAAAAAAGTATCCTAGATCCGAATATCTCACAGCAAAGATTAAGAAACTGTTAAGGAAAGTTCTTCTCAACCGCAACCTCACACTCAGTCTTAAATTTTTGTTTATCATGAAAAACGACCGAGATCCACTGAGAAACGCAGTTTCTATAGATCTACAAAGAAGTTACGACGAACAAATTTGATATATTTTAATATAGCGTCTCTCCATGCAGTGAATTGTCACAATCTTTCTCACCTCCCCACAAAATGTAGTTCTGTTTTCAAAGATTTTGGATATCTCAACACAGATTTATTCTCGGCCGTGTTTGACATTTATGAAACAATTACTCTACTTACGAAGGAAATCATTTCCTCAATAAACTTTCTGATGGTACGATGTTATAGATTTATAAGAAATTTAACAATATGTATTTCAATTACATCTGCAAAGCAAATAAAACTGCAAGATGGTTGCTGAAAGAGAAGAAGGTTAGAATTTCCTCGCACTTTCCAGGCAATGGTACTACCTTTAAATATCTATCATCTAACCTGTATATATATTTTTTACTAAGCGTTAAATTTCGATTTAAATTCAGTAAACAACACCTTCAACCATTGAAACTTCAAACTGAGACAACGCGCCTTTACTACGTAAAACTGAATAAAAATAAATGCACTAGTTATCTTTTGTTTAAATATATCTAACATGTTAGTACCGAATTACACCATGCTTTGTTAAACTTAAGTTTCATATGAGAATTTGAAGGTTTGTTAGCACTGCACTGCACAGCAGACCGAAATGCCTGTACCGAGGGAGAGTAGGACTCTATGATACGGAGGCAGCGTGGGTTTCCAAGGTTCCTCAGCCGTTGCCAATGTCTGGACTGGAAGCCCAAGGCGAAATGTAAATGTTGGTGAGGACACTGCAGACAGTTCCGTGGCTCTAGCTGGGAAGATGGTAACGTCGATTGGCCGCACCACGCTGCCAGCCAGATGTTTATTTATCCCGGGGACCACCCACCAAGATGTAAGATTTGGCAAGCAAGGCCGCGCTTGACAGTTCCACGCAACAGATGCTGGGAGCAGACGAGGATAACACGTACCAATATACAAAAATAACACAGAGAGATATAGGGGGAATCTCAAGTTGTACTGTCTTTAATTCGGAGACTTTATGGAACATTAGAATCGCTTGTTGCCAAAGACTGTTCTGCACCTCAACATTTACAACGACTCTTCGTTTTCTATAATAAGAGAGTATTGCTTAAGCGCAGAGACATTATTATTTTGTTTCATAACTGAAAATTAATAGGTAAAATTACTGTACAACCTTCATCAAGCATTAAACCAACAGTACATTGCGCAGTTCCTGAAATATCATAAAACTTTTGAGACTATTATCTAACTCGTTATCAAATGAAGATGCTCTGTGAACAGTGTCACGTTTCTGATGTTGCAGTTTATGAAAATATTTAATTGGTATTCAAATGTGATTAAATACGGGTTATTAAAAGAAATGAAAGCGTTGACATTAGTGTCAAAAGACCAAGAAAACTGAAACACTGTAATCAAGGGTAATACATAAATCTTGATTCAAAAAAGAGAAAACCGGCCTTAATAGCATGTAAAAATTGTATATATCTTGGGTCAACGCCAAGGTGATTCATGTGCAGGACAGTCGTGAAACAGAGGTAGAATCAATATGAACTACGTTTTACGTTAATATACCTAAAAAATTTCACGTTAGAATACGCAGAATAATTAAACAGTTCCCGGAGAAGTTGTTTCGCTTAGTTTTACATCCTATGTTTCTACTATCTGCTGTAGTTAGTGGATATTAATGGAATTTTAGTTCACTTTTTTTACTACTGGGCTCTGCGCTCTTTCAGAACCAACCAATCAAGCCGAGAGATGATATTGGGACCTGACCTTCGGAAGGACACAGCTCTATTCAGTCATTCATATTTCGGATTTCTAAGTCTATGCAAAAATACTCCAGATTGGTTCTTGTTAAAGTCGTGGACAATTATTTATCCCGTTCCTTCCCGATAGTTCAAATCAGGTTTAAAGATGCTGCCGTCGACTAGCTGTAACCAAGTGAGTATGCGGCCTCACGCAGTTAGTGTTCCGTACTTCAATGACTTCCATCTATTAGATATAAAGCGACAGACGGTATGTCCTTTCACGCAAAACCATTGCACAGCATACTTTCAGACAGGTATCGGATTAGACTCCGTGGTTCTGTATCCCGGTCGCTACTCCAGTCAATCAACTCCAAACAAACTTATTACAGATTGTGCTTACCTAATCCATTATGAACCGATGCTCTCCGAATTAGAGCAATTTCAATAAAAGCAGCATTGTAACAAATGACACGGTAGCCACAAAATATAAAGTTTAGATGGTAGGAACAATCTGTGTCAGGTGTCTGTATTTTTTTAGAATTTGTAGTCGATAATCGTCATCATCAACAGCGGGGTATGATGCTTTGCACAAGCCTCTACTTTTTCTCCTTTCTTCCCACCACCTAGGCCAAGTCCTCTCCTCTCTTTCGTACACACTCCTCAAGTATCTATACCTCGATGTTCGTGGAGGTTGTATACCAAGTATCGTCATGTCATATTTGAGGCAAATTTGAAATTCTTAAGAAATAAACATAATTTTATGTAATTACGTGGACACAAATAGGGGGGGAGGGGTCAACGAAATCTAACCAAAGGAGAGGGGAGGGGTCCGCTGAAAGGTCACGTCATTTCAATATTCCCGAGGGTCCCCTAGCAGACCTCTCATCAAAGGAGGGTATGAAACTTATTCAGTTAAGAGCTAAAGAGATGTGATGGGTGGACGAACAAATATACAAGACGGCTCTGTTTCCCTTTGTGGACGGAGCCCTAAAAACAAACAATTGTTACCAGAAATTCACCGAGTCAACAATCGCCCCAAGAATTATCAAGCAAGTTTTCATAGACTCTAAAACAAATTAAAGAAATTATTGAAAATCGTTCATTTTGATTCAGAGATCGAGCATCAATTTTTTAAAAAATTTTTGCTAATTTTATTACGCCTCGTCGACGTCATTAGAGGCGGGAATGACCTGGGGGAAAAGAACGGGAAGGAATTCTGAACTGTAGAAGGAACCACCCCGGAATTCGCCTGGAGTGACTTGGGGAAACCATGAAAAACCAAAATCTAGATGGCTGGAGGGGGATCTGAATCTGCGCCTCTGGAATGCGAGGCCAGAGCGTTACACTGTCCTAATTCATGCTCCAGAGTTAGATATCGCCAGTCAGCACAGTAAGACTGAATGAGTAGATGTTCTAGGGGGGAAGTTCGTAGTGGAGTCGCGGGTTCGAGTCTGAGTACACTGCGCCATGCTCGTCACGCAGAGAGCGGCGGCTAGGCGGACGGCCAGCGCCACCGTGGGAACGCCACGCGAGCCAAGTCTGGACCAAGGACCACAGCCACATTCCAGTCTCTGCAGGGTGGCGAATGTGTTGTAAGACGACTATGTCGCTGTGACAGAAGACATACAGCAAAACCTCCAATCAGGCAGCACACATCGCAAACAATAAACCGATTCAGTGGAAAAACAATCGAATGCAGTTTTTTTTTGATAAACCTACAGAATGAATGGTAATAAATTAACAAAAATATAACATTTGGGAGATAAAAACAACAAGCTGGATTCAAGGTGTCAATAGAGATTTGGAAAGAAATAATAACATCATTCTAAAAAAAAAAAAAAAAAAAAAAATCTATTACGTATGGAAGGGTTCCAACGCAGAGGAGGAAAGAAATCCGATTTGAAATAGTCTGAGGAGAGAAGGAAGTAACACAATGAAATGATTAAGTCATATTGGATTGAAAGAATGGAAAAACAATAGAGGATGAAAAATTGTAACTGGCCTCATCAGATACAAGAAGAAAACCTATTGTAGTGTTTTATCGAATCTGCACCTAAAAATAAAACGCCTAAAAAACTCACGCGTTTTTGTAATCGGTTTCCTCATTCCTTCCCAAAGTGTGATTGACTATACAAAAATTGTGATGAGATAATTTTCCAGACACGCAACTCCTCTTTTAATTTATTGACTAATATGCGAACATAAAGATTCACATATGACTACGTAGAGCACAAATTGGGCGAAAAAAAAACCCAATAATAATGTAAAAAATAAAAGAACGCGTAATATTATCGTAGTACTCTGGACGATAGAAAAGAAATGTCGTCGTCCTGTGGAGTTCATTTGTCGGCAGCCTCGTCTATTGAACATACGTTTCTCTCAGATTGAAAATTCTGCAAAAACAATGAGACAGGTTATAGAGCACTTACACTCAAATGGTGTTTTCAGAGCACGTAATAGTCTAATGAAGCTAAAGTACAGTGAGAGGCAATATGCCAAGCAGGTTCCTGCAGAAAATAAAGAGTATAAATTTATATATATATAGGCCTATATATCTTCAACGAAATTATCTTTTAATTAATGTATGAAAATCACACACATGTAAAGAGGAAGTAATGAGATTGGGGTCATGCCACAATTATGAGAAGGAAGAGAAAAAAATCCCGATTTATCAAAATTTTGAGTTATAGAAGTCCCAAAATCATATACGGGGAATACACAGATTTCAGAAAGACAATATCTTATACCAAAATCGATTTACGCTATAAAACAATAGCCTTAGAGTAAAAATCAAAGTCCGTTAAGATCTGTTTGAAGGTAGAATTTAGCGTACAAATAAATTTAACTTGCAGAGACAATGTTTCGATTTAAAACGGCGATCTCCAAAACACAGCTGCTTCCTTTTTCTTAACGGAGGGGCTGCCACCCTCGTTCAATTCTTTTCTCCTCCTCCCGTTTCCGCCAAACGCATTTTCTCGTTAGGCAGTCGTTACCTCCCTCGGAGCCATTCGTAATGGTGTGTTTAACTGCATTGGACAACACGATTACATCTTGGGGGCGGTCGCTGCGGCCCGATGAGGGGGAAAAAACCTGAGACGGCAGACAGGAAGGGCAGGAAGAGTTAACTAAATCGATTTCCTAACGACACTCAAACGAGATTAGCCGCCGCAGCCCGATTCAATAAGACCCGAGGGGATGCGCTGCGCCCAACTGGCGCTTCTCTCGGGCCAATTATTAGTAACCAGCTGGGACTCGACGTCAGCAGTACGTCCACCCGCTTACAAGTGGCTGTACTGAGACCAGCTCAGCGCAAGGGGGATTACGGAGTGACAATTTTCTGGTTCCCGTGGCGGGATTTGTTGCCCAGCGGTCGAATAGCTCCCAACTAGGATTGCCAACCGTCCGGTTTTCGATCGGAATGTCCAGTTTTAACGCAATTTGTTCGTGTTCCGTTCACTCAAAATGCCCGGTTTATTAAGAAATTTTGAAAATTACGTGTTAATAGTTTCATAATAATGAATTGTCAAAGAAAATTCAGAAACGTTATTGTCGTTTGAGAGACGAGGGGTTAACAAATGACGGGTTTAAAACTTGGCTGCGTAAGGAAAACGATTGCACCGATATTGTGAAATATGTGAAAATGTGAAATTTAATGGCATAAAACCAGTGGAAAATCATCAGATTACAGGTCACGTGATAAAAACCAAATTCAAAAACAGCATTTTAACAAACCTTAAAAAAAACTGGTAGTGCAGAGCATTTTATTTTTAGTTCACGATTATTATAATTATTATTGAAATAAAAAACTAACTAATCTGTAAATTTCCCATTCTCCCCGCGTGTATCTGTCTGTTCGTGGGAATCTGAAAAGCTATCATTTTTCTGAACGTGGAAATATGAAAAGTTGACAAACCTACTCCCAACGAAAACAGCAGTAATTGACGGTTGAAACGTTATTTTCTAATAGTGAATCTGTTGGGAAACAGAGTGTACGAATACAGCACACTCTATAGGGAAGTAAAGCTTCCATGGCACTTATAAACTCTTAACATTATACGCCGTGGTTGAGTTCATTAAAGGAGGGAAAGATTTTTTTTTTTTTTAACTGCATAACGTCACTTAAAAGCGAGGTCTTTAGAGACGGGAAAGGATGGGGAGGCAAGGAATGGGAAGGAATTCGGCCATGGCCTTTTGAAGGAAGCATCCAGCATTCACTTGGAGTAATTTGGGGAAACCATGGAAATCCAAATCTGGAGGAGGGAAAGAACTGAGGCAAGCAATGGGAAGGAAATCGGCCATGCTTTTTTGAAGAATTTATTCCGACATTCGCCTAGAGCAGTGGTTCCCAATTATTTTTTCCCGAGTACCACTGCAAGAAGGAGCTCAACCGTGCGTACCCCATACAGCTGAAATGATAAATAAATGAATTCGTTCATCCCAGTAGAGTACTTCTCACAACCACAGGATTACAATAATATAATTGACACAAACACAGTTTATCTTAAAATATATTTGGGTGATAGTAATGTTTATTTTGGCTGATAGAAGTGGAATTTTTCAATTATTTTAGTGATCACCTTAGCCAAGAGACTACCGCGCGTACCCCCTGAAGAAACCTCACGTACCCCTGGGGGTACGCTTACCCCTAATTGGGAACCACTGGCCTGGAGAGAACTCGGGAAACCATGTAAAACCGAAATCCGGAAGGTCGGACGGGGATTCGAACCCGTGTCTACCCGAATGGAAGACAAGAGCGTTATCGCTCACTGTCCAACTTCGACTTCGAAAATACCAGAGAAGAAAAATGGTACGTCTGAAAGTTGGAGCTACGCAAGGATGCTCGAAAGTGGATGAACGTGCTTTGGAAGTGAAGAATAAAGAAGCAGCGTGTGGAAGATCCCCACAGAGAGAAGAGACACATGTGGGTAAGACTTCAGGAAACGAGAAAATGGAAAAGTTTTAGCATTGGAGTGAACAATCTAAGGTTATAACTATAGAGGAAGGAAGGTTTAAAATATATGGGCAACCAACAGGGGGAGGAGGAAGTAATAGGTACGTTTAGATTAGCTGAAGATACGAAGAAATGGACGACTGAATCATACCAGAAAACAGACAGATGGCAAGAGAATAAAAATAAAATCGCGAGAGCGTTTGGTTAATCCTAAACTTCAACTGTCAACGACCACTTCTTTTAATAAAATTCGCAACTCCCTTATTGCGAATATTTTATGACTCGCTTTCCTATAGCTAAGTGTGTGATGCGGTTATTAATATCTGAACTTACCAAATTGGTTGTAATACAAATACCTATTTTATCACCGGATTGGTTATGGTTGTTTACTACAGATACATCGCTCAGCAAGACATTTATGAATGTATTAAATGAAATTTGGAATCTATCAGGTAACAGCGATAGTCCTGTCAACATTGCATGCAATGTGTATTGTCAAATTACAAGTTTTAAATAACTGAGGACAGGAAAAATGTTGATTCGTCAATACGCGATACCAAGACGACTGCGGCAGAACACTTAAAATGGCATTCAGACAGCAATACGTTATAACTGTAAATTAATCGATACGCTAACTTAAACTTTGATGACACTTTTTAAGTTTTTTCCCTATATTTTAGTAGCCTCCCGGAATTTCCTCAGCAGTAAGACAATGTTTCAAAGACAAAAGAAACAGACAACGCCCAGCAGTACACCAAGAAGGTGGAACTCGCAAGCCGGCTGGACAATGCAGCCTCTGATTTACGTTGCCTGTATTCATAAAATACTGAGCTCTCGCTAAGTCGCAGGTTGCGTACTGGACTCAAATAAACAACAACCAACAACCAACAACGAACAACGAACAACGAGAAACGCGGAGTTCATATCCACCAAAGAATGAACGGAAAATTACATTAATAAATTTCAAGATAGTTTTAAATAACCACCACGAAAATAACTTCTTTCGCAAGTCATGTACGAGGTCTGTTTGAGCAAACGTCTTGCGCATGGGATCGACGTCATAAGGGGCATCCATAAATTACGTGAGGTGAAATAGGGAGGGGGGAGGGTCGGGCGAAATCTCACCAAAAAGGGGGAGTCAGGAAATCCGGAAAAACACCTCACGTAATTTATGGATGTCCCCTAAGTAGTGTTCTTCGACGAAGTAAAAAGATGACGTAAGATTTCTGTCATCCTCCTCCCCTCCCATAGGTGAGATTTCGCCGGACCCCCTCCCCCCCCATTTGACCTCATATAATTAATAGACCCCGCTATCTTCAATTGCAAATCTCGACATCTACAGAATCAGAATTGTACAGAATATTTTTTTTTTTTTTTTTTTTTTGCTGTCATCAGTCTTTGGACTGGTTTGATGCAATCCTCCATCCCTTCCTATCTTGTGCTAACCTCTTCATCTCTACATATCCCTCACAACCCACGTCCTCAATTATCTGCTTCATAATTCTAATCTCTGTCTTCCACTACAGTTCTTACCTTCGACCGTTCCCTCCACCAGCAAATTAACTAATCCAGTCTCAAAATATGACATACCAGCCTGTCTCTTCTTTCTGTAAGCTTCTTCCACAAACTTCTTTCCTCGCCCATCATTTCCAAAACTCTTTCATTTCTTACTTTGTCAGTACACTTAATTTTCAGCATTCTTCTGTAGCACCACATTTCAAATGCTTCAATTTTCCTTCTTTCCGGTATTCCTAAAGACCATGTTTCACTACCATAAAGTGTTGTGCTCCACACACACAGTTTTTTCTAATTCCTAGATCAATATTTGAAACTAAAAGTTTTCTCTTTTCCATGAATGCTCTTTTTGCCAGAGCTATTCTGCTTTAAACATCATTCCTGCTTCGGCCATCGGTTGTAATTTTGCTTCCTAAGTGACAGAATTCACTTACTTCTCCAAATGCATTCGATCCTATTTTTATATTTAATCTACTAGTAATGGTATCATTTCTGCTATATTTCATCACTTTAGCCTTGCTTTGATTTATATTTAGTCCAAAATCTTCCTTCAGTATTTTGTTCATGCCATTCAGTAATTTCTCAATGTCCTCGGCCATTTCTGCTAACAAGACAATGTCATCAGCAAATCGTAGCATATGTAATCGTAAAATGTAATTTGTTCCGTGTAAAAGTATTTATCTACTTTCATTCCTTCGCTACAGTTATTTCTATAGGTCTAGTACAAAAAGCAGAAAAAACACTCCAAAGATCTTCCTTGGCCTCTCGCAAAAGAATCACAACGGCGAAAAGGATTCCTCGGAATAAATTTCACAGCAGGGCAGCAGAACATACCGTTAAAATGTTTAGCGAAACTAAGTTTACAAACTGGTGGCCAGTCGGTGGCGGCTGTGGTATGAGTATCGCGTGCCAGTCTCGCAGAGTACGAGACTAGTCGCAACAAGTAGCACGACGAGAACAAAACGACACGCCCACCCGCGCCCAACCCAACCAACCACAATATCTAAACTATACCTCCCGCAGACTCGTCATTTAAATACTTCTTGGGCAACTAACATTTCTTAACAATATTACATTATTCATTAAAAATGTCTGACAACATTTTATTTCGGTATGATACAGATTGTACCTGTAGCAAAACACACACACACACAGAGATTATATATATATATATATATATATAATCTTCACACTTCGTAATACGTAGCGGTATAAAACACGTTCGAAAATGCGTTTAGGCGAATAATTATTTCCACGTTACCTCTTGCTCAATAGATGCGGAAGAGTGGTAGAAGAATTGCTGGCGACTTACCTGAAAAGAAAGTAAAGGTTAGTTCAACGTTTCATCGTAACAATCAGTATACATAATACCAAAAAGTTTATTAAATTGCCAATACTTCCTACAATAGTAATTATAAGTGTAAGATTCTGGAAATGAGGAAAGATTTTATATCAAGGAAACAAAGAATTCCTTAATCCTACGCGCCAGAAAAGAAACCCTTTTATGGAGTATGGAAAGAAATTATAAGTACAAAGCGCTTCTAACGAAACTATAAAAACTAATCTCGACCTACATCTAAAACTTTAGTTTTCTTAATACTTTGTGTGTTAAACGTATGTGATTGTCAGCAATTGCTGAATCACTTCTTACAATTGCAGTAAGTCATTTTTCGAGACAGCCAATGCAATTAAATCACGGAAATTTGGGAGTTATAACTTTGTTACTAGCATCTATAAAATATTGCAATGCTCTACTTTCACCTCTAACAGAAATGTCTTACAATACATTTAAGAGAAACATTAAGACTACTTCTGAGAAGTGTAGCAGCTTGTTAAAGCATAAGGATTGCCAAAGCTTATCTACTTGGTTTCTAGTAATGATGGGTTGAATTTTTTTCTAGTGTTGGCCATGTGGTCTACATTTATTCTTCCACCTTTCAGATCATTCTAACGCTACATAGTAGATATGATACAGCATCCCACGAGTTTCAGTGCAAGGTAACAGAGTTTTCGTCCATTGTTTGGGCTTGTTCATCCATCCGAAGCACAAACAAAATTTTCTTGATAATCTTTTAACGTAGTTTCCACCTCCAATTTTATTTCAAGTTGTCGTTTTAACGAGATGACCAGAAATTTAGTAGCACTTACTGTTTACAATGCCACAATTATTTTGGAGTTTTCTTGCTGAATCGAAAACCCATCTCCTTAGAAGGAAGCAGCAGGTAAAGTTTGTAGTCTCGGCGGGCGGGCTGAGGAATGTGTCCGCTAATGGCTTGCTGGGTCTCTACTGGCGCCGTGCAACGGGACATCTCCCCAGGGACTACACACTGGCGCGACACTCTGTCGCCAAATAAACACCCCGGAGTTCACGACACTCCTCCAACATTCATAATATACTATATTCTATACACAACTTAGGCCACATGAAAGGCAGAAAACACCCTCGTTTACTTGTAGATTTGTAAATGTTAATTTAGCAATATTTGATAACTTGTAAAATAAAAATCCATCTAAGAGAAAGCATAAAGTAAATATAAAGTACCTCTGATCTTATTTTTAAAAAGATAAAATTCAAATACTGTAATCTGAAAGCGTAAGTGGCATTTAAAGAAACTCTGTTTACTGAAGCTGTTAATTTTAGAGCACTAGTCTTCTTGGACGGACGTAAGCGACACGTTTACCGTAGTGCTGTATATAGATCGGTCCGCACAGAAACCAGAGTTTAATGTTAACCAGAGTTTTTAATTTTCTGCTCCACCGATAGTTAACGTAACGAGACGAAATATACCTCAAATTTTAAGTAGCTCTCAAAATGCGACAGCGCCGTCAATATCTGTTTTTGCGTGATGCCGAAATAATCACAAGTCGTAAAGGTAATTGTTTTGACTACAAACAGCCGATCTCAATCACATTATTAAAAAACTTTAATGTGCAGAAACAGTTCCCCTACAATTTTTAAAGTAGTATACGACAATGCTTTACGGTAAACACGACATTTAGATTTAAGACTATTATTGTGCTGCAAGTGAGGCCTTGGAATATTCGAGTAAGCCTCATTGTTTTACACAATATAAGTTAAGAGCTGTGCTACTGATGTAAATATAATATGTGAAGAGATTTTCTACGATGTAAAGGTTAAAATAAGACCCATAAAAAAGGAAAAAACACGCAAATTTAGTGGCAATACACAGAGAGGCATGGATCTGAATTTTACTTTTGGCAAAAAATAAAATAAATCCTGTTAGAAAAATGAATTTGGTACAATAGGACTTCAACCTCAATAGTAACGGACCTATGATAGTGAGAACCTGCAGGAAAAATAAACGTTATATTCCATTACCAACTGATCTATGAGAGTGAAAATTACCAAAAATAGTACCGTGGCTCCGAAGTAATTTAATTAGAAATTACAGTTTATTTATTAGCAACATATAAATTAGAAAAATTTAAATCAAAAAATTTATAAAGGCAACATTTTTTTATAGACATAAACTAAAATCAAAGTCTTAATAGAACGTAAGAACTTTTAACGCCACCAAAACTATGCAGCAAAAATTACGCATCTTTAATTCTGAAACAGTTTGACGAGGGAATGAGAGCCGGTAATGCAAAATACCTAACAAGCCCGCAGAAAAAACAGCTTTAACCAGATAGCCGAGGCAGACACCAAATTATCGGCAAAACAAACATTTTTAGCGCTTCGTTAATGTTGGGCTGAGCGAGCATCGTTACCTGCGTGAAATGGATTTGGGTACGTCTGATGAAAAACGGTCACTGGGACTCTCGCAATCACATCATCGGCTCGCGCTCTAATGCGTTATTCCCAGCCAATAACGCAACCACCGCAAAACGCTGTCGCTGAGGGCTTCGTTTAAGGACCACTGTAATCGAAACTCATCGGCTCCATGTAATCATTCACTCTCTGTAACATTCTAATGAGCGGTCTCAGTGGTCAAGGCGTTTGACTGGAGATCGGAAGATCCGCGGTTCGAATCCCTGTTTCAGCGGAGATTTTCAAAGGCCTTCACTCAACTTTCAAATCCGACACAACTTGCTGGGTAGTGCTAAATACGCCAGAATTCTGACGTGGTTCGGATTCCACGTCCCCTTTACTTGCTATGGTTACCGGGTTAGGTTTAGTAAGGAGGAAAAGAATTGACCATCCTACCTCTGATACCTCCTTCGGGAGCGTCAAACCTTATTTTTTTTTTTTTTTACTTATGTCTTTACGCCTCGTCGACGGCTAATGAAATTAGAGTCGGGAAGGAATTCGGCCATGACTTTTTTTTTAAGGAAGCATCCCGGCATTCGCCTGGAGTGATTTGGGGAAACCATGAAAACAAAAAATCAGGATGCCCGGACGGGGATTACCCCCGCGTCCTCCCGAATGCGAGGCCAGAACGTTAACCGTTCACCCACCACGCTCGGTAGTGTCAAACCAATCATCGGGTTGATGAGCACGTGTAGGTTTATCATTGCACAATCATGTAAATTCTGTTTACGGTAATGTGTCTGTTACGGCATCTAAAACTTATAAATACAAATTAGTCTTTCACATAAACGTAGACATATGCCGGTCAGATCGCTAGATGATTCATACTGAATTGTAATTTTAATATAAGCATTTTTAAATAATTCCGATAAAAAATAACAAAAATTTAAGAGCACCACAGAAACCTTAGGATGAACGTAGTTCGCAAATATTACCTAAAACACAGTTTACAATGGTAGTTACGCATGTGACAAAGTTACTGTGGCTTGAATTCTTCTCCTTCACACAAGACGAAATTCAGCAAAAATGTTAGGTTAGATGTGTCATAACTAAACACAAGAATGTTACCTATCACCGAGATTTCAAGCAGCGATATAAATACTGTATTAAAAATGAAGCACAATCAAAACAAAAATGAAAGTACTGAGTATGAAAATTTCGTGGCGATTAGTTCATCTACATGTGAACTAACCCGTTTACAAAATAAGATAAGTATTACAGTCCGATAACATTGATACAAGTAAACAATTTACAAATCGTAAACGAAATATTCTTTACTTTTAAACGCTAAGGTAGTTTAGCAAGTATATAATGTGCAGAGAATAAACTAAATATTATTTAGTAAATACCCCAATACAACTGTTGTTGGATATTCTTTATTTTTCGGACGCGTTTCGCCTCTCGTCGAGGTATCCTCAGCGTACAATGTTTTCTGTAATATGCGATTAGTTATAATTTGAAAAAAATGTTTTTGTTTTGTTTGTATATAACGAAATTATTCTATCTATAGGATGCATAATATGACTTATATTTTCATACCAGTTATGAATTATCGTATAGAACGTTTGTTTACATTGGTGTAATAGGATAGGGTTCATATTGCAACTTACATTTACATTTTGAGGTGTGGTAGTTGGTCTTCTGTGACCTCAACCAGCAGAGAATAGTTCCTGCAACGTTGAATGAAATAACCACGTTCAGATTCTTCACTTAAAACCCACCAAAACAGTTCTAAGCGGTCTAATGGTTGTACATTTGTGTAGTGAGACAGTGTCGAAGTGCTTGAGATAGCAGTGCGGGGACTAACATTCCGGCATGCTCGTCTGTGGGAACATTACGCCGTTTGCAGAGGTTCAATGAGCAGGCTGTTTTTGTGGCAGTACACTCGGAACACGAGAATCATCAGCACAACAGAGCCTAAACGTTAGGACGCAGATCAGAAAAATAACAACACCACAAAAACTAGCATGCTCGGTATTATTAAACTACTGGATTCAGATCTTTACAAATTAACAGCTCATAAAAGAAGATGAAGACCTCAAATTGTTTTTTCTCGCTTCATCCCAGTCCAACAACTCGTACCCTGTTTATAGCACCCTGCATTATTTTGTGCAGCAGTTTCTCAATATTTTTCAACCAGAGGACCAGTAAATTGTAAAAAATAATTATGCAGACCTCCTACTGAGCCTTGCATTCTATCATCATAACATAAATCTAAAAGCATGTTTTGAATTCTAATTGAAACTCTGGTATGAAATTGGAAGTGAACTATTAAAAGTGGATTAGATGTTAAACAAGCTTAATATTTACTAACCAATTGAATAATATCATGCCTGCAGACCACATGTTGAGAGACACTATTGTAGGGTATTCTCTGCGCATAATTACCTGCACATCGCATGTATCTGTTCCAAGTACTTCGAAAACTATGTTTGTTATACCAACAAACATAATTCTTGTAAGATATTTAAGGGCTGCGAACTTTTTACAGCTATAGGTGTTACTAACTTCCGAATACCCTCCTCCAGTCGGAAATTACAGTTAACTATGCTAGCAAACTGCTCACAGAACCGCCCTGAAATTATATCACTTTCTGATGATGATCCCAGTACTTTAAAATACAGATATATCAGATAAAATTATGCATGAATAGATTCTTAGGTTAAAAACGTATACTGGTAAGTGCCTTAATATACTCGTATAGCAAAATCATTACGATATAGCTTCTGGCACGCCGGTTCATTAGAGGGATTCCATAAATTACATGGGTTAAATAGGGGGGGGGGGGTTCGGCGAAATCTCACCTTATCTCACGAAAAAGGGGGGGGGCAACGGAAATCTCACGTGGGCTTTTGAAATTCTTGAAGGACAGCAGAGCTAAAAACAAAAGTCCACAAACGACTCAGATGTTGACTTAGAAACTAGGCGGATATCGCCTTTGTGGAGAGTATAACCTTAACCGCCCTTAGAAGCAGGAGAGCTAAAAAACCAGATCTCGCCAAATATCACCAGAGCAGAGGGGGGAAGGGGGGACCGGAATTCCGGAAAAACACCTCACATAATTCATGGACGCCGCCTTACACGGTCCGACTATCCAGATTTGGGTTTTCTGTTTTCCCCAAATCATTCCAGATCAATGTATAGATCGTTGTTTCGAAAGGCCATGGCCGAATTCCTTGCTCCCTTACTCTCTCCCGGCTATAAGGGAGCATCCATAAATTACGTGAGGTGTTTTCCGGATCTCCGGACCCCCCCCCCTTTTTCTGGTGAGACTTCGTGAGATCTGGTCCAATTCCTCCCCCCCCCCCCAGAAATCGACCTCACAACTTTTCCAGACTTTAGGTCTCACCCTTCCAAAGCCGGTTACTCCCCACCTTTTCGACAAAAACCCCCTAAAATCGACTTTCCCGTCATCTGTAGACTTCTTTTTTTTTAGGTCTACACCCCAGCAATAATTACCTCACGTAATTAATGGACGCCCCCTAATGAGATCGACGTCGCCGAGCCGTAAAGTCCAAAGGAATATATATAAAAAAAGCTCTATCCATCAATGATCTCACTAAATTCGTTTCACATCTCAGTTACGTAAATAAATCCCTACAAGTAGTCTCCTAATATGGACGAAACAAACAAACCCTAGTGCACTCACCTTCTTCATTATATGGACCAGAAGCGACCAAATATGAAGGTTCGTAACGCGATTTCACGAGTGTTGGTGGGTGGTAATAAATAATGTGTGCCCATGTATCATAGCTGGAGTGTTTGTAGAGTCTGGGGCAGCCATGCAGTCCCCCAAATCGAATCGGTCACAGGCTGTCGACTGTTCGTGGCCGCTGCTCGTACAAAATGCCTCACGCACAATGGCACGCCTCAAACACCTGTCAAGGTGGATTTACACCCTCCGCTACCCTCCATAGGCAGGGGAAAACCCAAGATACCACACAACTAGTCAAGCAGAATCAAGATATTCCACCTGTACTTCAAAATAGATCTTCCTTTTCTGGAACAATGTAAGGAGAGTGTCCACTTTTCTTCTGCTTGTCGACGTCGAGGTTATTTGCGGCGCAACAGAAATGGGAAGAAACTCGACCACGGCTATTTTTTGAAGGAACCATCCCCGCATTCGGAAATCTAGTTGGCCGGACGGGGATTCAAACTCACATCCTCCTAAATGCGAAGAGACACTATTCCTCAACGATCGGTGAAAGTTACCAATTCACTATTATTCCATCATTATTATATACGTTCATTTAAACTCTGCTAAAGAGCGGAATATTGCAACAATATTTTTATCCTAACTTCCAAAACAAGCGGTAGTTTACGTTTTAAGAAATGCATTGCGACGGTGTGCATCATGGTACATTTCCTACCAAATATTTTGGGAATATAAAAAATGATATTTACACAACTATATTGCTACACGACTTAAACGTGATGATTTCAGTTAGAAATTAAGTAACGGCTAAATAATAACAGTACATGATTCATTGACAGATAACATGTCAAAATTTCAAACAGGTTTCCATCACAAATATTTCATTTTTTTTTTATTTCAAACTCTAGAGGAGTTATAAAAGTAGGGTTTTGATGGGAGGAGGCTAGGCGAAATTATTTCACATAGATTCAAATACAAAATGTACAGACATTTCGCTCAAATCTACACCAGTTATCGCGTCCGCAAGTGCTTTCGGCAGTACCCGTGTACCGCAATTTCAAAACAAGTCAACTAAGTCAAGTGTCCAATTTCTTGTAAACAGTTTTTTTTTAAGGTATTGTGCATCTTCTCTATCAATTTAAGCGTAAAATGTAACAGCCTTTAAAATTTCTCTTAGCAGACATTTCCCTTTATCAATTATCGATAAATTTCTCCAAGCGCTTATTGACATTTCCAATCCTTTCAAGCTTATTCTTCATGTATCATAAATTTATCACTTTCTGCTCCTCGTACAGTTTATCTGTTCTAAACGTGTGAATTCATTTTTCGTCAGGAAAGCTTTTTTAAGCACCTTTATGGTAATCAAAATAAGATAACTGGGTAATGTTTGTTATAAGAGCCACTCTAACTACGCGTTGAAGTAGTTACGGGAAACCAGGTAACACAAAATATGGATGGTCAGCGCCGTATCTCAAATTACCACATAGTTCGATCATATAAGCTCACTCAATGTTTTGCCTTACAACGTATCCCAGATTGGCCCGACCCTTGCTTTTATGATCCCTGCTACTCAATTCGACTGCCAATACTTTTTTCATCGAAGTGCGATGTCTAAAAAAAGAAAAAAAAGACACCTCCTTGTCTTGGAATCAGCGCTGCTTAAACTAAATTCGCAGACGGAAGTGGAGGGAAGAGCTCTGGCAGATTTCTGAGTGGGGCTTTCGACTGCATATTTGAGGGTTGGCAATAGGCCAGTGGAGCAGCATTAAACTTGCACGACGCCCGCGACGGCGTTTTAAGACTAATCGCAGAGGCCCGAACGTAACCACGGGGGAGGCACCCTGATCGGCGCCAATAAGCTGAATGCCTGCCATGCATAATGAAAAAACAGTTCTTCTCCGCCTCTGAATGCTGAAAGGTTCAGCTTAATCTCACGCTCTGCGTATGTACCCTTAGGAGGCACCACTCCTCCCAAATATTTATAAGGTGACGCCGCTTCACTTCTCACCGCACAGACATGTTGAATGCGAAATTCAAATACACTAAAAGGAGCAACTACGTAAAATGTGAATCGCAAAAAGAAAAGAAAAAAAAAATGGCCTTACTAATACAAGAATAGGTGGTAGAAAAAAAATCGGTTTGAAGTATTAGATTTTACAAAAAGAAAAAGCTGGTCCACTATAAGTAGGTATGTAGATAAAAACTATTATTTCAGCTATAGTTAATAAGCTGATAATAAATATCGTATTTTAATTCACACCGTATGTAGTGTTACTTATGCCAAAACAAACCGATTACTTTTCGTGATCACCCTTGGAGACTTATTGGTGTGAACTATATCGAAACATGAAACTTATCAGTGTGATGGCTCCATCATAAAGATTCTTTAGCCACCATTCTTCCCAGGTACTAAATATCTCGACGTCGACAAGACGAAATTTGACCCCATGACACATACTTTTTCCCTTACAGGACATCAGTTTATTGTAATTTTGTATTATAAAATAAGGATACGTAAAACGTACTTTCTATTTAATTCTAAGTCAATGCTCATGACTAAGAATTTCGTATGGGACACGTACGTAGACAAAAGTTCCACAAACTTGTCTAGTGAACAGTGAATCTGTTGCCAGGAGAACTACGGACGGAAGAGTCATCCCGCCAGTTGGCTAGAGATAAGCATTGACCCTGTAGCATGACCTCCCTAATTGATTTCGCAGCTATTCAAGTTACACAACACACGCATAGTGTCATATCTATTTCGCAAGTTTCCATACCCAACCAACACACGGATCATACCATGTTTTCGTCAGTGTAATACACTCGCAGGTGAGATATAGCCAGACTGTTTATAAAGTTTCCAACTATAAGCAATTCACCAACAATTAATTATATAGTATTGTTTGTCAGCGATCGTGAGATTCACATTAGTATCGTGAGATTTTTGTGAGTGTGATTATTGGTGATGACTTTTGAAAATAATTGACTACGTGTGTGCATTTTTGAGTGAATGTGTGATTGTTAAATATAGGTATTGTTTACAAAAGTGACAAGAAATCACCTGTGTGTCGAAGTTGAATAACTGATTCGCGACTGCAGGCAGCGAATTAAGCTCGGCCACCCATCAGTGCCCAGAGGGATCGCACGGATGGGTGACGAGGAAAGGCCGCTCTGCACTTCAGCGCCATGCACGTCGAGTGCCTCATTGAACTCGTCTTTGCCAGCGGACGTTGTGACAAGTGCAACGAATCAGCAAATGGATAAGGATATCGAAATGGATGAAGATGTTATGCCAGCCGCTGTGTTCAACATTCAGCGTATACATGGTGACGTGTATGCGGTGAGCAAAGATTTAAACCCAAGAAAGCGTTCCACTACTCCACCAGAGAGGACCAACAATAAACAGCCGCGCGCCGTCAACTACAGGAAGGAGGAGACGCGTAAATCTACTGGAGTCAGCCTGGCAGTGACGAAACTTGGTTCAGCCAAGAAACCAAAGAATTCCAAGGTACAAAAGAAGAAGACTATCGAAGCCGCTGACAATACTGCAGCCTCGGTCTCCGGGCGGAATGGAGTCAAAGGACGTCGTTCTCGCACCCAGAATTGGCAGCCAGACCAGGAAGGTTTCATAATGCCGAAGAAGACAGCAAAGCCCCCACCTTCATTGGACCCAGCGGCGATGGAAGTAGAAAATCGTTTCACTGCCTTGACTGTTGACGACACGCCGCGAAAGGAGACGAGATGCGACTCCATTCCACCTATAGTAGTGGAATTCGCAGAAAACTACAAGACCCTTCATGATCGGGTGGCAGATGTCATCAAGAGTCCATTCGCTGCGAAAACCGCAGGTGGCGACAAAATCAAATTCAGCATGACTACTACCGAAGACTTTGTGGCCGTCACTTCTCTCCTTCAACAGTGCAATATCCCGTACTACACTTTTCCGACCGGAGCGGTGAAACTGTTGAAGGTGGTGTTTCGTGGCATTCCCAGGACTCTGCCAACAGAGACATTGAAAGAAGAGCTGACAGAAATGGGCTACGAAGTGAGGTCTGTTGCTCAACTTCGTCGCCCCGGCAGTAACGATGTAATGCCGCTTTTCCTAGTAGTATTACCAGACCTGCCCTTAAATCGCACAATATTTGAGGTTGACAAGCTGTGCCACCTCAGAGTATCGACAGAGAAACTGCGATCGTCGGCTGGACCGCAGCAATGTTTCAATTGTCAGTTGTTTGGCCATGTGGCACGCCATTGCAAAATGCGCCCGGTGTGCGTCAAGTGTGCAGGGCAACACGACGCAAAAGACTGCCACACGCAGAAGGGCCGTGACCCACCAATCTGTGGAAACTGCCACGGCAACCACGTTGCCAGTTGGAAAGGCTGTCCAGCCTATAAGCGAGCCCGCGATCGTCAAAGAGGAGTGGGGACAGAGGCTCCTCAGAGGCATCTACAACAGCAGTCAAACCAACAACAAATGTCGGAGATCAGTGAAATATCAAAATCAACGAAACCGAATCCACAGAAATTGAAGAAAACGAAGAAGCAGAAGGGCAAGAAACTGGCATCATCCAAAGTGCAATCAGACTTATCCTTCGCTGAAGTAACCAAAGATGTGATTCATGTTTCTCCCCCCAAACAGCCACAGCACCAAGACACTTCGACTCAGCCGGTGAAGCAAGGCCCAGTTGCAAAGTCCGAACAACCGATGGCGTTGCAGACTGTACCACCAAAGCGTCAGAAAAGACAAGGTCTACCACACCAGCATCCAGATGAAGCAGCAGAGACGAACGGGACAAACCTCGGGAGACTAGTCAATATGCTTGAGAATATACTTAGCATGATGGTCAGCCTCCTAACGCGGCTCGATAGAATGTCTTCGGACATCACAGCTGCAGTGACGTCGGCGCTTGCCAACACCTCCATAACCCAGCAACGCAACCATGAATAGGAGGCCTCACATTCATAGCCTCACTTTCTGTGTGTGGAATGCTAACGGCATTCATGGACAATTACTTGAGTTTAGACAATTTTTGCGGGAAGAAGATGTGGACATTTGCCTCGTCAGCGAGTCCCACTTGAAACCTTGCCTACGGGCGGCAGCACCAAACTACTGCTGCTACCGGAAAGACCGACTGACGGCCGGTGGGGGTGTTGCGCTGTACATTAAACGCGGTATTCCTCACTGTGAAGTCCCTCTTCCTCCTCTTCAGCAGGTAGAGGCTGTCGCGGTTCAGGTGAAAACATCCTCAGGCGCTATCACCGTCGTCGCAGCCTACCGACCACCACGCAGAGTGCTTGAAGAAGCAGACATCGCCGCCCTTATCACACTTCCTGGTAAAATCCTGATTGGTGGAGATATGAATGCAAAGCACCAGGATTGGCATAGCAGAACTGCCAATCCGGCTGGTAACCTCTTAAGACGCCTGGCCCACTGCCACAACCTATGTGTATGGGCACCTGAAGAACCAACGCATCATCCTGCAAATGGAAACCGGCCTGATGTTCTTGATATTGTTATAACAAAGGGAATCACAGGTTTTGTTTCGGCAACAACCCTTAACAGACTATCTTCGGACCACTCTCCTGTGCTACTTGAGGTCGACGTTGGGGAGTGGCAGCCAAACAATCACCCAATTCCTGATTACAAGCGGACCGACTGGGACCGGTTTAGGGAAGTCGTAGCGACTAAACTGGAAAGCGGTACAGTGGAAGGAAATGTTGAGGAGGCTCTGAGATTCTTCACCAACACCGTAAATGAAGCTACAAAAGTCGCCACACCACTGGTTCATACACGCATAGAACGTTCCTGCCAGCTTCCACCGCACCTCATTGCGCAGATCAGAAACAAAAATCGGATCGCCAAGGAGTGGAAACTAACGAGGAACCGTGCCACTCGCCGCCTCCTCAATCAACTGCAGCGAGAGCTGAAGGCAGCGTTGGTAGAACACAGAAATCGTGAGTGGTCCGCACGTGTTGCAATGCTGCGACCAAACGATGGCAGCATGTGGAACGAAACTAGGCGACTCACCCGCCGGAGGAAGCCGATACCACCACTCCACGGCGAACGTGGTCTTGTATTTCTACCGGAAGACAAGGCTAACGCGCTCGCTGACAGTTTTGAGAAAAATTTCCAGCCCGTCGATGACGACGTTGACGACCGCCACATTGTAGCAGTACGTCGCCGACTGCGACGGTACATGTCAGCCAATGATGACCATGACATCATTGCGATTGAGCCGCAGGAGGTAGCTAGCTACATCGCCGGGTTGTATCCGCGAAAGGCACCTGGGCATGACCAAGTGGACAATCGAGCACTCAGAAATCTACCACCAGAAGCCATCAACTACTTGACGCGGCTCTTCAATACCATCCTGCGACATCAGACTTTCCCGAGAGCATGGAAGCATGCCATCGTGGTCGGTATTCATAAGGCTGGGAAAGATCCAATCTTTCCCCAGCATTACCGGCCAATCAGCCTGCTACCCGCGCTCAGCAAAGTGTTCGAGCGAATTCTGCTGAAGCGTATTGACACCTACATCCAGGCTGCAGGCGTCATACCCGATCATCAATTTGGGTTCCGTAGAGGGCACTCCACAACGCAGCAGTTGATGCGTGTTATAGAGGCAGCCACAAGGGCCTTCAACGAGAGAAGCTATTGTGGTTTGGTGTTGCTCGATGTCGCCCGTGCATTCGACTCAGTGTGGCATACGGGTCTGCTCTGCAAGTTGTACGAATGGGGCTTGCCTGGACCCTACGTAAAATTGATCCGCAGCTATCTGTCAAGGCGCACATTCTGCGTCAGGGTTGGTGATGCCATGTCAACACGACGGCGCATTCGTGCAGGTGTACCACAGGGTTCAGTGCTGGGACCAGTTCTTTATAACCTGTACACAGCCGACATTCCAGCACCTGTGAATGTGAAAACAGCCACGTACGCCGACGATACGGCATTCTTTACATCCAGCCGTAGCAGAGCCATCGCGACGAGACGATTGCAGGAAGCTCTTCAGCAGACGATAGCCTGGGCCAGAAGGTGGCGGATAAGTATAAACCCTGTCAAAACGCAAGCGATTATGCTGACGCGACGCCTAGGACGCCGTAGTGAGCAACTACCTCACCCGCAACTTCAGCTCAGAGGTAAAACCATTCCCTGGGCACCAACTGCTCGTTACCTTGGTGTAACACTTGACTGTAAGCTGACATGGCGAGCTCACATCAAGGACATCAGGCAAAGGGTAAGTGCTCGGCTCCATTCTCTTTACCCTATACTTAACCGGGAAAGTTCGTTGGTACCTCACCTAGGAGTTGCCATTTATTGCTCCTTGATTAGGCCGGTAATTGAATATGCTTGCCCCGTCTGGGGGTACGCTGCTAATTGCCACCTGAGAAAGTTGCAGGTGCTGCAAAACAGAACACTGAAGCGGGCACTACATCTGCCCAACCGTTTCCCCACCGTCGCAGTCCATGAGGCGTCGGGAACAGAGAAGCTCATTGACAGGTTCCGGCAACATGCCTATAAATTCTACAGAGCAGCACATCACTCTGCCAATCCACTGGTCAGTTGTCTCGGCGAATATGAAACTGCCGCTGACAAACATAGCAGGCCATTGGTGCTGACGGAGCGCTAAGGACCAACTAATAATACGCCACCAAGACGACCAATCAGAAGTGAAGAGAAGACCACTCAAGAGAAGACTGAGGGAGGAAATGTCTCAGGACAACAACCCCCAACCGACCAGCTTTAATGCTGAGACTGGCGAAGATGTGCAATTCACCAGGGATCTAAGAGCGGAGAGTTTCCCAGCGTACAGTTGCAGTGAAGTCTTCACGGGTGCGGGGTGTGCCGCCGGATTAACTTCAAAAACGCGATATTTCAACGGCTAGCTCCGCCCTCTTTATCAGGTGTGAAATTACCTGTACCGGTTTGCTGGCCGACAGCTTAACAAGCCTATACCTCTTTTTTTTTACGTAGGTTCCCCAAACGAAATTCTTAGTCATAACCATTGACTCAGTATTAGCTGAAAAATATAAATTTCGTCCCATTCTATAATACAAAATTATACTAAACTGGTTCGCAAAAAGAAAAAGTGTAGCTGTTGGTTCACATCTGACGAAGAGGGCGATGTTAGTCGTCGAAATATCGTGTTTTACAACACAATCTGGCACCCGTGAAGACTTCATTGTAATTCGAGAGCTGTTTTAAAATCCCAAAGAAGCTCCACGCATTACTGATAAAGTGTATTATACGACTCACGTCACTACATCATCAACTGTTACTGTCAGTACCTAATAATGAAGACGATATCGTACCAGAGCACGGCCTAAGATCATGATTAATCACTTTAGAGCGCTCGAATCCCGAGAACGTTTCATATATTCTCACTGTTGGTAATATTTACATTACACAAGCACAGCAGAGAACTGATTTATATCCGAACCCACACTACTAAACGCAACCACACAACTGCACCGGACTTCAAAGTATCCATCCATCAGACGTGAACATTCTAAGATGTATGGAGCTGAACGTTTATTAGACTCAGGGTTACTGGAAGCAAAGCACAGTTTTTTTGTCAGAATACTACGATTTTTCGGGTAATTACTGGTGCAGAGTGCACTGCATCCGACGTTCTTCTTACGAAGTCTTGGTGCCTCAGCCAGTTTCGTCGTGCTCGTTTAAGCTCTGCCGTGCTGTACTCGGGAAGCAGTACAAAGGATCCAGGTTTATCTATCCTGACTGATATCTTGCCAGCTAATCGAAGTTCCGCATCAAGATTTACACAATACAGCAACAAATTTGACATTTATGATACAGAACATGAGAGAGACTATTCATGAACATGTAGCGTCACCTAAGTTCGTACATTGGCTTAAAAATAGCTGTAGAAGGTAGTCACTTCTGACTAGTAAAAATACTTTCCGAACTGGGAGTCAACGTAACATGAATATGATACGATAAGAAAACTCTTTTGCAAAGTAAATTTTCTACAAAATTGAAAATTACGCCAAGCCGAATTAACATAGAAGAGAGATTTTTTCCTTGCTAATGCTTTACGCCTTGCTGACGTTGAGATCATTATAGGCGGGAAAGGCCCCGGGGCAAGGAACGGGAAGTAATTCGGCCACGGTCTCTTTGGATGAACTACCCCGGCGTTCGCCTGGAGTGATTTGGGGAAATCATGCTAAACCCAAATTTGGATCGTCAGATGCGGATTCGAACTCGCGTCCTCCCGAATGCTAGGGCAGTGTAAGATATACAGAGAAGCCATCAAATCTGTATACTACTCCCAGAAAAAAATAAAGCAACTAACGAAATATGTCCACATACTGATTTCAGTTAAAGAATCATGGATGGTCAACGTTGTTCATGGAACAAAACACTTCTAAAAAGAAACAGTAATATTAGATCCTACAGACGCAAGGGCCCACAACCAAGGAATCATCGATTACCATGAAGCAAATACTGAGTCACTAAAATCTGAGCTACTGGAAATCCAATCCGCATCCACAGAAGGAGGAGGTCTCAAGACAATCGGAGAAACCAAGGCACGGTGGCAAAAAACTTGTTGCCGGTACTTCTGAACAAGACATTCAATATCTTGCACACTTGCGTGTGGAGCACATGTCGAGGGAAGACAGACACGCTGGTTCCGGTGACTGTGCGACACATGTCCGCAAGTAGCTCTGCAGAAAAACCAGGCTCGAGCTTACGTGTGGCCCGACGTGTCCTGCAAAAAATCTGCGAGTCGTCCTGGGAAGAAGACGGCGCACCTGAACTGCAGCACACCTGTCGGTCGATACTGGGGAAAATACCTTTCGCCTACGATTTTAATATCATCTGCAATCTGGTCATTATATAAAAAATCTAAAACGATATTTTTCTCATTTCATACAACAAAGCTTCAGTAAAAAAATGAAATATTTTTTCCCAGGGCTTTATGGTTCGAAGACGTCGATATTATTAAATATCTCCACAACAAGCCAAGAACAAACAAAAAATAAAAAAAGTACTGCATGCTAATAAGCGTTACCTACTTCGCGTACGAATCCGTGCAAATGTGAAGTATTTTCTTGAAATATGCAAAGTGAAATTAGACGTATGGTACAAAATTTATTAGTAAATCCAAGTGAATTTGGCCACATAGCAATTAATGTCTCACAAAAGTTTGGGATAATAGAAAAACGACTTGCGGATGCTTGTATAAAGTTTCACTTTAAGCGAGTATTTTAGAACATCCGAAGTTTCTTGTATACGAAACGTGACACATTCGTTAGAGTGCTTCTTTTTGCTGATAACTTCTGTATTCTATTTCCACCATATTTCTTGAACAAGTGGAGACTATAAATTTTCCTGTTCATGTATGTACAATTTAATAATGTCGTCAAAATTAAAACATGAAAATTTGGGCTATTCACTATTATTTGTACTACATAAGGAAAAATATCGTCTTACCAAAGACGATATGGCACAGCACGTAAAAACACGAAACCGGAGACTGAGGGATGAAGAGAAAATGAACCGAATACAAACAAAAACAGTGAATAAAATTGTGTATCTTACAGAGAGAGCATTCATTTGCTGATAATCTATAGAAAGACGAAACGTAAAGGTTTCCAACGTCGGTATTTTATACGTACATTCGATATAGCTTCATAACTTTCTGCATAACTGAATAGTTTGAGCAAAACCTACTTCAGTACAGTCCTTCGGAACGGACAAGAATGAATTTATCTTATAGTTGCAGAATGTCTGCAAAATATCTTACAACTAGTAACATATTTTGTTTCACAGTCCAACTAATGACTTCATAATGTAAATCTACTTCCCTGAGCTTCAGAAACGTTACTAGAACAGTAAACTTGCTGCAATGTTCAACGATTAGGTTAAACGGCACATTGCGGATAATCGGCCACCTACTATAAAACTTACGTTTCCATCCGCTGATCTGTAAGTCACATGTCATTCCCAGCCACTAAGTGAACCACTTACAATTTACTCCCGCTATAGCAGTTAATCAGGCGATGTGGCAGTTCATTGAAAACCCGGCATTTTCCCTTAGAAAGCTGTGTTCGTCCATTTGGACCTCTTCTTTACTCGAGTTCCATATTAAACTATAGGTCCCGGAGAAAAGGAACTGGCCGTCCTATTTCGCACGCTCTGGCTTAATACCCTTCCTGTGGGAGGATCCAACGAACACAGTTTTTTGAGTAGGTCTAAAGTATTTGATCTGCATGCCCATTACTATCAGAAAATATTAAAATTTGCCATTCCTGATAAAGCCGTTTTATCATACAGTCATCTGAGTCACAAGTACCGAAAGCTCAGTAAAGCAAACTATAACGTGCAGGAAACAGTACGTTTCGTTGCAGGACCACCAACTTCTGGTTTAGTGCTGTGCCTTGCCTAAGAATTCCCAACTGGTCCCGGTCCAGGATGCATCCTCAAGGACGTCTTCAAAATATTGTTTCCTGCTGGCGCCTTCTGTCGGCATACTAAATGCTTGGCGACAGTCACCAGTTTCCAGCATAAAACCAAGTATTATACCAACAGATCTTTTCTGCATAGCAGCCATATTTAGTTCCTTTAAATGAAAAAAAAAAAAAAACAGAACAATTAAACAAATATACTATCTCATTCACATGCTTGGCCTTATCAATACATTTTTAATTAAGGTTAAACACTTAAAAAGTTGCTCTCCTAAAATATTTAAAAGCAACATATTGTCATTATTGTCACAAAATTGATATGTTCTTCACATTAAATCGATATATGAATGAATATGAAATAAATATCTTTTGACTTTAGTCAGCGGCATGTAAAAAAGTTCTTTGAGAGCGACATTAACCGTCCTTACACTTAATTCACTATCTGAATAATACACGCGGTATATCGCACTTGGAATTATTTCATTAACTGGTACCATCGAAGGTCACAAAATTCACAACTTTACGGCCACTTCCAGGAGACCCCTAGAGACCTGTCCAATAAATAAACTCGCTGCGATTGGAACAAGCGATAATAGTAAATTAGGCAACGCAGTAGGGTGTTTTATTTTCGGAGCGCACAGCCAGGACATCTCGCTCCCCGAGCAATATTTAAGCCCTTGGGCCTTTAGAAATGCACTGAAGTCTGTGTTAGGTGGTTGTTTATGGTGTTCTGGTGAAAGATAAATAAACCCAACACTCCGAAAAAGAAGGCGATAGGAATCCCAGGAAACGGCGCCGTCGCCTGTTTCACGCCACGCATCGTTTAAGAATACATTTAGTCGGCGCTGGCGTTCATTACTCGAGAGCACGCCACGCCGGCTCGGCCAGTCGTTAAGGACAGGCAAAAAAATGCTGTCCTGTTTACACAGGCATCCAAATCGAACTCTTCCTTTTAGCTCGCAGCTTAAGTATACTTCATGTCCGTCTGCTGTTTTCTTATTCGAATTGAGAGGATAAGCACCATTTACGTAGGAACCGCGAGGAAATTAGCTTACTTCCAATGTTTTAGAATGCTACAAATTTACGTAACTTGTACCTATATTAAAAAAGCAATTATTTCTCTCTTCAAAACATCCTCATCCTAAGAATGAAAGGAATAAACTTAACACGCAACTCAGACTTTTTTCAAAGGATTTCATTTTTAGAAGTAGTGTTATTTATCAGTTGTTTTCTTAGTGCTCCTCGTAGTCGAGGTCATTGGAACTAGGAAAGGAATAGGGATGACGAACGGAATTCTGCCATGGCCTTCTGAACGAACCGTACCGGCATTCGGCTGGCACGATATCGGAAAAATCTGAAAATAGAAATTTACATTGCCAGACAGGGATTCGAACCCACGTCGTCCTGAATGCCAGGTACGTTCAATTAATGTGTCCTAGTCTACTACCAAGCGTGGGGGTGTAACTGTTAGCGTTATGGCCTCGCATTCGGGAGGACGGCGGTTCGAATCCCCGTCCGGGCATCCAGATTTGGGTTTTTCATGGTTTACCCAAATCACTCCAGGCAAATGCCGGGATGCTTCCTTCAAAAGGCCATGGACGAATTCCTTTCCATTCCTTGCCGTCCTTTACCGTCTCTAAGGACCTCGCTGTTAAGAGACGTTAAGCAGTTAAAAAAACCTAGTCCACTGAGGAGAAAATTCATAATGTACCGTTGTAAACACGAAGAGGTCGTACTTAAATCGATAAATGAGCTATCACGTTAAATATTAAGAGCTCCTTCTTGGTAACATAGTTAAGAAAGGAATTTTTAGAAATTTAACCCGTAAATGGCAAACGTATGTCACGGGTATGCGATAGTTCAAAGTCCAGCTGCTAGGTTTCGCTCGCATCGATAAGGAGTGATCTCATTACCGATAGATAGCAGCACCACATACCAAAGATATTGATAAGGCTGTGTTTTCTAGATTAAGGAGATTTTCAGAAAATTTGTTTCTTGTAGAGAAACATTTCATCATTTCTAATTGTTTTATAGCTTTGTGTTTTGTTATATACCAGTTACAGTTAAACAGTTGCTAGAAATGAGCCGCTTCTTGTTTCGTCCTACTACAAATCACCAATCTCGCCATTCATCATCTTATCATTCGTGAAATTTCTGCACTAGGCACCTAGTCAAGTATAACTCCAAATTCTTTACCAAGTGTCAGAATAGTTCTCCCGTGCAGCCGATGTTTGTCACTCTAAGTATAAGCATACCTGCCAACTTGAAAAATTGTTTCCATAAAGTCCCTGGACCATAAATATTTTAAATTCAAATTTAATAGGGAATTTTGAAATTTTTAAATAGCATATTTAAGTGAAATTTTACCCATTTACTTAAATGTATAAGTATACAACATAGCCTTCATGACAAACTTTGAAGTCGGCATCTTAACCTTAACACTGATAAAAATAAGCGAAAAAATTATTGATTTTTTTTTGGTTCTATTCCTTTGATTTTAAACTCGCAATGTTTTTACCAGACATCATAATACTGGTCAAATCATTCCTTCCGCTATGTGCCATTTTAATATTACACCCGCGTACTATAAAAAACGCAAATTCAGATTTTTCTTGGTTTTAACATTCTTGGATATTATACAGAATATGCTTCCCTAAATTTCTGGTAACACTGTTTCTTAGTTACGTCAGAGTTACACAAATTAGCAATCTGCGATACATCGCCCACGGGACTATCCGGAAGTGAAAGAAAATGATATTAAAACAATTGCTGGTTCAACTTTCAGAAATGGTATCGATGTAATATCGGAGAGGTAAATCGATTAATTATTAATTGCGCTAAAACATAGCTATCTTCGCGTAATCTTATAGTCAAAAAGAAAGCTTCAAGGCACATAAAAGAGCGCTTACAGTAATAAAATAAATAAAAAACCTACCGTAACTGTCAATGAAAACCGAAATAACATTATTCCGTATAAATACGTCACCTAGGCGATAGAATTTAATTTGGAAATTAGTAAAATACACAGTTTTTTCCGTACAACCGTAAAATACAACAGCTTTCCGTAAATTTTACGGGAAAACAGCAAAAGTTGGCAGGTATGTATAAGTTATCTCTGGAAGTATGTAAATGAATTCTCTGGTTATACAAATATACCAGTACTTTTTATTTACATTACCCAGCACATCAGAGACGGACAAAACATAAAAAGACTATGCCCCAAGCCGGGCTCGAAACGATTACTCCGCACTTCGAGGTCAATACTCCAACATGATGTAATAGTAACGATTAGTGTGTGTGTGTGTGTGTGTGTGTGTGTGTGTGTGTGTGTGTGTGTGTGTGTGTGTGTGTGTACGGACGAGTACGTGGGCGGGAGCTCTGTTCTCGTTAAACCGTCTCCGAGCCTAGTGGTCGCATCTCGTAACCGCCGGCAATCTGCCCATTGTTCGGCCCCGGCTTGGCCCACAAACCGTTTGCTAAATAAGCGGATTACAAAATCATTAATACATAATATATTGTGGGTCCCGCGGTCGTAATGGTGGCTGGCATTGTGCGGCAGGTAAGGAGGGCTTCTAACGAGCGACGGGCCCATTGTTCAGCCTGCCACGCCTCCCGGAAGAATTTAATGATAACATGTATATTTTAATTGTGCGAGACCGGAGCAGCGCACGCTAAGGGTCCACACGGGACACTGAATTCTACGCCGTCCGGAAACAACGGCACACAGACTTCGGAAATAATGTAAAGCCACCGGTACCGCCCACACCATCCTCACTAGCAGTAAATTCGCTTGATCAGCAGATTTGCTATTCAATTCATGCCAGCACAAATAACAACACTTGTTCCGAATATAGTTATGAAATATCAACGCTGTAAGCCTCTCCCATTTTTCTCAGAGATAAGAACACCAGATCAAAAACTGCGGTACCACACAAAACTGTGAAAGCTTCCCAAATTGCAGGTTCCAAGTTCAACAGCGTTGTAGTTGCCTAAAGAAAAGTGTTACGGAAAATATTTGTCGGTCACGAAGTCATTATTTCAATTGGCTGAGATGGAAGACGAAGAAAATAAGATGATTGGTCACTGTTATTTTTGGAAACCTTGTCGAAGTATGAATCGAATCCGCACCACACAATGTTAGACCAAAACTGTTTCTCAAACGGACTTCTGAAAAATACCCACACGGAGGTGCAGCTATATCTCCAACTACTTCATCCACGTGCAACTTTACTATTCCAGCATATATGAAATTAAGAAAGCTATACATATCTATACCAGGTCAAAACAATCATTACAGTCTTTCTGTTCTTTGCTGTAGAGAATTCATGTGTACCATATGCTAGTTAGTTTTCATAGTAATCATCATAAACTCTCAAAGCAGCAAATTTCATCAAAATCTCTACACTATTGTGAGGTACGTGAATAATTTGACTTTTTCTTAGATAGCTGCGTAACTGATCAGTACAGAATGTATTCTCTAACTTATGTTAAACCATGACACAAGCTATCGCTACATTCATTTTTGTTAAAATATGTTGGTTAGTTTTTCACATTATAGGTTCTCGGGTGGACAAGAAAGCCAGAATTTACGCTTATGGCCTCTGTATCAAGGGGAACTTTGTAACTTGTGACAGGATAAAAATGTGTCCCGTACATTTAACTACTGCCATCTTCAATTTCAATTACTATGTTTGTTCATAGAAACAAACAAAAAAGTATTTTTTGCAGGATGCGTGTACTGACAGACTACGATTCTTAAGTTTACGGTTATGCCCATATAGGATCGAAAACTAATTTAATAAATAATTTCATACGTTAACCTATAATATAAGCTATCACTACGAGAAATTGCGTTAAAATCGGTCCATTAGTTTTTTTTCTTTTCTTTTTGCGTGATGTACGGTCGGCCAAAAAATTGCTGTTTTGGCATCTCTATCAGCAATATTGTAACTGGAAATTACACCTTTTAATATTAATTTCATGTACAGACAACTTTTCTACAATTTTATTATACACTTCAAGGTATCCCAACACCCAGTAATGAACCACGAAGAGAAAAATGTAAGGTTACTGGCATCTGAAAAAAGATATTATTGAATAACTGGAAAACACAGAAGAGATTAAATAAATATTTCAGTACCACATAGCATGGCCAAACAAAATTTTAATGGATATCTTGTTCTTCAGTAAGCTGCAACATACAGCAGCCCCACGGATTGCATCGTAACAACGAGCGATCATATCTACTATAACGAGGAAGCACGGACGTTTATTCGTGTGGTCTGATATAGTGGACATTCATGGACAGCGCGCGAATTTGTGATAATTAGCCTATGGCCGATCACGTCGGATTTTCATTTACCAGTGAAGTGGCTACTCGCTATAGAAGAAGCATTCCTGAAACATAACCATACGGTGAGAAGTGTGTTCACACCGAAGATAGCTCTCTCGAGGGATTACACCTCTCAGATCACCATGTGAGTAATATTTTTCCGGTGGATAAATCGATATTTTTAGACATTTTATGAGAGTTTCAGCTATGGAGGGATTTATGGTGCCGTGGGGATCAAACTGTTGCTACACTAGTTCGAATGCTGCTTTCCCCATAGATTTTCCAAGTTCCACAAGTAATCTTCCCATCTCTTGCAGTCAAAGCTGGATTTATATATGAGACGTCCGTCCCTTTTAAAGGGTAGTATTGGTCGGCATAAGTTAGCTGGTCATAGGAAAAATCGATTGCGCCGACAAAACAAATGCTCCTTGCGCGGCAGAAAACCCCCTGGAGTTTACGGGCCAAAATTGTCATATGCGATATACTATTAATAAAACGCAGCATTTACCACAACTCCCCATCATCTCAGATTGAAATACCGATGAGGAATGTGCACTACGTAAGGGGAAAAAATCTTATCATGCCCAAACTGTATAATGAAACTTTTATAGAATAACAAGAATCCAAGTATCAAGATAAAGAATTTAAATGAATTGTTAACTACTCTACATAGAATTTATGCGTCAGTACCCAGTAGAAACGGTACGCGGTGTGGTGTATCTTAGTGGAAAGCACCTGATCGTGGAAATATGTACTGCGTTGTTGTATTGTTATAGCGCAAACATTGGAGACATAATACGCAAAGCCAACATTCCATGCATTACCAGACAAATTCCGCAAGACGTGTTCGTGACAGGCCGCTAAATGGAAACGGGGGAAAGCTTCTCGTAGCCAGCAACTCTGACACAAGTTTGCACTTCTGTGCAGGACATCCAGACTCTTGTCATTCTCCACCACGGACAAGATAGCGCTGAGTAATACAGAAACCAGCACCGAGCGTCCTTAGGAAAACTCGAGGACAACAGAATCTCGTGGGTAATGTGGCAACACGCTAAATCAATGAAATCAACAATCACCGTGAAAGAAATAATAGAAGCGAAATCAGGATCATGAATATAACAGATCTGATACAAACCCTATCAAACCCAGCGCTAAAATAAATAAAAGCATTACACAAATAAATAAAAAAAGACTAAAAACAAAATATAAAAACCAAGGGTGACACAATAAATGATGACTAAAGCCATAAAAAATAATTTTAACCGATCCTTGTTCCGTATATTTCTCCAAAACAACTAGTTTCACGTTGGAGTCATCTCGAACAGGCACTTACTGATTACTTTCGGTTCATCTCCGAATGCTTTCTCGCCTTGTAAGTTGTAACTCACAACGACTTTATTTTTTCATTCGGTATGTAAATGCTCGTAGACGAAAGAGAGAGCACAAGAAGCGAAAAGGAAATACGTCATGCCCTAATGAAGCTACCATCCTGACATACGCCTGGATTCATTTTGAGAAAGCACAGAATACCGAAATATGGATGGACGGTCAGGGGATCAAACCTACGTCACCCAGAATGCTATAACCGAATGTTACTGTTCATACACCAGGCTCCGTGTAAATGAAAATGGCGAAATAACTTTTTTTCCCCCTTGCTCTGTTCTCGAGACAAGCTTTTATTTAAAAGAAGACGAGAGTTACTTGTTTCAGGAAGATGGAAATAAATTTCGATCTACAATTCCCGTAATTTTAGGGCTAAACAGTATAAACGAAAAAAGATTCGCCCTTTCAGATATCTTCTTCATACTCCAAGAAAGTAAGATAGGAACTGGCACAGCGTATTGACAGCAAAAACTAACACATACCCAACCAATCTCCTCCAACGACTTTCTGTAGACAAATCGATCGTCGGGACAACCACAATTTATGCATCAGTCAGGATATGCTATATACAGATTTCATCATGCACTGTGTCGAGAAAACGATTCAAACGACACACACAGAAGTTAACCACAATACCAGGGACTGAGTTTGGGCAGCAGGACACTGGACGTATGCAGATAGAGTCTTATCTCACCCAATCTATGAAGGCAGCAGCACGCAATCGCTCGCAGATCTAGGCCTGACTCATTAAAGGTTGTGTATGGCTCGACAGTGTTGTTAATTACCGTGACCACCAGCAGCGAACTGGAAAAAACTTGCACTTCCGCAATCCACCATGTGCAGCAATTATCACAATTAAACTGCAGCGCCATACTTAACTCCACCTGACTTCTAGCATAATTAGGAAACGAGCATAAAGCAGATCCGTAAATTTCAAACTTCACTATTTGGGCACTAGAGACTGATGTGCGTTAATACGGTTTATTTCAGTTTTTTTTAATAAGGCTCCTAAACTATCCAAATGAAGTTGACATTCTAATACGATTCCAAAAGAGATCTCGTATTCGTCAGATATTTTAGGAGTACACTTTTTATCAACGGACAGTGCAAAGCTACCAGTGACAATTAGTCAGTTTCAGCAGCGCCACCAGAGACAGGAAATATGACGCACTGGACGAGAGATACGGCGTATTAATGAGACAGCATCCAACAGCAACCCACAATATTTATTGACCTTATTCGGGCATTGTTTATCTGTAAATCTGTCATCACAGTTACACTTTCTATAAAAACAGTCGCGCCCTTAAAAGTTTTTCAAGTATTACCAAGATTTCATTTTGGAAAATATCTTTCGGTCACGGAAGCAACCTTGGTTGAATAGTAAAATTTTGTTCAATGTGTAATAGAATTCGTCGAAAGAAGAACTAAATACATTTGAAGATATTTGCTGTAAGTGCCGCATACATCTTTTTTATTTATTTTTTAACTTCTTAACGTCTCTTAACAGTGAGGTCTTTAGAGAAGGGAAAGGATGGGGGAGGGTGGCAAAGAATGGAAAGGAATTCGGCCATGGCCCTTTAAAGGAAGCATCCCGGCATTTGCCTGGAGTGATTTGGGAAACCATAGAAAACCCAAATCTGGTTGCCCGGACGGGAATTCGAACCGCCGTCCTCCCGAATGCGAGGCCAGAACGCGCAGAACATCTAACACACACATTTTCAATATTGTTGATGAGGCGTTATAACGTGCGCTGCAATAAATTCTAAAGCGCTCCACTGTTTAGTGGCGCTACATTAAATACAGCTTGTACGTGTTCTAAAATAATATCTCGACACGAATGAAATGACAAAAAACGCAGCACAAAACGCGAGCAGTTTTGATATATGATGCAGCAAGAGCAACACATGAAAAATCGGGAGGAGACAAAAGAAATAGATAACACAGGAGACGTTAGAATTGATTGATGAAGGGAGCAACCATGAAAATGTGAGATATTAAAAGTACCGGAAATTCTCTAGGCCCCAGACGAATGCAAGGCGCCGGAATCGAAATTCTTACAGCAGCAATAGCAAACGCGTAGAACAACGTAACATACGCAACAGGAGGCAGTAAAAAAACTGTAGGAAACTTGAAACTTTTACTAGGTGGGAATATAACAACTTTATCGTTGTTTATCACTTTATTTCCCGAATTGATAAATATGCTTTGTGAGCAAGTAAATGAAATAAAAATATGAAAACATGTCACCGTGCAAATGGAATTTTTATCTGTTTTTACACTCTTGAGATAAGTTACTTCGGCTACATCGCATGCATTACCGGAAGTCGATTCCATTATGGCCACTTCTCCAGTCATTTAAATCGAATACGGCTTAGAAAGTACCTAATGTGACTGCTCAGGCACAGCAGTGGATGACTTAAATCACATTATTTTTTCCTGGCAAAAGTATAAATTATTACAAGACAAAATAATGATAGAATTAAAAATTCTTGGTATACCCTTTCCAACAAAAATGATTATTTTGCCATATTCTAACGGCTAAAACATTTCCAGGACGTTAATGACATATTTTAAAGATGGAAATACATTTGACTTTTTCTTATGTATACTATAAAATTGGATCCTTTAAACAAGTTTAAATCTTCTCTTTTAACACATGTACGTTCTTTTGGATTGTGTATTGTGATTCTACATATATGTGCATTTTAACTGTATAATGATCAGTTTTAACCTATTGCTGGTAGTTAATGACGTGAGGTGAAGTAGGAGGGGGGGGGGGGGAGGGTCCGGCGAAATTTCAAGAAACCTCCCAAAGAGGGAGTGGGGGGGGGGGTTAGCGAAAATCTCACGTGAGGTATTGAAATTCTTGTAACATCGTAGAGCTAAGTCTACAAACGACGCGAAAGTCGACTTTAGGAGGGGTATTTGGTCAAACCAACCTTAGGGGGAGGTTTAACCGCCCTTGGAATAATGATACCTAAAAAAAGGGTCTTAAAAAAGTTGCGAAATCGATTAGTAGGGGAGGGGGGGGGGGTCTCCGTCAAAATCTCACGTCATTTTAGAGGGGGAGATCCAATCAAATCTCACGAAGTCTCACACCCCCTTAGTTCACAAGTGTTTTACTCGAACTGTTATAGTTCATGGTATTAGTCTAATAATTAATCGAAAATTCTATTTAACACATCAATTGAAACTTTTATAAACGCTGGCTGTGTAGCCGAGAAGGCTAAAATCCATTAAATAAACAAATTAAAGTTAAGTCAGCGGATACGCCTATTAATTTCGATAAACTCACAAGAAATAACGATAAAGGGAACAGCAGACCTAGCTTCAGTTCCGAATATGCACGGTTATGAATTAATATCGTAGTAATTTTTTCACTATACATACACAATATGCGCTAAAAGTGAAAATTTGAATTAACAATAGTTTTAGGTTTCAGTATTCAAGAAAACTATCTCAGAGGTGACACAATTATTGCTAATCCTTGTATTGCATTGTAAGTTCATAGATTAATGTTGTATGGAGAACGAAGTAAGTATTCCAATCTTGAGCGGTGCTGTGGGTAACGTAGTGGTAGTGGTACTGGTAGCTAGGCTAGTCCGCTGGTAGCCCCCAAAACGGATTTGTCCCGATGCATAGCAAATAGCAGCCGGGCGGGGAGGGAGCATTAACGATTCCGTTTGTCGGCCGGGATCACGGCCATTCCTCGGGCTGGCTCGGCCGCATAAAACATGGATCGCCAAGGCGGACATCCATTATTCGGCGGCACGATGCCGGCAGGGTTTTTAAGAGGCGCGGGAATTAGCCCTCCGACTCCAGGTCTTGGGGGTAAAACGGTAAGCGGAAGGCTTTAAATGTTACAAATACGAGAGGGGTTCCTCGGATCAAGTGATCCGGGAGTTTGCTCGACTACGCTGATGAGATGGGATTGCCATCAAAGAACTAATAAGCAGTGTGGCTCTGCATTCTACAGCAACATCACCATACTACGAACAACTCCTTCCACGTTAACATTTTATGGTCGTATTATGTAGATTTAATTACTGTATGGGTTTTCCTGCTATGTCACTTCACCTTCGTCGCCGAATTTTCAATCTCCACCTGGAATCTTCTTTAGGCTTCTTACCCTGCTAACTGAACAAAGGGGTATACCCTTCGCAGTTTGTAGGCAAACTTGGATCGATTGTTTTTCAGCCGAAAATGTATGCTGTACGATAAATTGAATTAACGTTTCTTGAACTATATGGAAGAGCGATTAAATCTGCATGACTTGGTCTGGCAAAAAAGACCTGGGACGTCAGATAAGTTGAAGACAAAAATTCCAAGACCGTGTATTTATGGGCCAACATAAGGAAATTATCGAAAGAGCAAATTTTTTTGTCAAGAAGTGCTGGCTGAAGTTAAAATCTCAAACTGAATGGTGATAAGAAGCACAACGGTTACACAATGCAAAATGTATACAAATTTGAAGAATAGTTTTCTTCCCTTCAACAGCCTTCAGTAGTTAATCCAGAAGTAAACAAAAGACAGCTGTTCAAAAGAACGTTGGATTGCGAGTCCGGAAAAATGTTGAAATAATTGTAAAAATGTCTTCATTTTTAAATTTAAAGATCATGTATGAAATAAAGATCCACTGGAAATGATTGGCGGAGACAGTAATTTCCGAAAAAAAAAACAAACGAGAAGAAACAGGATGGTGTGTCATATTTTAATTAACAGACACGATGTTGGTTAATTTACTAATGTAGAGAATGAAAAAAGGGAAGAGTAGTTGAAAAAAGCAAACATTAGAGTGTACAAATGAAATAACTGAAGACGTTGATGTTATAGTATTCCAAAGATGAACTTAGCAAAGGATCAGAAAGATGGAATATTGTATCAAATACTGTTAGAAACTGAAAAAAAAAACCCTTGGCGATGTTATGATCCTCTTGATTTACATTATTTATAATAGATATTAACAAAACATACTGTTCGTAGCGTAAAAGCAAAAACAAAGTATAAGCTTCATGGTGTTAGAAATATCGGACTACAGTAAAAGCACAAGCCATCCAGGAAACGAGAAACTGACAATGCCAAACTGCTACTTCCTCTCAAAATGTTCTTCTTCAATAACGAAATAGTACCTGATCACTGTCGCCAAAGCTATCGAAGCTCCAGCAGTGGAGGTGGATTTCGTAGATTATTTATCATCATGTGATCTAGGGTCTGATCGAAGCAAGGAAACCGTTTGGAGGGCTGGTGTGCGGTATAATTGGCTTTGCGGTGCGACGGGTGTGCCCAGACTTGGGCATGCGTGTGGCGACGGAAGCGATGTGTGAGTGACAGGGACATCCGGTAGTGGGCGCACATCCATAGCGGCGGGCGCGGGCGGCCAGCCAGGGACCAGCCGAGGTCGTTATCCAATTGGGGCCGGCCGCGCATGCCCAGCCGCCATCGACGGACCAGCTCTCTTGAGAACGGCACACGACGAGCTCCCACCACATCGTCGCACGAGCTTTGATGTACTAAAAACAAAATCATCGTAATCTTCAATTCATGATTCCTCAAGCGCCAATCTCGTGATTTCAGGGCCTAGTTATGAACATAATTTCTTTTCAATTCCAATTTCTCACTTCCGAAGCACCGACGCGGCTAATTGTTCTGTCTACACTGCCGCATATCACTTCCAGTTTTCTAGCTATTTTTTTCAATGCTGTTTTATAAATTAAACTGCAATGGAGCGCATGCTAAACACCCATCTTCCCCCTTTTCTGCATCCACCTACATTTACTCTTTACAAATTTTAACTTTAAATTCTTTCAACGTTTATGGCAAATTATTCATCATTTCTCTTGGTAACTTATTCCAATCCCCGACACTCTTACCTAAAAAAGAGAATCTTCCTACACCCTTGTGCCTGAAATAGAGTGCCAGCTTGTGGTCATGGTCATCTTTTCCCTTCCATGCATTACTTTCAATTCTTACACCAATATCTTTCCATGGCTCATCACCAATATATGCCTTGTACACTCCCATGACCCTCTTCACCCTCCTCCTGTCTTCCAATGAGTCCCATTCCAGCTCTTTTATCATATCTGTTACTGATTGCGCTCTGCGATAATTTCCTGACAACTTTGTTTTTTTTTAACTTGATTAAATAAGAATTGGAACCTGTCCGTGTCCTTTTATCTAAAATTTGTTTTGGTTCATCTGCACAAAACGTAAGTTTTTCTTTTTCTCCACTTGCTTATTGTTAACGTCGAGGTCATTAGACAAGGAACGGGAGAGAATATGGGATTGGCCTTTGGAAGAAACTATGGAAAAATCAAAATTTTGATCGCCATACGGGGCTTGGAACCTACGTCATTCAGAATACGATTATAGATTCACCTACTAAGCTCGGCAAGCTGAAACACACCCACACTTTCACCAGTAGACAGCAATGATTCTCAAAAACTAATCAACCCAGAATCTACCAAAATGCTGAAAGTAGTGTGGCGGTATTTTTGAATTAAACTCCGTCTATTAACAACCGTTTTTTATTAATGTTCTTTCATCAGACGAGTTTCGCCCCTTTAGGAGTGCGGCATTTTCAGTGGTGGGAAAATTGTGGTGGCTGTAACATGTCAGTCCGGAACAGCACCAATCCAGAAAATGCAAAAAGCCACCACAATTACCCCACCACTGATAATCCCGACGCCAAAAGAGCGAAAAGCGTCTGGTGAAAGAACGTTAATAAAAAAAACAGTTGTTAATAGACGGAGTTTAATTTAAAAACATTTATGCAACAACTATGGATCATCGCCAACAACAACGTTATTATTGTGTGCCGGGCGCATAAAAATTGTAGGGTCATTCAAGAAGAGAAAGGGATACTTGAAAGTAAAATCAACAACCACCACTAGGCAGTTGGAAAGTAACAAAAGGTTGCAATTACTGTGCATGTGTGAGAATCCACGTAACCTCCAATCCATAAAAATGCCTCAACGGCTTAATTTTTGTAATTACATTTGAGAAAATAGCTATATTAAAGACGAGTCCAGGACGCTTTGTATCGGCGCCCGTTTTGTCTGGGTACCATGAAACGATCCTTCTCTGAAAATATTGCTTATAAATGCTATAAATAAAAAATATGCCTTCACATATACCACTTTATAACAAATAGCTCACGTCAATCACTCGTAAGAGTACTATGTGCATAGTTAATGTTTTTTGAACAGTATTAGAAGCATTTTAAGCAATTCTATTTAGCTAATCAATTGCAAGGAAATGAACTGCCAGAGCACTCCGTTTAACCCATCATGTTTGGACGGGTTTAGAAGCTAGCTAATAAAATAAGAACTCAAATAGAAGCGTTGATTTCGGTCGTTCACATCTACCTATGTCCTTTGGCTAACCCTATAACATCTTGAAGAGTTAATTCAAAATACAGTGTGAGACTTTTTTTTTTTTTTTTTTTTCGCGCGCGCGCGCACATGTGTGTTCGCATTAGGCTTCCTTCAGGTTTGGTAATTAGTTTTTCCCTTTGCCGTTGCAATTGCTCTTTATCTACTACCACATAAAATAATAATGTTATTTGTAAAACTGCACAATTCACGGAATTGTAAAAATTATTTGTCTGCTATTAACAATAGCGGGTATTGATTTATAGGAATTGCTTGTGTGTGGCAATCTTCGTAATTTTCTTGTTAGGGAGCGCCCATTAATTGCGTGGGCTCAAAATACTGGAAGATGGCAAAATCTCACCTAATTTCATATATAGGTAAGGAGTCCATAAAAATACCACGTCAACATTTTATTTCAGATTGCAGCCCTCCAAAGAGCAGTAGAACTAAAAAAAAAGTCTTCAAAATTATGCGGTCAATCTCACGTTGGGGATCCTATCAGATCTCACCAAGAGGGGAGAAGGTTTCAAATGTAAGAAAAAAGTGGACGTGATGCAGTTCAGCAGACAACTGAACGAGCGGAGATTAAATGTTTATCTGCGAAAGCCATCAGTAGTTTTATATCATTGTAAACAGTTTTCATATAGTTTCACTCTGCTGGTCACGGATGAGTAGAACGAGAGGCAGGTAACCAACAGGTCTGAGTCATCGACCGAGAGTGCAGACAACAGTGATGTTGAGGGAGTCGAGGAAGTTAAAAGCAAAACTGAAATCGTGAAGTAACGAGACAGCTGCTGTCCGCTTCTCCGAACTATTGAATGTAATCTGAACAATTACGGCGAACCAGTCAACGGGAATGACACGAGGAAAGGTTCACACACATTCGTCAGAATGGATTGATTGCCGTAGAGAGACTTCATGATGGGCAGCATTTGTCCACACCAAATGATCACCGTCATCTGTGAGGCAAGTAATGAGGATATGCTGTGACATATGTGTAATATCTGCGTTATATCAGACGCCTTCTAGAAATTAGCCTCGATATTGCGTCCGAGATCTTTGTTCTAACTTCAAGTTAAAATATGTACCCGCTCTAATCAGGACAAAACCTGTTCAACGCGACAAAACACTTGCCTTAATCAAAGCAACCGATCATGGAGAAAACAGCAACGTCAGATTCAGAGTACCATCTTACTGATAAAAGTTGCGAAATTCGAAGTCACCAAAGTGGGAGAAGTAGGAACGAAAACTGGTTATGGACTATATTGCTGCACAGTCCGTGGTTCGATTGGGGAGCGTGCATAAACCACGTAGCTCCATTTTGACCTCTTGTGAACCCCCCCTCACGTAGCCCTACGTGGCTTTTGCATCTACCCCCCACGTAGCATGTAGCTTTTTTTTCTTTTGATTCCAGAAGACATTTTGTACTGTTTTCTATTGTCAGACTATTGTAAATTACATGCGGAGATAATTAACTGAGGGAAATAAACGTACACATGCTGTTGTGAGTTCTGTTCCTCATTTTAACTGTGAAAAATGTTATGAAAGGAAAGCTACGTGGCCTGGCTCGGAACCCCGCTCCCCTCCCCCCACGTAGCCCAACGTAGCCTTCCAGCTAACCCCTCCCCCCCTGGCCCGAGCCACGTAGTTTGTGCACAGTCCCTTGGGAACTAAATCCGGAGAGCTGAACTAATACAAGAAAATGTCAACAGACCGTCCATGGTTTTTCTTTTTATGAGTATATAAAAAATTACACCGTGAAGAATGTGTAAAGTATCATGTTGGGAATGAAACAAGACTTTGCAGTAACATAGCAGAGGAGGCGATTAGAATAGTTTCGTTGAACCTAAGATTTTTTCATTTTTTAGATTAATAAATAGTAGTAACCAAACTACCACGAAAACCAAGCCTACAATCACCATCTGCCTACAGTGGCTTGTACTTTCATTCAGTGAGCAGATCATTGTATGTGACCATACCAGAGTCACGTGGCACGATTATGGCAATACGGCAACACATCCTAGCAAGGGCGGTCAGCAAACAGGACCTTTTAACCTAGTCAACTTCGTCTCACAGAATCCATTAGTAAGCCAAACTACTGATTAAAAACGCAAGTTGACCGAGAAAATGTTGGCAATCTACACGATACATGCCATAACTCTCAGACAGAAAGATTTTGGCAAAGTAATTGGTTTCACGGAAAATAATTGACCGCCACTATGGTTCATACTAATACATATTTACTATTACAAATCTGTAAGAGAACTGTGTGTATCTGAGGGGTTTGAACAGGTATCACGTAAAACTAGGAACCGCAACAATTTGGATGGTGGTGTCAAATTTTAGAGTTAATTGTTCGGGTCAAAATATGTGGAAATGGATGATGATTTATATGCACCGAGGAATGAAGCAAGTAATTTAAATAATTTCTACAGAGAAAATTATGGGCCACGGATCACACTGTCTTTGAGATGGAAAATCCTTTCACGAAAAACAACAGATCACACAACTTTGAATTCTGTTTTATATTTTGACTTCGCATATTTAGTTTTTCAATTTTCTGGAATACAGTAAATAACGGAATACGCGAATCAAATAATAGTAGGGCCTATTACGTTTAATATATTGTAAACATCATGCGCTTGAAGAGGTAGACATAAGATGAATATACTAATCTTTGGATTGTTTATATTGTTTTGTCTTCGGTTATATTTACTCGGTTTTCTAAATATTTATAAATTTATTAACTCTTCAATTAGAGTAACAGAATCGTGATAGTATCAATATTAAAGGGTTTTATTACATATCACGATAGCCGTGTACCCGCAATTTGATAGTGTATTCTTATCTAACTCGACAATTCCAAAGTAAAGAATAAAATTTTGCGATATATCCGTTATGGGTAGTACAGTTCCTTGTGCCTCTGGCGACGTTTTTAATTTGGTCCAGGTTGCATTTCAACCTAACCACAACCTCTAGGAAGAAAACAAGAGTAAAGTTTACATCGCGATGCAGTTAATGTATTAATGCACGTGTTTTAATGCTGTCGCAGTTCAAACTAAAGTTGTATTATGAAACTTATAATTTGCGCTAGGCATACTTGGAATCTTTGAACAGACAATGCTGTCACAAGCCAAAATATAGTTCCCGATGCATGTAATGTTTTTAGGTGTATCTGCATCGCTTGATCCTGTATCAGTAAAGTTGTGGTTGGGTTGAAATGCAGCCTGATCAAATTTAAGTAGCAAAAACATAAGGCATGAGGAATTTAATTATTATTATTATTAATAAGTTGCTTTAATGAGCGTCATGTTAGTAATCGTGTATCGCGATGTAAACTACTCCTGAAAATAAAACACCCCTTGTGCATGCCGAGCCTGTAATTCCTTGTGGTTTTGGCGAAATTTTTTTTCTGGTCTAGGCCCCATTTCAATCTAACCATTCCAATTTTGGCTACGATGAAGAAAAATGGCTCGAAATGTGCGTAGTTACATAGACGTTATTAAACAAGAATTACATATTATTTAGGGCGTAGGAACGTATTTATGTGGTATTACGAAAACTTTCTAGTGATCTTACATTCGTCTCTGCAAATTTTATCGCTGGTGGCAAAATATGTGTTTAGAAATGGCCGCTGCCTGTACTGCCATCACTATCCCAGACGGAAAATTTCGTGTTGCCTTATATTTAAGGCACATTTTTTTTTGTTTTAATACGTACTTGTTATAGAAAGGTTTGTCCTCAGGAAAGTGTTTTCCAAATTTCTAACCAAATGGACGATTTATTTTCGGTAGGCGCTTATTGAATAGTTAGTGATAATGTTTCACGTAGCTTTAATTTCTTATATTTCGTATATTATATTGTATTGTAATAAAATATGTCTAACAAAAAAACTTTCTAACAACAATATAAAAACCGAATTTAAGTTAACTAAAAGAAACGAAAAGTTTTAAATGAAATTTATATTGATTGCTTATTAACGTTAATATGCCTACTTGGTACTAAAGTAAGAAAGGTGAAGCATTTTTTTCTACAAGATCCGCGCTGCTAAGCAGCGGGTTGGCCTAAATGGCATTTTCCTATAAATCGATGGACAACCTAGAAACATTTTTTCCCCCCGTGATTGATAACACTAGCTCTCAGAAACTAAGGGATCACTCGCGCACAGAAAAAAAGTACCTTGGATTAACACCCAAATAAACTTGAAAACACATCGTTAAGGCACTAATGTTTGGAATTCAGCACTATATAATTCCAGTAGAAACAATTCCATCAAATCATCAGATATAGAATTAAAATAAATTTATTACACACTAAATTGATATTAGAGAGGTAGTTAGATTTAAAACCTTTAGATGTGACAAGGAATATCGAAAATGACCAGTAGACCTACTCCAGACTTGTGAAATATTTGTTTCCATTAGTGCATGTAAGGTATCTGAAAAATACAACAGAATTTTGAAAAGTTTTTTTGCTTCCCAACATATAGGGATTGGCTACCTTCGACAAGTTTACTCACCGTTAGCATAGTTATATTTGGAGCTATGGTTTTAAGGCCGCATGTCCTTGCTGACACCAATCATTTTATGCGTACTAAATGCTTATGGACGAGGTGAAGTGTTGCTATCAGTCTGTGATAAATGTAGTTCGTGAAGAGAAGATTGGGGCCCGTCCCGGCATTCGTCTTGATGGCTTCGGAAAAGCGCCAAAAACCTGTCCGGACGGCCGGTACGCGGAGGCGTGGACTCGTGCCCGACCCCGTTGTATCTCCCAAATCCAGTGTGCGGCGCCTCAGCGCACTGAGCCACACTGGAGGGTAGAAGTTTGAAACGACTTGTTTAAATTTTAAGCGCTACTGTTACACGATATTATAAATGTAAAAGACCCTTCGTAAGATTGACAGAATATTACGGGTGTTGGACTAGAGAATCAATAGGGTTCAATACCCGAGCATAACAGTGTATACCACATTGCTGCTCTACTTCGAAAGCATACCAAGCCGCGAATAGCATCCAATACAATAATCACACGATTAAATTATTTTATTGACTGAATATATTTGTTTTAAAGCAATATCTTTTGTGAGATATTAGAGCATCGTGTCAAAAGTTGAAGACGTGAAGTAATGGTGTGCGTGAGGAAGCTGCGGTCTGCAGGAACAATCCGGCAGTGCAGAGCAATTAGTCAGCGCGGTGCGCCTGTCACAAGCACTCGGCGTCGTAATTAATAAAGCACAACGGCTTTATTTGCAAGTCGGCGCCAAGTACGACGCCAGCCGGGACCCTCCTACGGCGTCCCGACGCCTCGCCAACCATTCTGTCAGGTAACGACACCCAGGCGAGCATCGGTCCACGCCATAGCCATTAATCATTGTAGTTACAATTTTTATCCCTTCTTACAGTATCCCATTCTGTTTGGTTAATCTAATCATTCAAGCTAAGCTCCGTCATATTTAGTGTGCTTGTTTGATGTTGTCATTTAAATGAATCTATGAAACAAGTTACAAGAACAAAGCAATCATAACGAAGTTAAAAATTAAATGTCTGAACGAAGGAGTATAAAAATTTGAAATATTGTTGGTTATTAAATTAATGTAAAACAAATAATTTGCAATCTATTAATTTTAAATACATTTTCCCTACCTTTTAGGAGACTGACACCATTTTTCGGACTGCCTACATATTATCAGGGTAAAAACCACAAGCATAAGGCTCAATAACGTACAAAAAAAAATTGGATCTCCTGGATTTCCGATACTGATGTAGATCGTTGTGAATTTTGTAATATGGTCAATTCCTGTTCCCCTCCACCAAAAATCACTAAACCCCAGAAACCCGCCTCACAGCAATAAAAGTAAAAATTATTAGCTGGGGTACTGGTAACGAAAGCGAGCATGCAAAAAGAACTAACCATAAGCGCTCCCTGCTAAGCTTGAATCAACAAAATCAGGGAGAAAAATTGTTTTTGTTTGTAGGTAAGAAGGGGAAAAAAAATCCAAGTGCGAGTTACCCTTACAGGCAATGGTTACATAAGTAAAATGGATTCAATACCGCTGAAAAAAAAGTCTGATAATCACAACGTAATATAAAGTCATTGCTCAGTCCGTCTAAAGAAGGTCGCGAGATCCTTGTTACGTACAGTAATTTAATGCTGGTATTTTAAATCTATTGTCATCAACTGTCCAATATGTCCTGTGCAACTGAAACTGTTAGAAAACTGATACTTAAGTCTTCAACATCAACATCGTCCACTTCACATATTCCGTGGATAATTATTTAATAATGAGATTAATTACACCATGCTCGTGCCTGGCTTGATGTCTCATGGATGATCGAAAGAAACACTGTGTGCCCCACCATGATCGCGTTTTACGCAGATAAAAACCACCCGGTTTAAAAATGAGTAGCAGAGGTCTAAGGAATTTCCTCCCCTGCTATCACTTCGAAAACTGACCGTAAGTTGATTGATTACTTCAAAAACACTAAATGGAAACGAACCTGAAAAAAAAAAAAAAATTTTTGTCTACTTCTGTCTAGAAGGAACCTGTAACAGGAGATATTAAAAAAGCACTAAAGTAAAAGAGCATACCATATCACTAACCATCACGCCACGGTTTATTACAAGGGAGCATTGGCATTTTACAAGCATCAATTAGCAGCGGAATAACTATATCGCAAACACAAGTGCCGATAACATCGCCGGAGCAGCAATCTAACTGACGAGAGAAATATACCCGGGAGTCGCCAAAAGATAAATTTTCAGCGGCGTGTAACCACTTTACAGTCTAGCTCGCAGGAACAAGCAGCTGCCACGAATCATACATCTTCCAAGTCTCCTACACACAATAATATTGTAATGATGGAAGTAAGCCTGTTAGTCTTCAAATTTTCTCAGACTACAATTCGAAAAACATCAGACATGTCGTGCCTAGATTCAAAATCGCTTACAGATGTCACTCGGTATTTTCCAAGGCAGTGACAGTTCGTACTGTTTTGATGGTTTGAAGTAAAGCTGTTTTGATTACGATCGCCCGCGTGTAACCACACCGTTCGTTAGTACAATATTCTGTTGGTAATGTTGTTGTGTCAAGTGAATTTCAGTGAAACATTAATTATAGTGCTCGCTAAAGTGTTATTTCAAGTTCTATATGTAGTGCGAACTTCACGAGGCTTTGCGAAAATGTTTTTCCAACGAATTTTCATTGTCCAATGAGCTTTAAACATAATTTAACGAGATAAAAGAATTAGAATCAAAACAATGCAGAAAAAGAAAACAAAAAACGCAGCTCTTCTTATTTATTTATTTCTTACGCGGTAGGTATAGTTCGTTTCATTTTTCCCGGCTGCACGGTATAGTAGGCGTAGATTTACCCGTAAGCTATTTTTATTCCCGCAGGGAGAAACATTTGTACAAAGATTCATAAAATTCGAGCCAACTTTTTTTCGGAATTAAATCAAACCTAGAGTCACCCCCCCCCCTCAAGAAATGGGTGGGCTGAAGTTTATTTGCAGTACAGTTTTTTCATTCGTCAGAAAAGATTCAAGTGTATCAAGCTTTATTAATTTGGTTGAGAAATTGCATTACTATATTACTAAACAACGCTAGATAATGTTAGAAACTCATATTTGATTCAATTGCGAAGTGAATGGATACACTTTTTGCTCTTTAACTCCGCACATTCAGCCTTTTATACAAATATCAAAAGTGAATCCAGAATAATATTACCGGAAATAAATGATCTTATTCAGAACAGAAAACTAATGCTGATGGCCAGAGACAATGTAGCTGTACTGCCAGAGATCGTGGTTAAAGAAAATCTCTGTTGTTTTTACGGCTATCTATGGCGTTTATTATTGAATATCCTGAATTAAAGGAAAGAATGCTTCAAGTTTTGTTTAATGTACAAAACAGTTATTATTGTAAAGTTATCTTATTGCTTTCATTAAAGGCTATGGTCAGAGATATTGTAATTGTGTGTTGTGCGAAACATGCTGCATCTAGTGGTTCCATGTGTGGTATTCCTCACCATACGTTCAGAATTTCATTTAATGTTCCAGCGTTATGTAACGTAGAAGCATAAGACATACCAATATTCTAAGCTTTCAAACGGCGAAAACCCCATCGAAATCTTCGCAGCAGATTTAGAGTTTTTCTGGTACAAATATACCCGGTTTTCGTCTATACATATAGATAGATAGAAGATGAACAATGATGAATGAGACAAGGGGAATGCTTTTAGTAACACCTCAAGAAGAAAAGGATCCCCGACGGTACCTAAGAAAAAGGTTTTTCCAATAATGAATCATTTATAGGGGTGGCTAGTGTCAAAATTTCATTCAGAATATTTATAATTATAGAAAAGGACATAATGCAAATATCAGTTCTGTTCATTGTATACGCAATAATTTTAACAGCAGTCCATCAAGAAAAACAGTGCAAAATGCATTCTGTAATTAATAAGGGGAAAAAGCTACACGCCGTTGGAGAGGAGGGCCAAGGGGGCGGGGAGTTTAAAGAAGGTCAAAATGAAGCTACAGAAAGTAGTAATTGTAATTTGAGCGGGATACTAATTTCTTACCCAACGTGTTTTTGGCACTTCAACAGTATGCGACTTACAGGCAATTTTATTTGATGCACAATGAATGTTTAGCATTTATTTACTGAGATAGAGAATTTACAAATTTTCAATAAATTTGCTACAGATTATGCAGCCATCTGTGCCTCCCCAGAGTCTTCCAACTGCGGATATAAACTAGCAGTACCTCTGAGAACAGCAATCGTAAACACTCGTAAGGCGATTTGCTCATTAACAACACGTGGTTCACACATGCTCCTCGACTGACAAAAATATTTACGTTAAACGTTTGTCACAAATTGCTGCACACATGTGTGTTCAGCACGCGAGATTAGGAAGTTGTAAAACTCGAGTACACAGCGTGCATCTCGTAATATAGTAAATGTTTAATTGAAGCGACATTGCAGCAATTCTGTGCCGCTCCACAAAGCGAGCCGCTGGCAGCTGAGAAACGTTTCTAAACAGGTTTTCGCACGCGCGCTCCAAACAACGGCCGTTCAAAGGCATAACGCCCGACCCAGTGACACTCGAACACACATGGCGACAGCTTGTCAAAACTCTGTACTTTAACCGCATCACGCGCTAATTTACTTTTCTAGCGTCTTCCCTGCGTCAAAACATGTACTCAACACTTTCTCTAGCAGCAGTATGGCCGTCATATGACAATGGAAACAAAGAAAACGTAGCTGTTTAACGTCATATCCACAATGCAAGTATCTCGATTTTTTTAAAGTGATTATCGAGAAGACAAAGAGATGATATACCAAGTTAACCAGACATGTGATCCTTTCATAAGGGGGCGTCCATTAATTACGTGAGCGTTTTTCCGAAACACCCTCTCTCTCTCTCTTGATCGTCCTGGTAGGTTTTTTTTTTTTTTTTTTTTTTTTTTTTAGGGTGGTTATACCTTTACTGTCGACATCATTGTATTTTGTAGACCTTTTTTTAGATCTACTGTCCTTTCTAGATTTCCGTCGACCGCCCCCTCCCCATTGTTGAGATTTCGTCGAAACCCCCCACCCCATTGCACCCCTCGTAATTAATGGACGAGGACGCCCCCTAAGCTCTTTCCTCTAGATTTCTTTATCCTAATACTTAGAAAGCATGCTTCTTTTACAGTTGACAGTCCGAACTATTTTTGATGTCACAACATGCAGTTTCAAAATGAATCTCGAAAGTCCATAAACTCCTTATTTAAGCGAGGAATTGTTTTCATAATACTATATTAGGAAACTTTTTTCCTAGTCCTAGGTCAATAATATTCTAGAACGAAAGAGATATTTTTAAAGTTTTATCGTTATTTTTTGCGAAACAGCCTTTACTTTTGCATCTGTTAGCCATTTTTAATTTCAGTCCGCAAATTACGTTACTCATATTAATTCTGAAGAGCAATTTTAATGCTATACAACTTTTTATGGCTCCTTTTTTTCCGCCAGGGGTCCTATATCTTCTGCCGCTTCCAGCATCTCAGTCTCCACAACCGTCTATTGTGGATCTCCTTCAGTTCAACATTTTGTTGTTCATTGATCGCTCGACATCTTGCAACTATCGAAGTGTGTTCTGCCTTGTCTCCTCCGATTTGTTGGCTGGTAATTAAAAGATTTTTTTTTAAATTCTTTCTTCGTCCATTCCGGTTAAATGCCTGAACCACAATACGTGTTTCCTTTAAATGGTCTGGACTATTGTTTATTAAATGCCAGTCTGCTCCCTAATTTATTCATTCCGCACATGTTCTAAATAGACACTCGTCAAGTTCTTCGAGGGAAATCCATTTCTACCGCTTCTATTTTCTTGCAATTTTTTTTCTGCAATTGTATAGCATTGTGCCCCGTAAGTGGTAATTGGTTGCACAGTGACTGAATACATATATTTTTTTGTTTTCAGGTCAATCTACGTGAAACACAGGGGGATTTAATTTTTGTATGGCTGATCTCTTGGTTTAATACATGCCTGATATCTTTTTCACATGTTCCCTTTTTGCTAATAATGCTCCCCAAATACTTATACTTTTCCCATGTATTTATCGTGGGATTGCCTGGTACTTTGATATGTAATGTTGCCTGTCCGACAACCAGTCATTCTATCTTTGTGGTGTTGATATTTGGTCCCCATTTATCATACTCTTCTAGTGTACACTAAGTCCTCTTCATCCCCTGCTACCATTTCCTGATCATCTGCAAATAACAAACTATACCCACATGTTCCACCCATTTCCATCTCCAATTCTTTAGTACTTTCTTCCCCAGTTCTCTAAAGCACCTGGAATGTACATTTTGAATAAAGTTGGGGAAAGACAACAACCTTGCTTTAGAGCCTTGTTAATTATAAAGGGTTTGGAGACATTCTTTTCGATCCTTACAACTGCCTTCACGTTCTTATAAATATTCTGAATGGCTCTTACATATACTTCATCGATAGCACTATTTTTAGAAATTTTGAAAGTTTACCCAATGGCACATTATCGTATTCCACTTATTATACAAAACATATAATTAATATGTTCGTAACCACTAAAATATTTTTAATTCAATTCAATTGCGATGGAATACAGGCTCCGGTGGCAACTCCCTTAGTCATCTATTTAGCCATTTTTATTTTTTTTATTATCTTTTATAATTTGACTTTTAAATTCCTCCACCATCTACTTTTGCAATATACAAATTTTAATTTTCTTAATCAATTGGTAATTTGTACCGATCCAAGACACCCATACCCAGAAAAGAAAAAGTTCCCATTGTCTCATTCCCTTATGCATGATTTTTCGCAGGCTAGTCCCCCCCCCCCCACCCTTTTTTTCTTATGGCTTTACGCCTCGTCGACGTAATTAGGGGAAGGAAAGGACTGGGGACAAGGAACAGGAAGGAATTCGGCCTTTTGAAAGAAGTATCCCGGAATCCGCCTGGAATTATTTGGGTAAACCATGGAAAACTCAAATCTGGATGCCCGGACGGGGATTCGAACCGGCGTCGTCCGAATGCGAGGCCAGAGCGTTAACCCACCACGCTCGGTAGCTAGTTCCAATATAGCTGACAGAGATGAAGTGTACAGTGAGGGAATCACATTTTGAGGACAGTAAACGTGCACAGCTCCATTGTAAAAATTAAAGTGGGTCCTATATCTTTCTTGTCAATGTCCGAGTGCTCCCAACGGTAGTGAAAACAACTACGTTACGCGAGTCGACCCTTTTGTGCACCTGCCCTAAATTCTAAACAAGTGGATTTTTCCAAGTGTTGTGTCGACTAAATATAGAGGGCGGTGTCGAAATGTGACTTCCCGGTGGTGGCGTCGCCTGGGCGTAAATCTCCAGCAGCGTCCGTCACGCGATGCGGCCCGTACCGCGCCGTCCCTTGGCGGAGAGCTGCAGTAAAAAAGACAGATGGTCGACGACAGCCCCGTGCAAAGAAACCAGCACACGCTCTTGGTGCAATGCACGGCCACTAACGTCCGTCAAACTCTGCCAACAGCCTCTCATGTCAGAGCCAAAACTTCATTGCTGACGGATAAACACGTTTCTGACCAGATGCCCGCTATTATAAGCCTGCGAGATAAATACTTACCAGTTGTGAAATTAATAAATTTACGAGAAAAGTTACTGGTGAAACAGTGAAATACAAACTGCTAGGAAAGAAGATTTTGTATCACAACTAGAAATTAACAAATAATTAAAAGAAATTAGCTGTTTTATAAGACCGCCCCGCCGTCTCAGTCGGTTGGTGTTCGGCGCCGACACGGGGTTAGCTGATTCTATTCATAGTAGCGGAAGAAATTTTTATCAGCAGTACTTGACCGACAGTGTGGGAAAGGTGGTGGTGTACAATTCCTAGTCACTAGATTGTGCGGCAAAGTCCTGGGCATACGGAACTGTTGATAGTGAATCGTCCGTCGGATGGGAGCGTTAAGCCTAGCGGTTCCAAGGTTTCTTTCGGAATAGTTGGCCGAACTGACCGGAACCGGGTTTCACCTTCTACATCTCTTATTTCAAACAATACAAACAAAACTCTATATACTGAATACACACCCTGTCACAGTCTTCAAAAACTACAACAGATACGAAACACACTAGGAATCCAGCCCAGTTCATCTTCCGAAGAATGTTTCTATGGAGAGGTATATCCTCCATGGTAAACAACTACGCTCGGTAATCTGCCATGGCATCAAATGAAGAAGAATGTTATTTACATTAGGCATTAGTTTCGGAGTTATTTATGGATTTATCGCTACTGAAGACCGGACGAAGAATTCATGAACAAACCTGAAGAGAATGCAGGATGATTGCCAACTTAAAGCAAGTTGGAAGGATCGATCTAATTTCGAACATTTCCGGCTGAGCTACCGAAACTACTGTAGAAAAATGAAGAATGATTTCAAACGGCAATTGTATATGAGATGATATACCATAGTATCAACTGCGTACAATTAATGTTTTAGAAACGACAGTATGTTGTTCGGCCCCAATCCAAGTTCTAGACGTCCACAGAAGTCGCATTAAGAAGAATACAGAGGAACGCTGTCCAGTTTCTTTTATCGGCGTCTTAAGTATACTGTACCTTTTGTGCTGTAATAAACGAATAAATAAAGGAAATAGTTGTACAGCATGCCAGCCTGCTCTTCCAAAAGACAACCGTAGTCGCCAAGTTTTACAACCCTGTTTTATGGATGATTGCCATAGTGTTGTGTGCCCTCGCTCTATACATATATACTGCAGAGAAAATTAGATTCTAGCCCAGATTTTAAAAATCAGCAATTGCGCACCACCGGGTCTTCGAGATTGCTGGAGGAATATTGGAAAACTTGTTGCTCCACTGGGGTTTGAACTAAGTACACCAGTTTCGAGTGACAGGGTACAGCTGCTGCGGCTTAGATTAATCGCGTTGTTCATACTTTGAAGGGAATTTTTTTTTCCGTTTTGGCTTTGTTCTTCGTCGAGGCCATTAGAGGCGAGAAAGGACGGGAAAGAATTCAGCCGTGGCCTTTTGAAGAAACCATTACAGCTTCCATGGAAACCATGGAACATCGAAATCTATATGCCCGGACGGCAATTCGAACCTTGGGTCCTCGCAAACACGAGACGAGAGCTATCCGGTCACCCACCACGCTCGGTTGCAAATGTATTTTCTACCATTCAGCTCAAATCTACGAAATCATAGTGGATGAATGGTAATATTTGTGCACGACTCTCCGGAGAAACCAGATTTGATCAACGATCAAGTTATCCATACACCCGGCGAAATGCGAGGCTATCTAATTTACGAAAAAAACAAGAACAAAAAAACAAACCACTTTGAACACCTCCTAAGAAAAACTATAGTTGGTTCCTTGGAGAACAACACACAAATACTTGGGAATAATATTACACCAGAAACTATTGTTCCAGCACCACATGAGGGAACGATTCCAGAAAGTGATATTCAACCTATATCGAAGTAAGGAAAGGAGTTCCGAAACTAAAATTGGAATGTATAAAATGGTCATAAGTTCAATTATGTTATATGGATGCCAAATATGGTGACAAAATCAAAAATAAAAATACTACAAAGGTTACAAAACAGGTGCCTGCGAATGATTCTAGGAGCAAGAATAAGCACTCCAATTGAGCAACTTTATAACACAACCGGCGTATCAATTAAAGAGGAAATCTGCAACCAGAGACTACGTTTGTACAGCAAACTGGACCAAAACAGAAACACCAACGACGAAAATCTATAAGAACTAGACATACAAACAGTACAGCCACGGAATAAGTTTAAATTTCCACGAAGTGTCATCAAGCAAGAAAGAAAAAATAAATACAGAAATAAAAAGAAGACAATGGAGTTTCCAGAAAGGTCACACGACTGAGGGGTGAATAAAGCAGGTTAGTCCCCAAGCGATTAATAAATGAAGCCCCCAAAACTACCGCACTCATCCAATCAATAGAATTGTTGCAAAAGCACTAGTGAGGTCAGTGAAAAAGAGGCGCCATGGAAAAATCTACCACAATCTCTGAACGGGTACGTAATTCTACAAACGTGAAAGCGATGGAGAGATCCGCATTGAAGTTTTATGGCGAGTTGTGCGACCCTAAGTGTATTAAGAAAGACTTATACGCCGTGACACAAAATGAATAGCCTCCAAAGAAAATCGTGGCACTGCCGATAGCGACGGAAGTTGTCACGCTATGCAGGTTTTGTCATCGTAGCGGTGGCGGGATTTATTGCCGGTCGGCGGGGCGATAAATCCGAGTTGGTGTTGGTGTGCCAGGCGCCGCTACCCACATCCACGTCTGAGACGCCAGCCGCCAGCGACGTCGCGACGCCGACGCCCCGTCGGCACGCGACACTCATACCCACACACACTCGCGTCACAGACAGACACGCCAGCCTGCACTAAGTATGTTACCACACAACAGCACCTTAACACTCCTCTGGCTATTTCACCACACACTTTTATCACGAGGACATTGTGTCATCAGTCTTTCGACTGGGTTCATGCAGAGCGTGGTGGCTGAGTGGTTAACGCTCTGGCCTCGCATTCGGGAGGACGCCGGTTCGAATCCCCGTCCGGGCATCCAAATTTGGGTTTTCCATGGTTTCCGCAAATCACTCCAGGCAAATGCCGGGATGCTTCCTTCAAAAAAGCCATGGCCGAATTCCTTCCCGCTCCCAGTCCCGTCCCGCCTCTAATGACCTAGACGTCGACGAGGCATAAAGCCATAAAAAAAAGAAAGGTTTCATGCAAACCTGCATCTCTTCCTAACCTCTTCATTTCAACATACTCCTCCTACTACCTACGTCCTCAATTATCTACTTCATTTATTCTAATCTTTGTCTACCTCTGCAGTTCTTACCTTCCAATATTTTCTCCACTAACAGATTATCCAATCCTGCACGTCTTAAAATATGACCCAACAGCACCATCCTGTCATCTTTCTGTGAGAATCTTCCACAAACTTCTTTCCTCGTTCATCATTTCCAAAACAAATTATTTTGTACTTTATCTGTCTTTATTTCTTAGCATCTTCCTATTGCACCACATTTCAAATGCCTCAATTTTCCTTCTTTCTGGTATTCCTAAACTACATGCTTCGCTACCATAAACCGCTGCGTTCCACACATAGTTTTAAAAAAGTTCTCTGTAAGTCCTAAATCAATATTTGAAATTTATAGATTTCACTTTTCCAAGAAAGCTCTTTTCGCTACTGCTATTCCACTTTTAACATCATTTCATTTTCTGTAATTTTGCTTCGTAAGTAACAGATTTCACTTATTCTATGGCATGTAATCCTATTTTTATATTTAATCTACTTTAACTACTAGGGCTATCATTTCTGCTACGTTTCATCACTTCAGTTTTATTTAGTTTAAATTTAGTCGAAAATCTTCCTTCAGTATTTTGTTAATGCCATTCAGTAACTTCAAGATCCTCAGTCTATTTTGCCAACAGGACAATGTCAGATTTTTTCTCCTTAACGCTAATGTTACATTCAAATGTTTCCTCTACTTCTTTTATTGCTTCTCTACGTAAGTTGATATCAATGGGCATGGAATACAACCTTCCCTCACACCCTTCCTAACTAATGCATGTCTATAATGATTATATACTTTTATTACGGGCACTTGATTCTTATATATATTGTAAAGTATTATTCTATCTCGATATTTTAAATCCTACTTCTATAAAATTTTGAACAACTTTCCCACCTACCATTATCAAAAGCTATTCCTAAACCAATAAATGCCATAAAAGTATCTTTGTTTTTCTTGATAACTTCGTAGTAGCATTTCATACTCCAGCACGAAATAAATAAAACGCTTGGGCCACCTCACTCAGTGAATAACATCTAAATTATCATTTCCATCATCGTTATAGGACATCTTGAAGCCATCCCGTCACTGCCACTACAGCTCTTCTCACTCCTCCGTCTTGCATACTTTCACATACTTACAATAATATTTCTACACAGTAATATGTTCAACACGTCGTACAGGTTCAATTACCTAGCAAAAATGCCGCACCATTGTATCTTGCAAATAAAGAAACTCCCATAACACGTTATTACCATTTATATTACTGTTAAAAACACAAAGGACAGGCGTAAAATTCCAGTAACTTGGGTCAACAATGACACATAGATGGTCAGAAACGAACGGCATGCTTAAGAAAATGTTCACAGATATTTAACTGAAATCCCTATTGCCACAAGTAACATGAACGTTTTCGAATGATGATAAAATTTTCTGTAGGTTCTTTCCCAAGAACTTGAACACTAATTGAAAGACAATATGCTGCGGTCACAGTCCCTAAAAATAGTACTGCACTGAATTACCTGAGGAAATCGCCAGAACGCAGCGCCGAAGTAGAAGAAATCCATTTCAAAGTCCATGGTGCAACAGCAGCAAGTTGGACGACACCTCACTGGCAGATAGAAGGACTCCACCTTGTCACGGACGGATCCGCCAACTGCCTGCTATATAGTCTCGGGAATTATTCGTACTGACCAGCCGGACCCACACAAAGGCCAGCCAGGGTTCAGGGACCCTGGCGGGACTGGCGACAGCCACAAGTCCCTATGGGCCAGACTAGACCCCACGCAGAGACGTCAACCAGCAACCAGTTGACGACGTACTTCCGTCCTACCTTTCAAGCGCAAAAATAAAACTTACTCCCTACTACAAACATGAATAGCGTTTTGGTACCTTAATATTCGTTAGCATAATATTGTGGGAAAAAATAGGATCATTATTTCTTTATTTGGATGTTATGCATGAAACAATTAAATCAAAAAGTGAGAGAACTCTTATTTAATAACGAAAATTGTTACTAAATACGTGGCTGTAACAATGCTGATGTCTATCACAAATTAACACTAAAAAAAGTTTTCGTCAATAGGCCAAATATTCACATAGGTCACGGAATCATGTGTGAAAGTGAAGACTGAATATCGAAAATAAAGTGAAGGTTTTAAACTTTGCGCTCATTGCTAAGCGGCCAGTTAAAGTATGAAAAATGGAGATAGTGAAATGGACAGACTGAATGAAAAAGTTTGGAGAGCAACTTGATGATGGTAATATATAGTACAAATTCGTTTCGCATAGGTCACATACCAGGTAAAAACTGTCTGTCGAGGAAGGTCAAGGAAGGAAAAGGACAAGGGGGAGAGAGCTTTAGAATTTTAACATAAATCAAACAAGGCTATAAACAAGAAGAAAAGAAGTCAGGAAGGAATTATGAATGTCAGTTGATAGATAGCCAAACACAGACCCTGGGAAAGAGCGATGAAGAAAGAAGTTGGTGTACGATTATTATAAAGTAAAAAAATGAATAAGTATTGTGAGCCATTTACGACATGGTGACTAATCTCCATTTCCCAAGCAATCCGCCTTCTGTATGAGGCAACTAAACAAAACCGGCATTCAAACAGGGAAAATGGAAGTAAAACTTCAGTGGGGAATCCAATCAATTCACATGAAAAAATCCAAATCTTTGGTACAAATGAAGACCAATTGAATGATCTATGGAAAGATAGCAGCGGAGAGGGGCATTCAAACAGGAGACTTTTCAATCCTTAACCACTAAGCTATTCTAAAACACTGTTAAAAAATGTACAGGTGTTATGGTGGGTTACGTTTCAGGACTCAAGGCATCGATTAATTTGTTACGACTGGGAACGATTGAAAGGTAGCACTAAGTATAAAAACAAAGATAGGGGGCATATAATTGAAGTAGCATTTTATGACTGGTATTTGGAAATAAATTAGCCTCCGGTTAGGGGTAAATGGAGGGTTGCACTAACTTCAGATACCTTGTAAATGAGGAAGTTCGCTACACAGGCATGGAGGGTGAACACAACAGTAAGCATTCAAGAAAAATATTTTTTTCTACAAACTCCAAGTTCATTGGTAACGTCCAGTCAGTATATACCGTATACCCAGTAATCGATTGAACTTCCTTGCTTCGCTTTCGTTCATATGCTCAAATTTGCCAAAGCGAAAGCAATCAATAAATCAAAATATAAAAGAACGATTAAGAACGGAAGATGGCAGTCTCCTCAGATTTGGAAACAATCCTTCAAACAGTAAAAAAAAAAAAAAAAATCGTATTTGGCCTTGTCAGCCACATAGCTAGCTGCAGTTGTATTTTTATTTTTTCCAATGTCTGTATACATCATCATCAGTGTTATTTACTTGTGCACTATTGACAACATACAACACTTAACTACAAACACCCATGCCCGAGACGGAATTCGAACCGGTTACAACGCATCCTGAGCAAGTTTCATTAGCATACGCCATGTTGCAACTTACGGCTCTGTCAGCATTTGCGAATTGAGAGCTTGTGTGTTCCTGCAAACCGGCCAAAGGCAGAGCCAGAAGGTAAGCAAATGCTATGCACGCGTGTGGCATTGTGCCGTGGTAGTTCCTTCCAGGAAGAGCGTGAAAAGCTGCTGGCCTGCGCCCGCTCGTAAATCCTGCGAGGCGAGGCGAGCGAGCCGGGGGGCCCTTCCGCCCCACAGATTACGGTCTGAAAGCCAATTTCGGTGTCGGACCCGCATTCCTCACGACAACTGTTTGTCCGCGACAAAAGGCGCGCCAGTCCTCCAGACACTGCCACCAAAGGGCTGCCTGCGCCAAAAACAAAAGGAAACTGCTACTGAAAAAACTTTAGTCTAGAATCTTGTAGGCGCTTGCACCAAACGTGTCACACTTTGCTAAATTTCTCTACAACGTCCCTAGATAGTCTTCAGTTATAGTGCAGCTTAAACAAATATTCTCTTGCGTCAGAAAATCACGGCTCTGATCTTCCAAGATGAAGTGCATAAAGATGCGAAACAGCACAGAAATTATTCAAATGTGTTAGTAAACATATGGGGCAGGTGCAAACGAATTTTTATTCACGGGTTCTTACAATGTGCTAAACTGAAGTAATATTTCAAAGAATGGGTGATAAAGGTAGGTGATATAATCCAGTCCACTGAGATGACATTACAGAGGAGTACGACTGGAACAATTTCAATAGATAAGCTCGAAGTGCGTATGTGAGGAAGGCATCAGATTGGTAACGATGTAGAGGTCAGAATAGGAAGTGTGAGCCTTTAGTCATAAGGAAACATAAAGCGGGACTCCAGTCATATGGAGACATAAAGAAAGAATGACAGCGAAAAATATGCACCGAGGGTGGTGGGTGAGCGGTAACGCTCTGGCCTAACATTCGGAGGGATGGGGGTTCCAATCCCCGTCCTGACCACCATATTTCGGTTTTCCATGGTTTCCCCAAATCACTCCAGACAAATGCCGGGATGCCTTTAAAAGGCCATGGCCGAATTCCTTCCCGTTGCTTGACTCCTTTCCCGCCTTTAATGACATCGACGTCGATGAGGCGTAAAGCCCTAAGAAAAAATGCAGCCTGAAATTGGAAGAGAAAAACCTTCAGAACGGCCAAGAGACAAATGGATGAGAGAGTAAGAATAAGTGTGTGAGGTAGAAAAGTTAATTGTCCAGTAGTAAAAAAAAAGGACGAATGGTGGAAAAATAGAATCTGTAGTGTTTTGTGTTCCAGCAGTACCAGACAGCAGCTGTAGACTGTCAATAAGAATGATATTGATTTTTTATGCAAAGGAGATCAAAGAAGGGCCATACTCAAGTCTTAACTATTTCATTAAGAAGGCCTACGTTATGTATGAAGGATATTACAATAGAAGATTTTGTCATACTTGCTTCTTTTCAATCCCACCTTGGAAGATTAGAACTCTACTAATCTGGTGATAGGCCATATTTCCGCAGTTGTTTAACAATAATTTTATAAATAATTCCGTTAAAAACAACTGTTTTGGTGAATTTTGTTTTTATTTGATTCCCCAGACGCGTTTAGCCCTTGTGGTGTAAGGCATCTTCAGTGGCTGTAAAGTGTTTTGTATGTGTTGTTACAATAATTATCTACAGTACAACTCTTTATATAAAAGTTCTCATAGGAGAACCGAAAGGAGGAGCAAAACTGATTAAAGGAGACATTTCAAAACCTCGCTGATGGGTTCAGGGAGCCTTTTTTATGTATGGAACTTAATTCGTTTGGTGTATGGAAAGTTTTTACTAAGCGAGTCGAAGTGGCTGACAGACATGAATAGGGAGTTAAATGGTAGCATTCAGTACAAGGAACGGCGCCATATCGGTTCCTCATGAAATTTAAGTCGTTCAGATCAATATATGTTAGATATTTGGTGTCACTCGCATTCAGTTTCCCATAAGTATCACGCAACTATCAATGGGAATTATGTTGCTACGTTTTAAGAGGATGCAGGGAAGGCACACTAATTTAATCATAAAGTTATGTCACAATAATGCAAAACCACATGTCACTGTTCACAAACCAGGCGATTGCCAAAACAAGAAAGAGGTGCATTACCCGACATAGCCCCTAATGATTATTATTATAATTCTGTCGATAGCAAAATGTGAGTTTTCGTGCAAGTATTCAGATACGAAGAGTTGGACAAAGTAAAATCAGATTTTACGTGATGGCCTATAAGGTAAAGTGTGTAATTATTGCAAACTAGTTCCCACTAGAGCCATCCAAGCTTTCCCTAAACCACTACAGGCGAATGCTGAGATAGTTCTTTCAAAAGGTCATCTCCAAATTAGTTCCCGTTCCTAAGTCATTTCTGTTGACCTGTATGTCGACAAGGCTTTAAGCCAGGAAACCTCTTCGTATCTTCACAGAAACTAATTAAACAATACGTACACACACACTAGAAATAACCAATGCTCCATCACAACGTAAATACAGCAATGTTAATACGCGTAATAGAGAAATGCCATGTTGCCGGTTTCTTTGCTTTGCTAATTAGAACTAGGACATGTATGAGCTATTCTGTGAATGTCGGGAGTATTTCATATATTGACGGCGACGCAGAGGACGGCTGTGTTGAGCAAGATTTTATAGACAATGTTGCATCTTGTTAGGGAGGGCTGGGAGGAGTGTGTAGTCACGCTGCCTAATGCCGGCACACAAAGGCCCGGCCGGGACAGGACGGGCCAGACAATTACCTGCGCACACCCACGCCAGATACCGGTAGCCACAGGCCTACCACCTTCACAAACACCACAAAATTCTCCGCTACCAACTCATGTCCTTCCCAAGTTATTCACTAAGTACCAGCTAATTTTACAGCATATCTACCATGTGCTCAACCGAAATACTTCAACTACCTCATGACAATACTTCGCGATTCAAAACTACACTACACGTGTGAAATCTAGAAAAAAAACTTTGCCAAAGTGAAAGTGACGAGTTTGTTAGTGAAATGCTTATTCAAGCATTCTCGAGGATGAACAGAAGTGGTTCGGAATATCGTTCGGTATTGTGAAGAATCACACCACCATATCCCGTATCGTAATAAGCAAAAATATTGGTTAAAGATATATGGATAAAAATATCATACGGTAACATCATACATGAAATGAAACGGAATAAAATTTCGAGATTGCTAGCAATGGCCGGTCAGAGGAGTCGCTGGTGATCTACAGTTTACAATCTTGTGGGTGGCAGAGGGTGTTTTGGGCCAATATTAATTTTTCCTCTATGCATCCCAGTCACTGAATGCACGGGGCGAAGAGATAGTAAACAAAATAACTTAATCCACAAGGTTAGTTGAATCCTCCCGAAGAAGGCATGGTAATCCATTGTATCAGAGATATGACAGTCAGTTTCTTTCCTCTGGGACCTACAGTTTTACGTGGAAATTCAACCTGGCATAGCTAATATGAAAAAACTATTCTTAAAAAATTTCTGCTCCCACCGGAATTTGAATCCGGGACGGACCCCAAAGTTCTGAAAGTAAGCGTCTTAGCCACTGAGCTACCAGACCGCTACCGTGTGACACTAAGACACTTTCTTTCCATTATTTTATATGACATGTCGTTGCGAAGCAAATATTTGTATGATTAGTGCAAACGATAATCAAAGGAAATATTTAGATGTTAATCAATAGATTCAAATTGCGACGTCTATTAGCCAGACAGTCCTAGGCCATGGTAAGCAGTCAAAAACGTGCAGCTTTCCCATATTTTATGCATAATGTACAATTAATCAATACCTTACGATACAGATTCCATACTGTACTACAATATCCAAGGCCAGGACAAGCAAATAGATAGTTACTACACAATACTCGTAGATTTCAAGAATACAAGGGAGAAGGATCTACGGAAAGAGATGGAATGAAGGTCCTTTAAAACAGATTCGCAACAAACAGATGAGGTGCTGAGTAATTTCTGCAGTGCTTAGTCATGTATCAATTTTATAGCGAATCTCCTTAATACATAGATAGCAATTTTTAAAGATTCAATTTGTTAATCGAAATCTGTATTTACTCAGATGCGAAGCTGAGAAATGTATGCAGTCTTATGTGAAGTCATGTATCATTTTTATAGCGAATCTCCTTGATACATGGATAACATTTTTTCAAGATTCAATTTGTTAATCGAAATACAGATTTCGATTTTCGTACAGTCAAAGTTACTTGCAGATTTCAATTCATGTTACGATGTATTATCAGGCTGGAATTCTAAGCGGAATCATAATTTTATTAGCTGCAACGACTTAATTTGTATTCGCTGCTAAGAGACTCGTTTTTATTCGTCATGCGCATTACCTTGGGCTTTTTCGCTTCAGATAATCGCATCCCCAACTGCTGTGATCTCCGAGATAGCATTTAAGAAGGATATTCCACACAAGTCATCGAACGTGTGTACGTAAGACTAAAAATCCCTGCCCAATTACATACACGCATCCAAAACAGTCTTTCGTGTATAATAAGCTCAGAATCATAGCTAGTGTTGATGGTTTGATTATCAAGAACTGTAGTGATTTAATGTCACTACAGTGGGGAGTATAGTGAAACTTGCTTTCAGCCACAACTTCGTATGCGTAGCCGTATAATTTTATTGCTAAATTTTGATACTGAAAGCTGTAATCTATGTAAAAGGTTCCCAAAAACACGGAGACGGAATAAGATGACGAGGAAGCCATTACCACACCATTCTAACACTAAACCTGCATTGAAGAAAACCAGTTTGCAACATGTTTAAAAATAAAAACAACTATGGGGACTGCCTCGCAGTTCCTCCAGGAGATTGGTACTTGAGGTTGAAAATTATGTCACTTTCCGTTGACATCTTACGTCAATACCGTTTTGTACATAACATTTTTGGTTTTGCTATCGTTTGGTGAGGAATATTGCCTTAGGTGGCTGTAAACCGGTGAGCTAACTACAGTACATATAAACACAAAATAATAGGCTGGCGCAGCGCAAATCCACATCTGTACTATGTAATAAGTTGTATCTCTACACGAACAGATCTGACGCAAACTGACTGCGAGGGAAACAAAGTCTGAGCGACCAATAAATATAACATAACACGATGTGTATATCCACAGCAAAATTCAAGCCCAACAAAGGCTTAACGTTGTCCTAGTTTGCCCAAACGGACGTACATACATACATGCTACACAGAGACACAAGTTACCCGTTGTCTGTCACGATACGGTTAAAATTAAGTCTTCACGGGTGTACCGCCGGATAGTGTTTTGAAAACACGATATTTCGACGACGGAGCTAGTCGTCGAAATATCGTGTTTTCAAAACACTATCCGGCGGTACACCCGTGAAGACTTCGTTCCAAGCATATGCCGGGAAAGTCTCCGTTGTTACACGATATGATTAGTTTTGAAATTTTGATTACAAAAGAAGTTATTTATGCCGAAAGAAGGATACCATATGTCCTTCCGAATCATACATAGTAATTCACTGTCAAATATTATCAAGATCGGCTGAGACGTTTAGTCGAGAAAACGTGACAGAGTTACATTCGCCTTTATAGTACTACTGTAGATGTTAATAACATTAGCCAAGTTTTATACCGAATAACTCGATTTCTCCGGAAATGATAGCGCGGAAATATTTGCGGAGCTGGTTGAGAGTATGACTTCTGATAATCTTCCAAATTTTAGATGATTAAATCCATTAAGAAAATTATAAGATGAACAGTTAAGTAAACAAGCCACAAATAATCTTCTTTAAGCAGAAGCAGTGATAGTCAAAACAGTAACCGATCCGAACCAGGAACGAATGTTGCTCTATAGGAAATCAGAGAAATCTTGCATTAATGTCTTGATGGTAGATGTGACGGTCCTTGCAGGTGTTTGGAGAGCGTCCCGGCCAACCTGCTGGGCTGCTCCAGAATTATCCCGCGTAACATTTTTTGATGCGGCAGGTGTAATAAATCGTGGTCTAACTGGACGGAGTTTAGCTTTAACACGGAACGAATGGACGGAGGTTGTCCGGCTGTCCATTAAGGTCGCGTCTCTGAGAGGTCTGGCCTAACGACCGCAAAACAACCAAGACTCTCCAACGCACCTGCAGCTACTCGCCACTTCACTATTTTTGATGACTAGTTTAAGTTTTCTCAACAACAGATGTGGATTGCCGAGAGTCATTCTCACGAAATATTGATAACTTTTAAATTTTCACTTCAAATACGAACAGTTAAGAACGTATTTGATTTTAAAATAATAACTCAAGTCAGTTCATCCACTTAAACTACTTTCAGACAGGACTCACAAATCTGGATTCTGTTCTCTATTCGAGTTCGTAAACACGCCATGAAAAAGAGTTACACACACAGTTCTAGACAGGTTGGTTATTGAAACTAGCAGAGTTTCTAAAACGATATCATTAGATCCGGGGGAAACTGATTTGCATATGTTTTAAATTAAACACAGACTATTAAAAACTGTTTTAATTGTGTTTTCAGCAGACAAGTTTCTCCCTTTTTGTGCAGGGCGTCGTCTGTTGGAAAACAGTCATAGCTATGTTATGGGTGTGCGGATAAACCTCGGGGCTCGCGTTTCGGTTTTTCAATATTTCCCAAAATAACTCCAGAAGAATTCTGGGACGGTTCCTTCAAAAATGCCATCGTTCCGTTGTTTGCCCAAACGAACAGAGGTCCACGAGTCTTAAACTACACTCACTCTCCACCTATCACCCCTCCCCCCCCCCACACACACACACGCTTTACTGTCAGAAAATCAGGATACGTAGATTTTGATCATAAAATCGACGAATATCATTAGGCAACTGAAATGTGTAGAAGACCGGCGATATGTTATTCCACCGAACCATACCAAGATTTGCTCGTAGATTTATAATAAACCTGCACCGCCAGATTTTGGATCTAAACGAGGGTGAAACGATAATTGCTACACCCCATTGTATTAATGGGATGTGGGTACTGGAACTCTCTATAAATGGTGTTTTTAATGACATGTTGTTTGTGAAATGTATTTTCGCCTAGGTGCTAGTAATCCACAACCCAATACGAGATTGAATACTGATGATCCGCTAACGGTATCACTGTTGATTTTCTAGTTGCAGCTGTTTCGACTTGCGAAAGCAGTCACTATACGTTTGAAGGCGCTTTGGGATCGCCTGTCCTCTGATGTAAACCACAACTCCATCCCGAGAACCAAGAAAATACACGGATGTTGTCTGGAGGTCTGGCATGTTAAGATAAGTAATTGTTGTAAATAACTTAAATCGGCTTCAAATGATCAGGATTAGCGACACTAGACACTGTTTCAATTTACCCCAAATTAAGTTCGTACGCTCTGAATTGTATTTCCAATGGTCAGTAGTAGAGAAAGACCGACCGACAACTGCTGCACAGACTACTGTGTACTGTCTGCCCCTTGGCACGTGCCATACACGTGTCGGCAGCCGCCTTGGTAAACAAGAACGAGCCCATTAATATCGCCCGGACCGGATTAATAAACGACGGCCAGCCTTGAGTAATACTGCTGACGACGTTCCTCAGCAAACTCCAGCAACAGACCTTACAAATCAAAGCCAGCAGTCTGTTCCATTCCATACAGTTTTTTTTTTTTTTGTGGATAGTGTAATACGAATATCTGACAATAGTACAGAACATCTAAGATCGATTTGGACAAGAACTAGAATTAAATTTAATATTTTCCATGATTTGTGAGCAGTCGAGACCGAAATGCTAAGGGGTCACAAACAGTTAAACACGGTTTAGGGGATAGCAAAAAAGTACTTGACTAATTAGAGAATGGGGGTTCGTGGTGCACATTTTGTAATCACTAGAGTGTGTGTCCTGGGTCTGGGTTAAAACCCAAATCTATCAGCAGGCGTAATGAATAAGGACAAATAATACCGCTGACAACTCATCCGTCGGATTGGAACGTTCAATTGGATACCACCTCCCCGTCTGTTGGTGAAACCTGATGCCGGCGTCCACCCTTCTGTCTCCTTTCTTTCATCTCAACACGAACTAGGTGAACTGGCCTCGTATTCGGAAGGATCCTTGTTCGAATTCCGACCGCACTATCCGGATTTCGGCTTTTCCATGATTTCGCGAAGTCACTCCAGGCGAATGCCGGTGAAGTTTCTTCAAAAGTACATGGTCGAATTCCTTCCTGTTCCTTCCCCAACTCTTTTCCCGCCTCAAATGACATCTAAGTCAACGAGGTGTAAAGCCGCAAAGAGAAAAGAAAAAAATAGCACCGACCCAGTGTTGTTTATATACAAATCCAACACAGTCATCTACATACAATAACAGAACAAAATCGCAAAAAGTTACGAGAAACCACCCCATTCCAAATTCTCTTGAGCAGTCCCTTTGAACCAGTGAAACCGGTTAAATCCTCATGCCAACCGCCGACGCTTGGGAAACACACTTCGAATTTTGAAATGCGGAATATTTAAAAATAATAATTGTTTGAAGAGATGTGTTTTTATTATTTCTTCAACTCAGAAACTGAAACAGTTATGGTCGAGATATTCAACGAATAAATGCCACCTCTGTGATAACTGTCTATGCCTTAAAGTATGGAGGATTCCACAAAAACTAAACAAATCCGTCATATCGGTTACAGTGTTATATAGCCACTATAAATTTCAGTACTTTGTAGTTAGATTCTCTACTAACATGGAGGTCAATAACTAACATGAACATATATTTGCCATGAGCGATCAACGAACTTTATAATTCTTTGTGGACCGAGGGTGGTTGTAACGGTTAGCGTTCTGGCATCACATTCGGGAGGACGGCGGTTGGAATCCCCGTCCGGGCATCCAGATTTGGGTTTTCCATGGTTTCCCAAATCACTCCAGGCAAATGCCGGGATGCTTCCTTCAAAAAGGCCATGGTTGATTTCCTTCCCATTCCTTACCCCCCATCCCTTCCCGTCTCTAAAGACCTCGCTGTTAGAGACGTTAAGTAGTTAAAAATAATTTAAAATAATAATTCTTTGAGCCTTTGTGTGAGAAATTTGTAAATACATGTTATCATACTGACGAGGGGGAAGCGCACATACTTCACGACCTAGCACTGAAGAAGAAGAGAAATTTTTAACATCCAGAAATACTATCTTCCGAAGTAGTCAACTATAGATGAAAGTTTTATCGACAAGCAGAGTACCGCGCAATTTCACGCAAAGTGGAAACAACGAATTTGCTCAGAATTTATGCCGAGTCAATATGATTCACTTTAATTTTGTGCTTTCTACACCCCGTCGGAAATAGCAACTCCGATGTCAGCGGCAACTTAAATTACAAAATGGTGTAGTTACGGCAAGGATCAAACAGACGTTATGTCTATTTGCGAGGGCTTCACCGTGGAAGTACTCAGTCTTCTTACGGTGAAGTGTTTCACCACAAGGCACCAGTTATATGCCCGGAAGCGCTTAAAACTGTCAAACACAGAGTATGTTGACAAGGCGATAACTCTGACCCACGTGACTTGCATGTGTTACTCGCTTTTGTTTTAAGTTGAACTCGATGAGCGATTATCTTAGCTAGTGTATAACTTCAGGACAATGACATTACGAGTAAGCAGTTTAACTGCAGATATACAAATGTATTTGAACACGATATTTTAACCCAACAGGCTATTCATATGCACGAAGCAACTTTAAATTTGTTTCTATAACAGGATCTTGTTAGTAGGAGTACTTCAAATTAAAGTTAGCAGCAAATAAAAGAAATGCAGAACTCTGTACACCGCGTAATGTGAAGGACCAAGTACTATCGTAATACAGTCGTTTAGAAACAGAAATTGTACGTTTTGCTTTTCATATTTATGTTAGAAGTATGGAACTACTTTACAACATGCAATAAAATAAAGAAAGACTTTGGTGAATATTTAAAATGAACAGCATTCTAAACAGCGGAAAACGATTGTAGAAATATTCTTCCCCCTTAACGAAGCTACTAAATTGAGGCAGTGTGTAGAAAAGAAGTAACACAATATTGGAAAAAAAACGCTCCGTAAATTAGTTACCTTATGATATCTTTGAAATATTTAATAAATTATGTATAATTTAACGCTTTGACTACAACGCAAAATACAAAGAAACATCAGCGACATCACGCGCGACTGACGAAAGAGGGGATGTTGCAAGGTGTATAAAAACTCTCAAACTAATGGTAAGTAAGAATTAAGAAGCAAGATTTATAAATTGGGTACTATGTACTCCGACTTTGACGGATGCAACGATAGTGAATTATTGAAGGTGCGATCGCAGTAAATATGTCCTAGACAGTACAGTAGAGAATAATAAACAAAATATACCTTGTGAACGGCAATCATTGCTTTATTGAAATAACTAACCTGCTCGGAAACAAACAGGTATTACACAAAACTAGCGACAAAGTCAAACATACATATCAGGCACTTCACAGAATGTTTAGTTTGCAGAAGTCATAAAAGTAAGAAGCATAATATTACAAACATTCTTGGAATTTTCGGAGAAAGAGTTAGATGTGCATGCCAAAACAAAAGAACACAATATGGCAAGAGAACACATAAAACAGATAACTACTTCATTTCCTTGTTGCCCTTATTAGCATAAGATGTGAACAGCTTTGCACTCTACATAATTCAATTTTATACATTTTTATGATTACATTTTCTTTCTAGCGATTTAGTCCTGTATAATCGGTTTGACCATACCTCAAAAATCGTCCATGCATCGCTCGTAACTATGCAATACAACCGGCACCCTCAAACAGAGGATGTGGCGGTCTATTGTGAACTTGTCACATGAAAAGCAACCAAAAGATTAAACTCAAATGCCCCTTCCCATTTATTTCTTATGCACTGATACCAACCAAAATCGATAAATGAAGTATCATTTTAAATATTAAGTTCTCCGCTTTGGTAACGTCATTTAGAAAGGAATTCAAGCCTAAAACGGCAGAGTTACGAACAATCATGATTACGGGTTTGGGGTATTTCAGAGTCAAGCAGCTAGGCGGCTCTGGCGTCGATGAACGGATTACCGCTACATAGCACCACATATCAGAGATATATTGATTATCTGTGTGCATTTTCTAGAACAGTTTTTTTCAACCCACGGGGGTCGCCTAGTCCTGCTCGGGGGATCGCGGTAGCAAGCCAGGTATACGTAAAAAGCAAGGTCTTACAATACAATAAAAATACAAAATTTTCATTTCGAAGACTGTGCCTGTTTATCTTTTATTAAATTGTCGAATCTTGGTTGTATTTTATAATTGGAACCTATTTCTCGTCTTTCTATCATATTTCAAATTAACTGTCACTATTTTTTCCGCCTCTGCCACTTGTAGTAGACGTGGAGGACTGCACAGACCTTTTAAGCACTCCGTACTCCATAGTGTACTCGGACAATTGATTGCAGTGAACAGAAATAAACAGCTCCTATGTGGCCACTGACCCAAACTTCTCGCCTTCCGCGCCGCCACAGCGGCAAAAAACATATCACTGCTCGCAGTGTCCGCAACTACTTTGCACAGCATTTGATTTCTCGATCACTAGTTATAGTTTCAATAGAAATAAAATTAAATACGTCGTTTCACGGACCTGGGGGGTGGCCAAAGATTGTTTTACGTAGAGAGTGTTTTGCTACGTAGACCTACCTATTTAAGATGACAAACAACTAAGACAAACGATCCTTTCATTCTGCTACAAACCACCACCCTCACTATTCATGGTACAACACTAGCGAAATTTTCGCAGGAGCCACCTAGTCGCGTCATTAAACACGAATTTTGCGGTGCACGCGTATTCGCCATTGTTGGCGGCCTTTCCGTGGCGTTGCGAGGCATATGCGGCGGCGACCCCACTGCGCCAACTCGTCACACAGCTTATAATTGCTTCCTTTGAGTTCCTCCGGAGGTGTAATTTGGCGCCGACCAACAACCTTAACTAATTAACACGAAGTGACACACACGGGACCCGGCGCCTGCGCGCCCCGCAGCGCTCAAATAATTACTTCCTATAATCTTTAAAATACTTGGCGCACTTCAAATCGACGCCACCCCCGCGGGTAAATCTCCGCTAAACGACCTCTCAAAACTCGCACAACTTAATGAAATGAAACCTCGGCAAATAATGAGCGCTTTTTGAAGTTTTAATTAGTTTGTGTGAGGCGACACGACCTTGCTCTATGGGACGACTGGTATGTAACAGAAAATACAAAACTGTGTATTAATTGAAATTGATGTTTCACAGATTCGCCGTACGGTGTAAAACGTCACTTTGTCCGTACAACTAACATCGGAGCTAATACAGACCAAATTACGTTAATTTTTAATCTCTAAATGGAAGGAAGCTTAATTTTTTTAAAATATAATAACGGAAAATAATTTCTCTGTTTACGAGACAGACAAAATGGATATTAGTAACCACTTGGTTCGCAGAAAAAAGCTAGTCACGTTCTGGTTGAGAATGGTGTGATTATTACGTACAAAGTACCTGCTCTTGTAGGCCAAAGCAGATACACAAAAATATATATATATATATTTTCGAGTACAACTACCAGTTGAAAGTGCAGTTTAGATAATAGACCTACAATTAGACTGAATAAATTGTACAGCAAGGGAAAGAGAAGCCATGTCAGCACATCCAAGCAACCCATCCGAGAGACATTTTATATAGGCCGTAGATGCAGTTAGTTCATCAGCTTTCCATTAATACTTAGCAACAGACTCTGATACCTGTATTAGGAACAAATATAAAACTACTAAAGAAGCTACCAGTAAACTAACTATAATCAACACGAATCAAATATGGACGAAAACATTTGTAGAAACTGATAAATACCAAAATAATAGCAATAGGCAGAGTAAAACGAGTTTCCGTGGGTTGCGAGAAAGAAAACAGACGGCAAACATGTGTCAGGCCTGCGTTAATTTTATCCCTATTGCTATGTACGTAGACTATCTACGTACATCTTGGTAAGACGAAGACTACTTCTAGGCTAAAATTGCTACATTAATAATTTAAAATTTCTGTAGGTAATATAATCGTACTTACAACTCGCAACTGCGAACCCGACAGAAACTTTCAGACAGAAATCAATTTTGCTGGTGATAGTCCACGAATTCAGTTTCAGTTCAGCAGACAGATAGATTTTTTTTTAATTCATTTTTTTTTTTTTTGCTGATGGCTTTACGCCTCTTCAACGTCATTAGAGGCGGGATGGGATTCGTGACAAGAAATAGGAAGGAATTCGGCCACGGACTTTTGAAGGCAGCATCCCGGCATTCGCCTGGAGTGATTTGGAGAAACCATGGAAACTCCAAATATGGATGCCCGGACGGGGATTCGAACCGGCATCCTCCCTAATGCGAGGCCAGAGCGTTAATCTCTCAGTCATCAAGACGAATGTCTTCAAAAGAATCCTAAATACCCAACCTTTGCAAACACTGAGGAAATGAATGTGGACGTCTTAAAATCACAAATAAATTGTTTCGTTAGGAGCAAAAACCACTGATACCATATGAAAGCGTCAACTTTAAAACCAATTATTTCCGCAAACAATAACTTATCGGTAGGCTGGTCAATTAAACTTGTAAGTCGACGTAGCTCCCAAGAAAATTCGTACAGAGCACTATAAAAGAAGGATCCAGCATGCTGGTACGAATACGTGCAGACACAAGTTGACAAACGAGGGCGGAAGTGACGCACAGGGTCGGGTTACTGCTGCTAGACATGCGTAATGAGGATCACGCATCCTGACCACTCTCAACACAAGGCCGAATGCCATGGCTTAAACATCAAATCTACTGCCACGATCCACGTTTACCCAGCACCATACCACCAGTAGCATAAAGTGACTCATATCTGATTATATGCAAAGAATTACTATTTATGACAAAAATTCGAAACGTTTCTATGACATGATTCCAATTCACAAGTTAGAAAGTTGACTTTTGGAATATCCGCAAAATCGCTGCAAATTTACTGACTGTAGTACTATAGTGAATTGTTAGTACACCTTTTCTGCTACATATAGAAAATTTTTACTTGTGTAATGAAAGTTGTTTAACAATAGAACTGAGACAGTGAAGGCTGGCGAGATGTGTAAATTTTACGACCGTGTTGTTCAGTAATAAAACGTCAATATGGTAAATACGCCCATCCTGCTGCGGGTTTTGATGACAAACTTTATGAAACCGTTGGAAATCTGGAACTCAGAACTGTAAGCTTTATGATAAATAGAAATAGTGCGCGAACGTTGGCAGCTTTGCACATAAGTGACTTATATGTTTGAGATCTGTTTTAAAAAATATTATCTTATTAGTAATATATTCTCACACCAGTGAGATCGGCTGGGCGCGTTAAGGCAGTACGGATAGAGGAGGTACAACGGGACCATGTTCGAGTCTTGGACACACTGTACTAGTCCTCCTCATTGCGGGTTTCTGCAGTCACCTAAACGAATGCTGAGAAGGCCCCCAATTTCCAAAAACACACCTATCATATAAAACATAAGTAACACGAACAGCAGACAAATTACAACACTTAAGCTCGCCCCATTGCTCTAGTAATTGGAATTCCCTAGTTCCAACTGCCCAGTGGTAAACATTGGACTCATTCTCAATTGCAAAGTATTTGCACGGTCCATTCGCAAGCAGTAATATTATTTCATTACCCACGACGCCTCTCTATTACAGCTGAGTCACTGGTATAGATAGTTACAGAAATGCGGATTGTACTTGCATAATCGTTTATTTAATTTCCACCATTAAGAGTAGTGACGGATGAATTAGCATATAAGCTTCCATACACGGCACGATTTTCCGTTGGCTATTACTTTATCTATACTTTTCATAACCATTTTCTCAGGCACTGTATACACACTGTAAATACATATATCTGAAATCTCCTAGTGCATCAATCAATTGGTGATCTTTAAGACAAGTCATATTTCTTTCCTGCCTTCTTTTTTAGTTGTAATGCTGAATTAAACAGTGATTGAACGTTTCTGGTTGTATTTAAATCTATTTTTTATAGCATATAAATGCATATTTAGGCCATTTTCCTAGTTTTGGTCACGTTATGATAATATTTATGGTCATATTTTGAGGAAAAATCTGGTAATTTTTATTAATCGTACCGGGAATTCACTATACACATATGAGTAGAAATTAAGATAATTATTCATGAATTGTACTCCGTAGGGAGCGCCCATAAATTACGTGAGGTGAAATAGGGAGGGAGGGGGGGTCCGGCGAAATCTCATCTCACCAAGGGGGAGAGGGGGGTCAACGGAAATCTCACGTGATGTTTTTGTTGGAATGTAGAGATAAAAAAAATCTAGGCCGATTTTAGGGGGGTATTTCGCCGAAAAGTGAGTGAGACTTAAAAAAAAAATCTCAAAAATTTGTCACGGTGTTTTCTAGGGGGGGGGGGTGTCTCACCACGGACCAGATCTCACCAGAAAGGGAGGGGGGGGGCGGACCAAATCTCACGAAGTCTCACCAGAGGGGGGAGGGGTGTCCGAAAATCCGGAAAAACCTCACGTAATTTATGGATGCCCCCTTTTACATCGGAGGAAAAACCAAACTAAATTTTCGCTGAAAAGGTCACAATTCACCAGTCAAGAATTAAAGTTATGCATTGTTATCACTCTCTAAACGATAGTGTTTCCGTCCGCCTTTTAATGTCGACAATGCTGCAGCAGTATGCCTGTGTCGATCCGCTTCAATCAATGTCTCAATTAAAAACTTTTGAAAATAATCCTCTGTCAGTGTTAAATCTGCAGTGGATCAGTGAGTACCGGTATGTCCAAAACAAAATTTTCTTAAAGTGCGAAGTTACAAAGTTACGTAAGGGAATTTGGAGAGGTGTATTTTAGTACAGAAGAAATAGTTCTTTCCTGTAAATTATGTGAAATTAAAGTGACTTCAAACAAAATGATTTAAAATTTAATTTCCCAATGGTGCAGTGGATGCACGGGATCAAATTATGCTGTTTACGTGAAACCGACACTACTAAATAAAATAAATGATGTGTAATTGAGCATGTTTTCATGTATAGTATATATAAATGTTTGGTCATTTTACCCGTTTATAAGGTCATATTTGCCTGCAAATTTCCGTATTTTTTTGGTTCTAAAGATCCGAACCATAGTCATTACCATTAATACCCTCTATATGGTTGAAAGACAGGAATCAATAGATTGAATTAGGGGTCAGTTGTTAGTTCTATCTACCCGTCCGCAGTTCAAACGACGCACCAGAACTTCTACTTTAAAAAAATCTTAAATATGTTTACAAGCAAGTTTGATTCATTGCACCTTAGCTGTACGGAAAAAAACTGCATTGGCGTCATACGACTGTTACAAGAAACAGCCGACCAGTAAGTAACGGCACGCCACATAATAACGGAGCTCATTCGACACGAGCCCGTCTAAAAAAATAAGAAGGCGGTGCGCGGTACACAGTCCGAGTTGCAGCAAGCGACAGCTTGATTTACGAGACGGTCGCGACAAAAGTGTCGAGATTACGGTATCGCCGGCACGGGAGGCAATTACGTCATCATTAAACTAGGAGACGGACATGTGGCTCTTCTCACGACGCTTATTGGACGCAATTACGTACACGGTGGCGCAACAGCGTGGCCGCGGCGGATTAATGGATTCTTTCGGCAACGCGGTGTTCATTAATTAATACGGACGGCCGGACGTGTAGCTACACGCGATATCCCGGATACGAGACACTCCCTACGCAGGGTGTTACCCAAGCTGTCTTAAAGCGCCAGCAACCGATTTAATCAGAATTCAGTAAATTAATAAGTCATTAAGTTCAGCGCTTCGCAACCTTTTTCAGCTAGAGGACTAGTAAACTGTCAAAAGTAATGCTGTGGCCACTCGCTTATGGAGGAATATTTTTTTTTCCTACGTGTATATTATTAACATTGGTACGTATTGTAAATCTAAAAGCATGTCTTGAATTTCTACGGAAACACAGTTATAAAATCGGAAGTGGACTATTAAAAGTTATTTACATATTGATATGACTTCATATGTACTAACCAAAGTATACTAGTATTACTACTGGCTGTATGCTACACTATGGGTGCGTCCATAAATTACGTGAGGTGAAATGGGGGGGGGGGGGGTCCGGCGAAATTTCACTAAGGGAGGGAGGGGTCTGCGGAAATCTCACGTGAGGTTTTGGAATAAAAATTGTTGGACTGTAGAGCCAAAAAAAAATGTCTACAAATTACTTGAAAGTCGATTTTAGGGGTATTTCGTCGATAAGTGGAGGTGTAACCGGATTTTTGGAAGGGTGAGACAAAAAAAAAAAAAGTTTCAATAAGTTGCGAGGGCGATTTCTGGGGGGGGGGGGGGGGAGGCTCACGGATCAGATCTCACCAGAGACCAGAGGGTAGGGGGGAAGGGGTCGGGCCAGATCTCACGAAGTCTCACAGGAGGGGAGGAGGGGGGCGGAGGTCCGGAAATCCGGAAAAACACCTCACGTAATTTATGGATGTCCCCTATATCACCGTGTATCTAAAGGTAAAGGTCACGGGGTTCCTACAGCTCCTGCCGCATTCCGTAGGATTCGCGGAGGTATAGTTCCGCATTCCCTTTACAACTATCGGCACAAGAATGCTCCGGCCATTCTTTACCTTCCCACGGACTTTCCACCACGGAACTCATTGGATAGCAGGCTGGGTGGGCCTGGGCAGTCGTTCCGGACGTTCAGCTTCGAGGGAAGATCCTCTGCTTCATCGGGGATCGAACCCCGGTCGACCGGGTCGCAGTTAGACGCTCTACCCACCTGAGCTACGCGGCCACCCTCACCGTATATCTACATGTAAAAAGTAAAAGACACTACACCTTACATTTTTTATTGTTGTTTTCTTCACCACGTATCGCTGTCCCTCACACCTCCTACAAGACCCTCAGAAAACGATCATGTACTTAATCCTTAAACGAACGCAGCTTTTTTCGATGCCAGCTGAAAATGAGTAGACTATTGTAAGAACAACGCTGTCCTAGCCTCATCCCGGAAATGCCGGATGTTTGTCTGGACATTGAAATATTCGCGGCTTTTAAAGTTGAGCTTATAATTTATACTCGCTTATAGTCATAAACATTTCGAATACGGCATTTAAATTTATAATAGGCCTACTCTGTCTCCGGGCCACCTGGACCATCTTCGCACACCAAGGGTCAGAAACATCGATTCAGATATTTTAATCACGTGACCAATATTTTTGAGCTTTTAGTGGTTCGAGGGTTGAATATTAAAAATTTAATTCCAATTGAATTTAAAATATACGAACAAAATAAAATAAATAAAAATTGTTCACATAAAATGGATAATTATTCGTATTGTAAGCCATACGCCTATAAACCAAACTTCCTAGAAGCCATGAACATTTCAATAACCAGGCTAAAATTCGATATATCCAGGACACTACTGCATTGTTATTGCAATAAAATACGTTAGGAGCGTCCATTGATTACGTGGCTTTTTTTTTTTAATCTAGATCCGCTTCTCTTTGGTGAGCACTGGCGCGCGAGATTTGGTCCCCCCCTTGGTGAACATTTGGTGAGAGATCTGGTAACGGACTCCCCGCTCGAGATCGACATCGTAATAGTGGAGTTTTTTTTTTTTTTTTTAGCTCTACTGTTCTTGAATGCTGACGTGAGCTTAGGAACCCCCTCCCCTCCTACTTGTGCTCACATAATTAATGGATGCCCCTTTACCAATTAGCATCGTAGACAGCGGCGTTTTTTAAGGAATACCGTATAGTCAATGGCTGTTTTATGAGTCTCTTATCGTAGGTGTAGGTCTTTAGAGACCGTCGCTGTACGATGCGATAGCAATTGGTAGGTTGGTTAGTAAATTAAAATTAAGTTAAAATCAGGTCCATCTAAGTTAGTGGTTATTTTTGACATTCTACTGACCCTCGGGTTGAAAAATGCTAATTTAGATAAACAATTACCGCAAAATTAGTTAGAACTAGGGAAGAAATGCTTCATATATTTCCAAAATTGGCCTAGGCCATAGAAAGAAATTTAGAAAATTGTACAGAAGCCACAAAAGAACGGAAATCTGAAGCATTTGAAATGTGGTGCTCCAGAAAATGCTTAAAATTAAGCGAACAGATATTACAAAAATCGTTTGGCAATGATGACTGAGGAAATAAGTTTCTGGAAGAATCTCGTAGAAAGAGAACAAACAAGATGGTGCAGCAGATTTTAAGACAGAGAGGGTTAAAGAATTACAGAGACCACTGATATAATACACAAAACAAATAACTGAAAACATCAGTTTTAATTACAATGCTAAACCCAAAGCATCCTCATTTCGCAGCGTAATGGCAGCGGCTCTAGCTCACTCGTATGAAAATTTTATTAAATCTTAGGTTGTTTGGCAACGACGCACAGTATCAGACACGTGTAAGATACAATTAACAATTCTGTTTCTTTCCTATCTTCAATTTCTGTGTTGGTTTCATCCAATTATCCAACTCAACGCTTGAGTTACCACCTACGTCCTCCAGTTCTGTTTCTAATGTTTTGATCTTCATTTCTTTTCATCGACTGTTTCTTCACTGCAAATGAAGAACCAGTTCTATTATTTCTTATAATGAACCGCACCAATCCAGTCTCTTCATTCTGTGAGATCTTACCAGAAACACATTACTTCATCTTTAATTTTTTACATTTCGTAATTCACTCGTTCAATTAATATTTCAACGTCATGTAACAACACTATATGCAAATGCTTCAATTTTTCTCCTCTCAACTATCACTGAACTCCATACATACAGTTTTTAGAAAGATTTATTAGTTTGTTGTTTTTTTTAACCGTAGTGTTATAGCGTTATCGAAGCTTTTGTCGCTTCCGTCATTAGCTGTAAATTTACTTCCTACATAACAGAACTCTTATTTCCTATAGGCGTACTATATGTCAGCATATTTTCAGACTTACTCTATAATTTCCATAGATTTCTTCATTTTATATTTATTTCAAATCTTTCTCCCGGTATTTTGTTCAATTACCCAAATTATCAATCGTGTTTGACGGCGAATATTGTGTATAGATTCCGATCAACTTCAAAAAATATATAGAACTAAGCTTATGGCTTCTAATGAGAAATTATGTACATCAACGTGGTTGGGATAGAGTTTTTAATAATTTTATGTGCTTCAAATACCCGTCAGCATTTTTAAGCACTCATTATAATAACTGCTGAAACTTCTGGAGTAAAATTCCGAATAAATAGAGATCCAAGAAACAAAATGAAAGCATATACATACAACTGCAGTCGGAGTTCATCACGGTACGATTTAGGAAGCTGCGTCTCCATTAACACTTACCTGAAACAAAAACAAACCCACATTCAACAACAGGAGAAACATAACGACAATTTAATGGTAGTAAGTTCTATCCACACCAACAGGAAAGTAAACAGAGACACATTAACAGCAGACAAAATCAGCAGCTATAAAATAATAAATAATGACTCGTAAGCAACAGTAATACTAGTCTAAGGATACCGTAAATATTATTCAGTACATCCAATAATACTTTTCTTCAGTTAGTGAGTCGCCACCTTAAAACGCAAACACGCTATTAACTCACTTGTTGACAAAATCGGTTTTTAATTGGGCATATTCACTGATGTAGTTTAGAATGAAAGCTAAGATTTTCATCAAGAGTGGATTTTTTTACTTTTTGCTTTACGCCTCGTCGAAGTTGAGGTCATTACAGGCGGGATGGGACTATGGACAAGGAACGGGTAAGGAATTCGGCCATGGCCTTTTTGAAGGAAGCATCCCGGCATTCGCCAGGAGTGATCTGGGGAAACCATGGAAAACCCAAATCTGGATGCCTGGGATTCGAACCGCCATCCTCCCAAATGCGATTTTAAGAGAGTAATTAATCCAGCAAACAATACAGAAAAAGAGAGACAAATTTAACGAAGTGTAAAGAATCCAGTAATCAGGCTGTCTTTACCTTAATAGGTTCTCACAACCGTTTGTAGAAAAGAAAGGAATTTTTTCAAGAGGCAGATTAGCACATCTGAATCAAGTACTCTTATATTATGCCAACATAGTCCACCTAGAGATTTCCCTATTCCTAAGTATATTGATGCAGCTGAGCGTCCAGAAATTCAGTTCATTCACATTTCAAGTATATAAACATTCTGACGGAGTCACCTAAATGATTATACCAAGACATTAAATCAAACCTGGAACCCATGGAGGACAAACGGGTGTTTAGTCGAGATATTTCATCCAATGTTGTCACAGAAATGTCCAGGCGGTCAATAGCTAGGAATAAATTACATGAAATCCCCGCAAAATAGGTTTAAAGAGACAAATTTGTACATTTCTTTGCACAAATATGAGAAATTTGGTTGTTGCTTACTGGGCTTTAGCCAAAATTATCTTCAATTTGAAATTCGGTGGCGAACCGAAAATCTGCTTTAGCAAAGGCACATCGCGCAAAAATGGTAACAAAAATGGTGTTACTGCTTTGATAACGTGATTAACATCTCTAATTAACCATAGATATAATTCACACTCGCAACACACACATTTTGTCTTCAAGTATATTTTGGTGGTAGTAATGTTTGTAATACTTTTTAAAAATTATCGTAGTGATTAAGTTAGCCAAGAAATTACCGCGCGAACCCTTTGGATCAATCTCACGTATCTCTAGGTGTACTCGTACCACTCACTAGTTGGGAACCACTGGCATATAGGATTAGATTCAACGACGCAATTCAACAGCAAAAACATCTCGACCCAAGAAAAAGTGGAATTAAACGCTAGAGTAAGCAGACCACATGCCGGATGAATGAGTAGAAATGAAGGAACGGTTTATATATGGAGTGTGCGGCGTGTGTCCGGAGACAATGGACCACACGCGCTGCGTCGCCACTCGTCACCGCTAGATGGCTGCCACGTGGGTGCGCGCTGGTCCATTACTGCCGCCTAGGAATTCGCTGCCGCAGTATTTCTCGTCGCGACGATCAGACCACCCAGAGGCAAAGCGCTCGCTCATAACGCATAAGGCACCACAACCAGCACGGCACGGCGGGACACTGACCGCATACACACAATAACAGCTACTGCCAAACAGTACACTAACATACTTACTACTCTGCCTCAGTGTGTTAAAGAGGAACACGGAAACCACAGGGGATTTACATTCTGAACTATTGTACCTGATTCCGGCGTTCGAAATTAGGACGGTCTTCCTGCTTTCAGGAGAATTGAATTAGAATTATCCCATTTCAAAGATAGTGCTATTTCTCGCCCTTGAAGACGAGACAAAACCTTTAAAAAAGAAACACGACGTGTCTCATATTTCAATCCCACCCTGAATGACCTAGACGTCAATAAAGCGTAGCTAAAGCTATAAGGAGGGGGGGGGGGGGGTGACCGGAAGAACAAAATTTGCTTGTTATCCGATAGTGGCAGGATTAGTGCTTAGAAAGAATTACATAAATTAGAATAACGTTGCATAATCGTGGATACCACTCGTATGCACAAGAAAAACTTAAAGATTACAAAACTTGATTGAACGTATTATAAAAATATATTGCAAGGTTTAACTGGCGGATATTTACAAATAGTACTTTCAACAATTAATCAGTAATGTACCCCACATAAAAAAATAATTAAATTACATTTCAAAGATTGGCGATGCAAAATACATAACTCCTAAGATACTTACTGTAACTATGGAAATCTTACAGCGATAATATGTATAATTCTGTAACGTTACTGACTGGTTGCCCATGCTCTTCCTCAAACGTAAAACCAAATTAAAGAAAAGATGTTAAGCCCCAAAAATAGAATAAGTCATCACAATAGAATGAAACATCTGCTGATGAAGCAAAAACATTACTTTTCTAACATTTCATTATTAAATTCGTTCTCACTAATACTTATTTTACGGGGCGATATGTTTAATTCTGGACGTGATATTGAATTGTTCATTAAATCATCTAAAACGACATTTTTTATGTTTTTACGTACTTTGTTTTAGGGCTGTCTGTTGACGTGTAAGCCTGGTGTGCGTTGCGAGACGGTTTAGACGCAACTGGTAGGTTGAGAGGATCTGACCTAAACAGAGTCCATGTAGGCTGCACGTTGGCCGACGACCCTGTCGGGCAAAGAGCCAGAGGCTGGCCTTTAAAAACAGAAAGCAAGGCATGCCACGCCGCTGCTTAAATCGGAACTGCAACCACGACTGGCACAGCTGCTTACCACATTCAGTCCACTACACACTTCCAATACAATTAGACCCTGGGAATAATTATCTGTCTTAGTATCTAACTATTTCCACTTCCCATTCATCAATCATGTTTTTGTTCCCCAGTAGCAGACGCTAATCTTTTGAATTCTTTCTTATTTCGATTTTAGCCTATTTTGGACAACGGGAAGCAACTGGTTTACTGGTTCGCCTTTTCTTCTCCTTCCAGAATTTTTTAAATTCTTTCACTGATGTTCCTCTTCCTTTCTTCAGACCAGGTGGTCTTGAACTTTGTACGTTGTTCCTGGAACTCAATGAATATATCAATTTTAGTTTGAAACTCTCATCGATTCTCTATCTTACCTGGATGGATCCAAACTCTTTCCATATCATTTCTGGTCTTCTCAACGCATTTTGATGTCGTTTTTAATTTAGAGACTTATTTGAAAATAATTTTTTTTTATTTAAAATAACAAACTTTTATAAACCTTATCCCGAACTTGAGCTGGTATGTTGAATGTAAGCGTCAAAGGCCATTCTCTGTAATTACATAGGCTAAATTGTGCCAGACTTCAGTTTTTCCCCCTATAGTTTCTATTTATTATTATTATTTTAACTGCTTTACGTCTCTCAACAGCGAGGTCTTTAGAGACGGGAAAGGATGGGGGGCAAGGAATGGGAAGAAATTCGGCCATGGCCTTTTGAAGGAAACATTTGCCTGGAGTGATTTGGGAAACCATGGAAAACCCAAATCTGGATTCCCGGACGGGGATTCGAACCGCCGTCCTCCCGAATGCGAGGCGAGAACGCTAACCGTTACACCGCCATGCTCGGTCCTATAGTTTCACTAGTTTTTAACAAGTATGTTGTTTAAACCGCAATCTTTCGCCAATACGGCAGTTATTTCAGCGACTGAGCTGTAATAACTAAGTTGGACGAATTAGGAACATGTTCGCAAACCAAACAGAATGAACCGTTCATATACAGCTTCGCAAAATCAGCAAAAAAAAAAAAAAAAAGCGTGGGAGAGATGAATAGTTGAAAAGTATCATAGTTAGTGTGTGCTTTGTTAGTAATACAAATCGAAACGTTGAGCAACAAATTGACTGTAAACAGCTATCGCAGTTGTGCCGTCACCAGTATTATCAGTTGGTGTCTCGCCTATTGGCACTGCGACGATTCAAGGAGCCAGACGACTATTAATAAGACGGAGGTAGCCGAAGAGTCAGTTCCAATGAATGGCCGATTCTGCTATCTCGAGGACGTGCCAGACGCAATACGGTTTTAACTGTTGTGTCGGACACAGGCGTCTGGTCCCAGACAGGAGTAGCCAGCGGCGAGGTTGGCAGGCGTGCTGGAGACATTCGGACGTGTCTAAATTAAGACAGCAACGTCACGCGACGGCGTCCCGACGGCCGCTAGACGCCCGGCGCCTCGCCATTCACCTGCATTCCAACAGAGAGACGCTTACCACAGGTAGATACTCAACACAGCAGACCACTGCTGTGACACAGACATAAATACTAGAAGAGGGTATCATCAGCACATTTTATATCTGTTGATACTCAACTCAAACGCCTTGATGCGTGGTGTGATATACGGCCTACTGTCTCATCTACTTGCAAGTAGAAGGTTAACCACCGAAATATTGCGTTTCCTGTGCTTGTCTGTTTTGTGTTCGTCCTTTCCAGCCGCCGTCATCTGTGATAAGTGTTGGGTCTTATTTTCCTATCCCTCCATAATTTTTGGCTTATAAGACCACACATCTTGCACACAGTGTAACGTTTATAATAGTCATCACACGAGTATAGGAAGTATAACAAGAACATCAACGCTTGACTGAAACCACATACCCGGTAGGCCAGACCAGAATCGGCGAACCTCAAAACTTATGGACAGGGCGTTTACCACCACACAACCGACGCAGCAAAGGAAAACAAGGGAGCGGTATAAAGAACACTATCGTTTCTTCAGCATATTTTGAGGTTTTTTTTTTTTTTTTTTTTTTTTTTTTTTTACAATAAATACGTCTACCAATCAGCCATCGAGAGAACTGGAAGAATGCCGAAAAAGAGGTAATATCGTTTCTGAAATTCAGGAATGCGTTTTACGTTTTTGAATGAGAGTGTTTAAAATGTGTGATGTAATTTAAATTTTCCTGATTAAAAAAAAAAAAAAAACAATTGCCGAAGTTGGCAGCAATGTACGCAGGAACAAGTAGCATTATATAGGCTACCATTCGTTGAAGAACAAAGGTGCGTAATTATTTGAGGTGTACGTGTGAAAAGTAGTGCATGTAATTGTGGAACGACTAATTGAAAGGTGAAGCATCAGAAATTTGGGAGAATCCGTAAAGGATAAGGTCTGTAAACGGAGCAGAGTTCCAGAAGACGGCCAAGAACGTGCTGAAAATCAACCGAATTATCCTAGAAGTAACAAAAAATATATAAAATAAAACTTAACAGAATAAAATATAAAGTACCGGAGAGAAGTTCATAGCACGTTGGACAGTAAGAGACAACACTGAAGAGTTTTACGGTTCTTCGATGAAATCATTCCTTTCTTTGGAAAACAAACTGACAGGAAATCGCCCATAGTCTTTACGGAGGAAATATTCCTGGAGTGATTCCGGGAGACTATGGAAAACCGACATGTGGACGGAGGAGCAGCGGAATGGGGATATTCGCCAATAAGTTAGGCAGTCATCTTGAAGTTTATTTTATTGTAATATTTTGGTTCTATAGTGGTTCACATTAAATACACTAGTAGCTGGGTGGAAAAAAATAACTGAGTGAATAAGGGTGATACATTTTTAGGAATATATTTTACAGTATGTGAAAACTTTTTAGTCATACAATCAAGCTACTAAGCGACATATCACAAAAATCATTTAAAATGGAAAACGAAAATACGAACGTATGCATCAATTTGTGCGTGTTTGATGGCGTGAAGTAAAGGTAGCGAAATTAAAATATTCTATATAATCATTTTGCGTGGTAGAATGGTTTGTTGCTTTTGTAAGAAAGTACAGAGTATGGCGAAGAAACAAAATGTAAAGCCTCATTATGTTTTTGGAGAAGTAGGTTAAATTTATGTCAGTCAGTCTCCTCGCATAAATTGTTAGACAAGTGTAAAAAAAATTACAAAACAGATTAGCATATGTAGTGTAATTATTGGAATTTGACTCATCACATAACTTTCAGATAAGAATAAGTTAAACAGTTAGTGAAAAAAAGAAGAAATGTGTTACTGGGGTAAAAATTATTAATTTATTTATTAAATTAATTATTGATGCATTTTAACAAAGATCGACGTAAGAGCGTTCACAATTTAACATTTGCTCTAGTACAAAACACATGCTAATATTCACTGAATTCATTACATGAATGGTATGCAAACAAGGCATCAAAACAAAACACAAAGAACTCTTATTACCTTATCAAGAAAATAGAACAACAAAATTAAACTGAAATCCGTAACATGAGAAGAATACAATCATCAGATATGCTGCGAAACAGTATAGCCTTTTTTTTTTTTTTTTTTTTTTTTTTTTGTAACAGTTTAACGTCCCTTTTTAACAACGTGGTCTTTAGAGACGGGAAAGGATGGGGGCAAGGAATGGGAAGGAATTCGGCCATGGCCTTTTAAAGGAAGCATCCCGGCATTCACCTGGAGTGATTTGGGGAAACCATGGAAAACCCAAATCTGGATGCCCGGACGGGGATTCGAACCGCCGTCCTCCCGAATGCGAGGCCAGAACGCTATCCGTTACACCACCACGCTCGGTAACAGTATAGCGCTGTCTCATAGAAAATTAGGAACATTAATTGTTTGGTGCCACTAAGCTAATTCAGATGTAATAACAGTTGCAAGTCTAGAACTAATGACAGATCCACAGTTCCCTTTTAGAGCGTTTCAGGTCAAATCTAAGTGAAACATTGAATCGGAACGATTCTTAATTTATAGTTTACCGCTTCTGTTGACTTCAATACTGGGTCATTATAGTAGAAATTTTGGCTCATTACAGTATATACCAGTAATAACTGAACAGACCGAGAGTCGATTTCTGATGGACGTAAACTGAACGTAATGACTTTGTTTAGCAAAAACATTAAATTAAAATGGATACGAAAAATCAAACCCGGATGTAATCATAGTAGAAGCTGTGACGTCTGATTTCTTATATAATCAGCTGTTGCGTCGGTTACTTTGTAATAAGTGACATGTGTGGTTTTCATTACTGAAAAATGCTTAGGTGCTCTAGAAATTAATGCTACTATAGTAAGACGGGAGGGAAAGTGGGTAGCAGTAGCGCAGTGTGACATTTGTTTAACGAGAACGCAGTGCGAACAATGAGCGGCCGGTCGTCGGCGGTCCGACCGTTGGCGACAGCGTGACTGCCCAAACGAGAAATGCTAATGAGGACCCGCAGCCTGTTCCAGGACAGGCGCCACTGCCCTGCTGCAACTGTAACCAGCTGACACCTCCTGATAACACGTGCGACAGGTCGCAGGTTTCCTCCTCTTCGCTGCCTTCGCAATTACCAAGATTTTACGAACGAACCAAAAGCATTAAACCATCTCGGAATTCTCGGCATACGAGGTGCATATGCAGTCATTTTCATCTGACGGAGCCGCCGGTTCCGGATATACGACATCAGCATACGTGAACCAGGATTTTCCCTACTGTCTCAAGTGCCAGTTGAATCATATCTATCATTCGTCATTACGGTACTCTAGTGACTGGCGTTTCTATAATCAATGTCCATGTTTCTTTTGCGACTGTAAACTAGAGATCAAGTCAGGGAAGGGAAAAAGATCAAATTCGCTATACACGTAATCCAGTGAGAGCAATCTCAACGTACGGTTCGGGGCAAGGCAGGTCGACCTGAAGATCGATCAACAACGGTCAAGACCTGAGCTGATAGGACCCCTATTGTGAACGTGCAACAGTCAGGTCAGATCACATCAACAAGGACGACGAACGTGCCACAGAACTTGTTCAAAGTTTCTGTGAATTATATGATCTTAGTGACAAAAAAATATTACAGTTCACCGTACAAAACAGCAAATTTACAATCTCTTCTTGACACATTCAAAGATATTTCTAAAATTTTACATGATCTTCAGCCAACCGATGTTACAAAGTGCTTGTCTAGTTTTTTGCACCTTTGCACCCAGAACCATCGTCTTTTTTTTTATCTTGATGTTAGTCTTTTCATCCAAAATGAAGTGAAACTTTAATTAAATTTAGCATAGGAAACGCTACTGTTCACTAACGAATGAACAACTGAAGAATGGCGTCCTCTACGATTTGACCTAACCTGGCTGCAAGTGTGAATGTTGACGGAAAAGTCCTTGAGCGTGAGCTGATCTGACCTGGCATGACTTGATCTCTAGTGTGAACCGGTCCTTAAATCTAACTACGATTCGGTAGCTAATACTGGTACTCCAAAGATTAGATGAAGGAAACAAACCAAGTATTCCCCGCGAAGCATCTTTCACTTCGGCTACTAAGGAATCAAGCTACCATGCAAAAGCGTCACAGATTGCTACAGCATGTAACAGTGTAGTTCTTACTTTCTACAACCAGGTTATTTTAACTACCGTAAGACAGACAAAATCCCAGTTTTGAAGGTCTATATTTTCCTTCAATAGCAATAGAGGTTAAGATTAAGATGAGCGATTGAAGAGTAAGCATATGACTTTTATAAGGGTCTACAACTGTGATACGTGGACAGCTGTTGTTACAGTGTACAGTGCATATTTTACGCTCAAAGGCCAAAAACACTCATTGAGGAAGGAAAAAAAACAAAACAAAAAAAACGTACACACAATGCTTCCTGGTGTCTTGAAACAAGTTGTGGCTTATCAGTATCTAACTGTTTTCAAAACAAATCGGTAAATAGTGCATTTAATATATATGGTTCTTCATACCCGTCACGTTACAAAGGTAAATAATAATAATAAAAAATTCAGTCGTTATGTGTGGAAAATGCGACCTGGACCAGACGCGAATTTCGCGTTGTGGCCATTTTGAGTTAGCCACAACAGGTTGTGGCTGTTTTCTGTAAGTGCCGTAACGCGAATAACATGATGTGGCCATTTTAAAGAAACCAAAAAGCGTTGTGGTCGAGTTTTTCTTTTCGCTCAGAGAGCCGTTTTCGGTCTCTGAGCGTAACACATACAACCATGTAGTCTGTAGAGGAGTAGTATAACTATTTGAAGTTAAACCGAAGTCATTTGTGCTACATATGCATTGAATTTTTTAATTCTACGAGCAAAAGTTGTTTCCTCTTATTGTCGTCTGGCTGCGCCGCTGTTAAAGATGACGACTCGCCGTCTTATAATATTCAATGTCTTGCAGGTTTTGAAGCAACATCTGTCGGCAGTTCGGTGGTGAGCTATCGATGAACAGTTCTGGCAGCAGTGTAGTGTACTTCCTTATTTTCATGCCGAATTGCAGAAAAGATCGAATAGAATTCGTCCCAGTAGATGGTCAGCTGTTGCAGTCAGAACGACATGGCTTTTCTTCGGTGACCTCCACTGTCACACCGTGCGATTTATTCCTGTGAACGGCATGTAAAAGATCGGAAGTACCGCTACCTGTCTTGAGACACATCATGGTTGTGACACATGAAATTCTGACTGCAGTACGTGAAGAATTCGTTTGCACATGTATGCATTGCATGAAGGTACACCGCCAAATGTAGCGAAAAACAATGTTTGGACTGCGGTCTCTGCAAAGATGAGCTGCACAGGTTGACTGACAAGCTACTTTGAAATGAACACCGCGTCGCTTTATCCATTACAGTTATGTTTGCATATAACGCAGCAGGTTAAAATAGTTTTTTTGTGTATATTTAATAGCGAAATGTTATCACCCGAAATTCTTAGAGATATGAAAGCATAATCTAGCGAGACATGGACTTTAGGAATACCGGGAAGAAAGAAAATTAAAGCATTTGAAATGTGGTGCTACAGAAGAATGCCGAAAATTAAGTGGACAGACAAAGTAAGAAATGAACAAGTTTTGGAAATGATGGGTGAGGAAAGAGGTTTGTGGGGGAAGCTTACGGAAAGAAGAGACAGGCTGGTAGGTCATATTTTGAGACATGCTGGATTGGTTAATTTGCTGGTGGAGGGAACAATCGAAGGTAAGAACTGTAGAGGAAGTCAGAGATTAGAATATATGGAGCAGATAATTGAGGACGTGGGTAGTAAGGGGTATGTAGAGATGAAGAGGTTGGCACAAGATAAGAATGGATGGAGGATTGCATCAAACCAGTTGAAAGACTGACGACAACAAAACAAAAAAACTCTAACCCGCCTTGAGAACCTCCTTAGCTAGGTATGGACCATAGTACACGATACATGCCTAACCTTTATTCTGCACCCCGAAAAACGAGAACTTTTCCCGACTAGCTGCGTTCTGCTTAGAAGGCAACTTTGGTGCCCTGGTTAGCAGTAACAGGTGTCCTTAGTTCAGTTCCCGTGCACCCTCCACCCTCGCCACAGAGAAGTATATTACCCAAAGTCAACTGCTGCGGCGCAGTTCCGCAGTTTACGTCGATGACATAGTACGAGGCCATTGTGGGCGCGCCGAGTCGGGAGGTTCGCGGCCGGAATGAAAGAAACGCGGAAACTAGCATTTACAGCGGCGCTGAGTCAGCGGAAACACTTGTTTCACATGGCACGGAGTCGCTCGAGGACTATCAATTACGTCGATGCTTATTAAGTTAGGAGTACCGAGGCCAGCCAGCCAGGCCAGGAGGAGAGGGCATTTTTGCCCGCGCACGAGGCGAGCTCGCCTCCTCGAGATATTAGCTCAGGGGTCTCTTTGTGGGCAAAGGCACTGTAAAGGGGGATATTAAGGCAAGCGTTATGAATTGGGTGTAATCAGGGAGAGCGCGGGGAAGGAAGGGGGTTAAGGAGACGGTTGAGTAGGAGGAGGAGGTGGTCCGCTCTCTTCCACCGAGCAAAGGAAAACTCGACTGCCGATTTACTTTTTAATCAACCCATCCCTTATTAAAGATGAGCCAAGAGGCGGAGAAGGAGCGCTCGGATATACAGCGACAACTGCGGGGCTGATTACAGGGCGAGTGCGCACCCAGGCGGACCGGCATTAGCGTCTTGGCGCCCAAGACGGAGACACCCCGCATCCACTTGTCTGCGCCCACCGCCGCCGCGAACAGCGCCAATGCGGTTGAGTACTTAACGCGATCCCAGACATCAAAGACATTCGAAACTAACGACGGACAGGGGAGAACCGTCAAGTGCAGTGCAATTCACGCATCACTACGTCTAACTAAAAAAAAATTAGCATTTTCAACTCTATCTGATCCAAAGCAGAGAGTAAAAAGTGATTTAACAATAACAACGACACATGGGTCTTAATATAAACAGCAAGTGTGCATCGGAAATATCAAAGAGTCAAAGTGTATTTTTTTTTTAATTTGTTCAATTTTTAAAATTTATTACTTACGTATCAACCGATGACAGTACTCTAGTGGCAAATATTCTCCGAAATACTTTAATATCTGCTTTTAGATTTTATTTTTTTATCCCTCCCCCATAACCAGTATATATTCCTTGCTTCCTACAATTTACTCCCCGACCATCATTTGCTGGGAAAATGTTCTTTTGCCAAGAATGTGACTGAACCTTTTCGCCTAGAATTTACCACATTTATCTACAAGCTTTTTTTTGTAGATCCTACATCTACATATATACTCTGCAATTCACAAAATTGTGGGTGGCAGAGGGTGCTCAGCACCAAAGCTAATCTCTTTGCTGTGCATTCCAATCCCTAATGGTACGAGGGAAAAAAGAATTCATATAAGAATCAGTCCGGCACCTTATTTCTCTAATTTTATCTTTCCTGTCCTTCCGACTCAAATAGGTTGGTGGAAGAAGTATTTCACTACACTCATGAGTGAAAGTTGGAGTACGCATGTTTTCCAATAAGTTTAAACGAAACGTGTGTCGTCTATCTACCAGAGACTCCCAACCTAATCTACTAATCAGTTCTGTGACGCTTTTATAAGGACTGTAGCAAGCGGTAACGAATCGAGCGGCTCTTCTCTGTACTTTCTCTATACTTTCGATCAATCCCTTACGAAACGGGTCCCAAATGGCACAACAATAATCCAAATGTGGACGCACAAGAGATTTGTACGCTATCTCCTTTGTTTGTTCATTACAATTTTTCAAGATTCTACCTATGAATCGCAGCCTAGAATTTGCTCTACCTACTAAAGAATTAATGTGTATGTCCCATTTCATGTTCCTTTGTACTGTTACTCCCAAATATTTAATAGAATCGACCATATCAATAACTGTATTGTTTAACTCGTATTTCTGAACAATCGGATTCTTTTTGTTAGTTATGTTCATTGTCTTGCACTTTTTACAGTTTAGAGTAAGTTGCCACTCAGCGCACCAAGCCAAAATAACATCCAGATCGCGCTGAATTTCTAAGCAATCGGCCAAAGTTCTTACTTCCCTATAAATAACCGCATCATCAGCAAACAATCTAAAAAGGCTTTTCACTTTGTCTCCGAGATCGTTTATAAAAATTAAGAAAAGAAGTGGTCCTATTACACTTCCTTGAGGTACACCCGATGTAACATCTAGATTAGAAGAACTTTCTCCTTCAACGACAACATACTGCGACCGATCATAATAAGCTTAGAAAGGCAGTCACTTTCTTTATAGTTAATAAAATTTTCCAAACTGTTGCGTAGCACTATAAACGAATGATGCCTCGAATATTACATTAGTTTCTATAAACACTGAAGTCTATGTAGGAATTCTATAAAAAAGTTGCTTCAGAACGTCACACGAAAGTAGCTTTAGGGACGATAGTAAAAATTTGGAGCAAGTGAAACAACACGTCACTGATCAGGAACGCAGTAAACGCCTAATAGCCGAGGTGGTTAACACACTATAATGGTTTCTTTCACTCTACACAGAGCCCCCTGGTTCAAGCCCCGGTGTCGAATAAATTTCATCATTAGGCACTTAAACAACAGAACAGCTGAGATTAAGGTGTACAATTCCTGATCACATTGCGCGTTAAGAGTTGAGGGCATAAGACACTGTTAATGGTGATTCGTCCCTAGGACAGGGACGTAAGATTTAGCGGCATTCTCGATGCCCTTTTTTATGACACTGTTGGCTGGGATATCCTCGAAGGGTTCGGCCGCCGATTGACCGTTTTTCTATTTCCCGCGCATGCGCCTTTGTCGTGACCAGCAAACGTAACGCGGTAATCCAGGGAACCTACAATATTAATGTGGACGAAAGCGTTCTAGCGTACTTCACATTACACAAAAATCACAACAGTTTCATACAAAGATTTTTTAAAAAAATATTCGTTCTCAGTCTAAAAACGGAGGACGATAAATGAAAATACCAAAAGAAAATGGACGTTAAAAATCATACCATTCAATATAAGAAAAAGCAAGTCTGAAGACATGGAAGTGACGACAGTAAATGTGTGAATGTATTACGCCGACATTTATTTATTTTACTGGCGACTGTGTACAGTTCTTAAGTAAGGCTGTAACTTTTCAACATTCCAAATGGATATCGCATCGTACATTCCCGCCTTATCTAGGAATACAAAATATCTGTCTGGAACCAGTATTTAGTTTCAAACCGTCTCAAAAAACTTAAATTGTCTGAGCAGGATGCAACAGGCGTCTGTGTGAGCGTGGTCTCGATTTCTGTTTACGCACGTCCTGGATAATCCGGTGTCCCTGAGGGGCCGGCCCTCTATTTATGGCGGCGGGTCCGACGCAGCAATCGCAGGTAAGTCGGACAATGGCAGCGGCTCCGCTATCGGGCACGGGGATCGCCCATCATGACAACGGCCGCGATGAATAATCACCGCGCGCGTGTCCCACTGTGTCACTGCTCCCGCCCAGGCAAGCGCTCAAACCACGCTTCACCAACATAGAACATTTCAAATTAGCTGATACACACGCGCGCTGTGGCCTGTATCGCTAACAGAGCGATGGTGCCTGGTGCTCTACGCGGGATTAGCTAGATCAAAAACCGGTGATCGATGGTACTGTTCGGAAGTTTGGCAGCGTCGTAAAGAGCGATTAAGGTGCACAATTCCTAACCAACAGATTGTGCGCCAAAGACCTTCGTTAACCACCAAATCTCTCCGCAGTGCTTTTGCTTTGAAGGCATGCAACACATACAGATGGAGGACAAAATAATACGAACACCTGTGAAAAAGTATGACGTATTTCATACTTGCAACACAGCCGCGCCACCTGCAACAGAAGTCTGCCACCTAGTGAGCGTGAAGAGGAAGGTATCAGTCTCTCAACAGCAGTCACCTGGCGTTGCATGCGTCTATCGAACTGTCTGTGATGAGTTGAAATGTCAGACCTGTCAAAATTCCAAAGAGGAATGATTGTCGGAGCGCGTTTAAGTGAAGCATCGGTTACGGAAACATCAAACCTTTTGGGGTTTCAAGGAGTACGGTATCAGCCGTTATGACAGCGTACACGAAAGAGGGTAAGATGGCGTCTTCAAATCACAACAGTGACCGAAAGTCAAAGCTTACTGATAGGGATAGACGGGTCTTGAAGCGGATAGTAGCCCGATAGCACAAGCAATCGTTATCAGAAATAACATCCGATATGAACAGTCATCTCCAGGACCCCGTTTCAACAAAAACTGTCAAAAGGGAACTTCAGGCTGCGAACATTTATGGCAGAGTGGCAATTCGTAAACCTTTGGTGACAGCAACTAATGCTTTCAAGCGACGCCAGTGGTGCAGAGATCACAAAGGCTGGTCCCCACACAGTGGCAACAGGTAATATGGTCAGATGAATCGTCATTCACCCTTTTTCAGACGACCGGACGCGTTTATGTCTGGAGAACGCCCAGAGAAGCGTTTAATCCTGAATGCCTCTTGCCGACTTTGAAGCATGGAATTAAAAACCGTTCTCATGGAGAAATGACTTAATATTCCTTTAAATATTGTCCATGACCTTTATGCATCTATCCCACGTCGCATTAAATCTGTACTTCCGTCAAATGGTGGTCCAACCCCCTATTAATAAAGATTTTCCATTATTTCACAGGTGTTCGCATTATTTTGACCTCCCCCTGTAGATGATGATTCATTCGCTGATCGGAGAAGTTAAAATTGATAACCCTACTTATTACCTTCAAGAAGACCGGCGCCCAATTTCTCTACCCCTTCTCTTCTACCATTAAAAAAAAATAACCATCGACAACAAAATAAAAAACAAACAGCAAAATATAACAGCGACGACAAAATACAACACTGAACGCGCACGATCACAGTTATCCACACTTAACAACACTGTCCACAATACGAAAGGTAAAGTCTCATTCTCAGTACTACTCGAGGACCTGCATTGATCTGACACAGCACTCCTGTAGGACAGTGACAGGAATGCGGGACCACATGAGAGGCGGAGGTCCTGAAGTTGGCCTGTGATGGGCCGCTTAAAGTGAAACTAGAGGAGTTAGGTTTTCCCGGGAAGTTGTTATGAAGGGACGTAAACGTAATCAATCGTTCATGACAGTTGTCTACAATAGCCAATATGGATGGTAATACTTAGTAATCCCAGTAAGGAAAGCAGTAATGTGAATTTTCCGTGATATTTAGTTAGTTATTTATCCTATTATTAATTGTTTCCTCTATAATGACGGTACGTTATTTACGTTCAAAGTATGGACCAAACAATTTTTATTTTTCACATCCAGTTTGACCCATCAGCATTTTAAAACGCTGTTAAACATAGTTTCTACTTCCAGTTAACTCCATTTTATAGCACGTCTTCTAGCGGAAACAGAGCATAAATTGTTGTTTCATGTGAGTGGTGTAAGACAAGGAACTGATTTAGTCTGTACCCGCTATCATTCAGTTTGTAAGTAACTGAAGCAATCGAGGAAGTGAAAGAAATTTAAGTTCAAGCTTCCAATTAATCATTTAGCTAACAGCACAAAGAAATTCATAATTGTTAGGGCCTACTATTATTGCCGTACCGCAAAGGGGAGGGGGGGGGAGAGAAATGGTCGCATAAGCCGACACCCTAGTATAGTTTGGTGTCAACCAAAAAAAACCCTAACAAATGTGATGAATTGTAGCAAAATATAAAAGTATAAAAATAGGATCGAGGAAACTAGAAAGAGGAGAAAATGATATTTAAGAAGAAGAATTACAAATGATGGCCGAAGAATTAATGATGTCAAAGCAGAATAATATGAGCGAAAAGAGTTTTCTTAAAGAAGGAAGACCTTGAAGTAATTTTTTGAAAGAAGTTTGTGAAATAGTATCATGTATCTACGGAAGAGACATTTGGATCGATTGGTTAATTTTTTAGAGGACAGGAAGAGTCATCGGAACGAACTGTACAGGAAAACAAAGATTAAAAATAATAAGATAAGTGAGGACGTTGCTTGTAATTATGATATAACTCAAGGTGCGGTTATTTTAGACCTGTCTTGCGTCAACCAGTTAATGAAGCTTTCAGGACTCAACGGCGGTTAACATGTGAGATAGCTCTGAATGATACGTGTTGATGTTTTATAAACTTGGAAATTGCGGGTTAAACAGTCTCCAAGGGAGTATTACTCTTCATTAGAGTAATTAACTTTCTCACCTGTGATAAGGTTCCTTTAAATGAGAAAGCTTAAGATCCATTTTACTTCACTTTTACTGCAGCAAAGCTTTCAAAAAAGACATCTGACTCTTCCTCGATCTTTACGAACCCACAACAGACAACAAAATCAGCACTGATACAAATAATCTTAAATGAAATTACAAAGAATCTAAAGCTTTCAATAAAATACAAAATTTTAATACGTCGAATACGACTTAATATGGTTAACATGTTAATGTCCTTTAATTAAAATGTTAGGCTTCGAAATAAATTTAACCAGCTTTCATAGTTTGCCACGCTCATTATAAACCATTTCACATATCATACAGAACAAAACATTATACATATACCAACCAGTCTCACTTAATTACAATAAATTAAAAATTTCATATAGTTTATAGATGATGGGAGGGGAAGGAATGGGAAACTACATTGCAGTTAATGTTTCAGTATTCTGAGATAGCGGTAGAGAAGAGATGGAGTATTGCATCAGACTAGTTGTGAGACTACTGACAGTGGAAAGAAAGGAGGATTTAATTTGGATGAAAACACTTAAAAGCCACAAGGATAATCCTTGATATTTTTTTATTTTATTTGTACAATAATTAAAACTAATCTCCAGATAATAGGCCTGATGAGGCTGCAGAAGAGGTGTAAAATATTTATAAAATTTTCTTCCGTTTTGGTAGGGAAAGAAATTTACGTGACCAACAGAGCAAAGTTAATGAAATCGGCACTCCAGAAATGGTGGCGCAACAGTTGGTTTTTATTAAACATCCAATTAATTTTTAGGACTCCGGGGGAATAGTGTGCTAGTGTAAGGTGTAAAGCTGTAATAGCTTTCTGTAGCTAACAGACTCCGAGCACTTGCGAATTCGCTAGGCTAGCAGGGTGGTCCGGCCCACACACGAAACACTGGTCGAGATAAGGGGCAACACTCTCCAGTCCATATAGGGAGTTTGCGTCGATATTCTTGCATTCCAATGACCGATTTCATAAGCCAAAAATGGTATTCGTGAGCATGGGTATGGTACTTTATTTAAAATCTGCTACGATGTGCTCGATTTCTGTCGCTTAGCTTTAAAACTGTCACACACTAACTAGTTCAATTTTTTTCCCGATGACGATGGCACAGTGGAAGTATGTCAGTGTTAAGTGTTTTTATTTCATTTTTTATGCACTGTAACATATGGTCTTAACATATACATTAAGTTCCAGCAGAAAAACTAAAGGCAGATATAATTTAAATGCACGCGTCAGGCAATCAATTACGCCAGAATTTGTCATCAATTACTCGTGCAACGAGTACATGAAGTCTGTAGTGATATGGAATTAAAAGTAGAAATTCTTGTTGTATGTAAAAAAGTATAGGTTTGAAAATAGAATATTCTGATTCCAAAGGTGTAAAACCATAACAATCTATCAGTTAAAACTGCCATCGATGCAGTTGGAGCAGGAAATCTACGTCCCGCTAATCTTTAATAAAAAGAAGGGACAAAAACTAATCAAATGTTGAAAATAAATTGGAAATTCGATTCATCAATCTTGAATCTGGATTAGTTGGTCGGGAATAATAACATAACTACCAACTGCTACGGCAGGGCTTGCATCAATAATCTTACTATTACTCGCGCCAAATTCCGTGCCAACAAACTTTCTCTGCTTGGCAAAGGAACTAAAACAATGAATCAGTAAATTCTTTATCACCACATTGTATGGAGCGCTTTTCGAGATCTTACACTTCAAATTGACGATTCAGTCACCCATAACGGTGCTACGGTTATTCGGAACCATTCTTAGACAAGTCTGAAAACGACATCTAAGCAATCGATATAGAAATCTGCATGCTTGTCTAAGCGATTAATTAAGAGGTTATTATCACAAATGAACACTTCAGTATGTTTTTCTGGCGATAGAAAACACAGGATAAGCTTAAGATATGAGCGTATGTCAGTGTTTGCAAGTTACTGCAGCAATTGCAAATCGAGGTACGACGTAATTTATGAAAACAGTGTCATTTTATAATACGTTTATCTAATCTCGTATCTGGAATAATACATCACGCTGTCATTACCACGAGTAATGACAGGAAAACAATTAGTTAACGACGAGTCTTGTGTACATGAACACTTTTTAGGATTTCGTACCTTTGAGCGAAAAACGGAACTCTTATGGATTCGCTCCATTTATCTGTCTTTTCGTCTATCCGTCTTTTATTACTTCTAAACCCAATAACATACGTTAGACTTAAGTAAGAAACACAAAAAAAAATAAGTTAGAAATTTGTAATTGCCTACTATGTACTTTGGTTCTTACTAACCTAAGCACAATAAAAGCAAACTTTCAAAAATTATTGGAAAAAAGGAAATCGTAGGGAGGGGGAGGGGGGGGGAAACTGAAGGAAACTTTTTTCTCTAGATAATTTTCCGCGGTTATCAACTATCAAAATGCTTGAATTTTATTTTTTGTACCCCGACTAGCCGTTACCCGCGGCTTCCTACGCGTGAACTTAGAAATTTGTTAGAATTGAATAAATTTCACATCTATACTATAGAATACGTTGTGTCTATAGAAGAAATTAATGAACAGATCATACACAAACCGACTGCGAGAGAAACAAAGCCTTATCGACCGATATAACATTACAGACTTACACACGCTATCCATCTGTCACCGTTCGGTTAGATTTCCAAATTTCATGACAAACTATGTTATTTACCTCGATAAAAAGCATCTTTTGTCTTTCTTAATGATACATAGTTTCCCTGCGAAATTTCATCAAGATTGGTTTAGCACTTTACTCGTGAAACCGTAACAAACTGATTGAGACAGAGTCTGTAATACTGGTACAGAGGTGTAGAATTTTTAACGAAAAGCCGTAAGAACTATATTCTCCGCGCCCCATTTCATTTCGAAAACTGATGATCAAAAAATTAGTTCACAATTTTCAGCTTCCTAAAGTTTAAAGGACTATTATATCGGATAACTTTCCGCTGTTATTTTTTTCAAAAGCTTTCCTTTTTTGTGAATTCAATTTAACACACAATCTCTGTAAGAACTAAGAAAGTCCTCAGTGTGTCACTCCCATTTGACAATGCTGGTTTTTAATTTAAGCAGTCACCGAGCGTGGTGGTGAGCGCTAACGCTCTTACGTCGCATTCAGGAGGACGCGTGTTCGAATCCCCGTCCGGTTACCCAGATTTGGGTTTTCTATGGTTTCCAAAAATCACTCCAAATTAATGCCGAGATGGTTACTTCAAAAGGCCATGGCCAAATTCTTTCCCGTTCCTTGCCCGCATACCTTCCCCCCTCCCCTCTAATGACCACGACTTTAACCATAAAGGGGAAAAATAATCAATAGCAATTATGACGTGATGTCGACGGTAAGGCTGTCGATTAGCATGCACAGATGATAACCTGACCGAATGTATTATGTTATACATCAACGCCGAACATAATGAAGGACAGCTGGAGGAAACTTTATTGGCGGCTCGTGTTCTTGTTGACAACCTCTTGCTTCATAATTGATACATTCACAGTCAGTAGGCTATACCAACTTAAAAAAATATATATCACTTTATTTCCTTGGCTACAAAGACACCTAGTTATGTACTGCATAAAACAGTAGTAGTATTTTCTTAGGAACGCCACTAATTTATTCTATCTTTGTTTCATGGCAAGTCAGAATGGAAATTCAAGACGATCCTTCGATACACGCAAACATCACCTTACCTCCCGAAGATCATATAAAAAGCCTGGTTGGTTTGTTTTCGTTGTCAGAGCTGGAAGAAGTCGATACACCGGCCTCTTATGTGAACGTTAATACGCAGGCACAATTTACAAAGCAATAATTCTGGAGCCGTAAACTGGAAATGCCAACAAAGGATGGGCCAACAAGCGCCGTAACTCAGAAGGGCCATTCTTTTACATCGCGACGGTCGCTTATGGTTCACTACGACGCAACGTGCAGCCACAGAGATGTGAGATTTATTTTTAACCGTTGTTTAATGCTCTAAGCGCCTTTTTGGAAGTGTATTTTGAAAGACCCCTCCATTTATTTAACTTCATAAGGGCATTAAACTCATCCTCAAGAACAAAGACGCCGATACGAGTTGCAATACAGTAGACATTCCTTATGTATCTCCTAAACCGAGTACTTTTTTTGCGACAGATGGTATCAGAAAAAATAATTTCACCGTCAGCAGTGTAATCACAATGTTATGCTGTAAAATTATTTACATAGCTAAAGGTAAGCGTGGTGCTGAACCTATAGACTGACTGGATCTCCCAAAGGAGGCATACCAAGCCTGGTATCAGATGTAGAAAGGCTAGTTCCTTTCCTCCTAGTTCCTACCATGTAAAGGAGACCTACAGTTAAATGAGGAATAAAAATAAAAAAATAAAAAAACCAGTAGAGAAGCAGTAGTGTGTCACTGTACTGGATTGTCATCAGCTGTCAGTCGTGTACTTTGCTCCCGTTGCCAGCACAAATATTTGGATCATGAAATCGCCTGGACCAAGCGTGGTGGATGATCAGTAACAATCTGGCCTCGCATTCTGGAGGAAGTCTGTTCGAATCCACGTGTGGCCTTACAGATTTAAGTTTTTTGTTTTTGTTTTTTTTTAACTGCTTAATGTCTCTTAACAGCGAGGTCTTTAGAGACGGGAAAGGATGGGGGCAAGGAATGGGAAGGAATTCGGCCATGGCCTTTTGAAGGAAGCATTGAAGTTTTTCATGGTTTCCCGAAGTAATTCCTGGCGAACGCCGGATGATTTCTTCAAAAGGTCATGTATAAATTCCTTCCCGTTCTTTGCCTCCCGACCTTTAATGCCTGTATTGACCTCGTCAAGGAGTAAAGTCATGAAAAAGAAGAAACCGTCTAGTGGCCTAGTGGTTATAACGTCTAGAGATCGAAAGGATCCCGGTTCGATTCCCAGTCTTTGCTGGGATTTTCTAAAACTCTCAATCCGTCTTTCACCTCTGACAAAGCTTGCTGTGTAATGTGAAGTACGCCAGAACGCTTCCGTTATTCCAAATTCACGTTAAAATGTAGATCCCTTATAATCTGTACTAGGATTACCGGGTTAGCACAAGTGGCTACGATAGAGGCATACTACTCTGGTAGGAACAAAATTTTGTGATAAATACCAGACGAATTTACTTCTAGATCAAGTATCTGATCGACCAGATGGAATTCTTCCCTATCGATGGTATAGTAACATTGTAAAGGGAGCCATCATCACGAATTTAAAGGAATAAATACATTATGCGAGCTTCATAATAAATGTAAGATTCTCTTTAGCTTTGCGCAAATAACGGTTAAGAGATTCGTAGGTTTTTCAGGGTACTCTAAGACTGTTGTTCTGTATGCAATCAACACTACAGTGGGTTGAAAAGTACGGAGAATGTGCAAAAGAAAAGGGGCCGTTCATTTTGAAACCACCGGCCAAAGCCCTTAATAAATGTCAGATTTTGGTCAGAGGTTGGCCAAGACAGACAATGTAGTTCACGGCTGAATTTACTTGCATATTTATTCAAGATTATAGAAAAAAATTTCTCCGAACAACGTATTTGGCTCGCAATGACAGGAGAGCAAAAAAATATTTAAACATTCGGGAAGTAAGATGTAATACTTCTTTATCATGCACCGATTTGAATTGTGGAGTGTAAGTACAGATGTAGAAATTCAGCATTTGAAAAGTTTGAATACTTTTAAGTTTGAAGCTTGCCATAAACGTTTTAGCGTATTTTCAGGTTGAAATAAAAGGTACAACATTTACCGTTTTGCACACTTAATCTCTAATAATAAAAAAGAGAATATCAAGAGTACGTTATGTAACACAGTGAACAAATTCTTTTTAAGTTTGCGATAACTGTAAAACACGTCAAACAGACACACCAAAATCCATAAGGAATAAAAAGCGTCACAGAAATATATTATTCTAAGTGCCAGCGAAGACTGAATGCAATGCATTCGGAAGCTGTCTCGCTGGCTATATGAGGGTAGGGTAGGGTAGGGTTGGCCAGGCCTAACCATGGTTCCATTGTTCGCTGTTGCCGGGGGAAGCCGGGCTTTTCCGTACCGCATTATATGTAAAGCGCTTCCACGAACATCAGCAGTCATTAGGGGATGCAGGAATCCTGTTTCAACTCTGCTGAACATAAACGACGGCAAAACAAAACTTCTGGATGGCCGCCTTTTGGAAAGACTACCGTTCAATCTATATAACTGTTTTAACAGTCTAGGAGTAATAATAATAAAAAATGGCTATTCCGGACCACGAGAAACACGTCGAAGTAGCTCTACATCGACTCTATAACGTTCAACAATAAGATGGCCTTAGAGTATTTATTCATCGTCACGCTGTGGCTACTTTAATTTCACAGCACCGTGCCTGGGCCTTCAGCATCTTTCTTGATGATAAAATTTTCGAGTACACGTCTGGGTTCCGTTTGAACTCTCGTAGTCAAATTTGCAGGAATTAATTTTACGCACTGAGATACATAGTCTACCACAATTTAAAAAGTATTAAAGATTCTTTGCATAAGACTAATAATATATTCATATAAATTTAAATCACATTATAATTCATATATGCAACCTTAGTTCTAGTGTATGTAAACAAAAATATTTCTGTACAAGAGTTAAAAATTAATAACCTATTACAGAAAAAAAGTGTACGCTGAAAATACCTCGACAAGAGACGAAACGCGTCCAATAATAAGTCAAATAAAACAACAGTTGCATTAGCGTACGCATTAAATAACATTTCTAATGCAAAGAAAGGTATTCAACGATTTTTTCAAGCAATATTTTCCCAAGTTTCATGGCTTCTTTTACTACCTTAACACTGTTATACTAACAAAGATCCGTTATTTTTTATGTAACTTATATAAATTAAACTACAACTCACTATAGCCATATCAAAACGAATGACTGTACTGTTGTAGGAGGAACTCTGTAAAGAGGCCTTTAAGAGCTTAAAAGTTTTTCAATATTGTGCAAGAAAAATTGTACACAGTCTTTTCGCTAGGATTAATTAAAAAAAAAAAGGAGAGGGAAATTTGGAAAGCAAGACTGAGCCCTGAATCTAAATCCTAATTAACGACAATGTAACAGTCTATACAAAGAAAACTATTCGCCAGTCACGTAATATTTCTACAGAAAAAAATAAAATAAAAATTCTAATAAAAGCTACGACGCGATATCTGATAAGACAACTACATTCTATCTCTACGCGCCCCCTATAGAGATTTGTTATTTCATCTAGTTCAGTGCGGAAAATTGCTTCTGCCTTTCTAGATTTAATAGTGTCCCGTCAAGTTGCACAGAGTTGAATAAATCGTATGGATCAAGTAAATATAAAAACACAACTATTCTCCGTAGCTTATAACTTGTACAGTACAATTCAATGAAACAGATGTTTAACAAAGAGAATACACGGCTAAGTAAGTTTCTAAAATTAATCTAAATGCCAGATAGAAAATATCACAATCTTGATGACTGCACAAAACCACAGAATTCAGTTAGAAATCAAACGTCTCTCCAATGTTTGCACTTTGTAAATCGAACAAACGTCATGAGTAAAAACGAATGCGGAAGTTTTATACCTCCTGAAAGAGAATAGCGCAGATGTTTACAAACATTGTATATATAAACTTGAGCGTATTTCATCTGTAACAGAGCCTCAGTTGCCGTAGGTATGGCAGGAGACATTATTCTAATAACAACCTAACGGAAACTGTGAGATTGTGCACCCAGTAGTTCACCCAGGTGAAGCTACATTCTAACACCAAAACGATGAAATTTCCTTATTTTTTTTCCCTTAGGGTTTTACGCTTCTCGGCCTCATTACAGTAGGGAGAGGATTGGTGACAAGAAACAGTAACGAATTCGATCATGGCCTTCCGAAGGTACCATACTGGCAGTCGCCTGGATTTCGGGAAACCACGGAAAAATTAAAACTAGATGGCCGGACAGATATTTGAATCTGCGTCCTACCGAATGTGACAGCACACCCATCATATTCGGTACTTTTCCTTAAACAAATCTTACACGCTACTACCGTAGTTACGCAAAAATACGAGAGTTTGAAATTGGCTCAACGCTTTATAACTGTACAGGAAGCAAACTGCATCATAAGGCAATAAAGAATTGAGAATAGCTAACTTGAGCACGCAGCATCCGTGAATGGAAACTAGATCCATTGAAGTACGCTAAGGGCTCTGCCAGTGGGCCACTGCGGAGTGTAGATTTAGGACGTGTGATAGCTGCTGCTCGGAATTCGGAGAGATAACCGACGTGGAGACATTAACCTCCCCGGGGCGACAAGCCCGGGGGTAACAAGCACTCGTCCACTTGTCAATTGGCTCGTCCAACAAGAAAAACCACGCTCCACGCAAATTACGGTCGCCCGGGGGCCCCTCAAATGGGCCCGTGTTTATTTTCGGGCAGTTTCGCTACGCCTACCCAGCTTTTTGTGGGACCCAAGGCGACGTGGCAACGTGGCGGACCTCGGCCCGACTACCTGTAGGAATTCTCGTGTGAGCAAATCTTGTTCGTTTTTCTCCCTTTTTGGTGGCACGGCGGGTGTGAGGGACACGGGAGAGGGGCCCAAACACGGCAACCCCACTCAGCGTAGTCGCCTTATCTCCCCACCCTCCTTACGGGTTAGGCTCCCACCAATTAACTGCCAAATCCCGGTGGGATGCTAAGCGCTCACTGACTGACAACCAACCAGTGAGGCTAAATTACGATCCCAGCAGGTGCTGTTTATGGGCCCCCACAAATTAGCGCAAGGACTAACCTGACAAGCCGCGGAAAAGTCTTCACAGTCTACTGCACTAAAACCCATTCTACCACGAATAAATCGAAAGTTCCAAGAAATTTACTTCTTGCTCAAGTTACTGGATTTTACAGATCACCAAGTCGTAAATAGAAGGGAAAAGTAAACAAAGGCAATTCAGAAAGTTCAGGGTTTTTACAGCGTCCTCAAGTTGCCCCAAGAGTGTCATAAATAATTGTCTTCGTCTAAGATACATCATGGAATCACTTTTAAAAAAAAAAAAAAAAAATATATAACTGCGTTTAAAGCCACAAAAGAATAAATATAACAAGTGAGGGGAAAAAAAGCAAACAATTTTTTACAATATCACAGAGAAAATTACAAACCCAGTAAAAAAAGAATCAAATTTTATGGACATGAATGAGAAATATATGTTGATCAACATAATATTAGAGTCTATCTCTAAACTGATAACCACCATAAGATCGCGAAAAGAAACAACGGGGGATATGAGGTGCCACGAGTTAAACGTCTGGGTGTGCACACATCCCTTACCAACTTGCGCAATAAGATTTTATATCGAAATATTGTATGTTTGTCTTCATTTCGTATGTAGTACACTCGTCGCAGCCTTCAACTTTGATTAATGATAGGTTATTTTCCCCTGTGCCTTGTCGTTTTTATTGCCTAAAAGAGGATTTTGATACACAAGATTACGGAAGATTTCGTTTACAGTAAATAAAAACGACGCATCTTGCAAAATTTTCAATATTTCGACCAAAAAACAACCGAAGAGAATGATATCTGATGTACAGGACCATGCCATTAGGGTAAATAATATGTTCGGGAAAGAAAAAAATTATTGTTCTATAATCATTGGTTTCAGACGGTTCATATTATGTAAGTGGCCAAATACATGGTAAGATAAAATATGTACCTACCAGTATTGCTCAGAATGATAAAAGTTAAAGACTATTAAAATCAATGCCACTGTCTCAAATATCACGAAGAAAGGTTTTTGCTGCAATTAGTTTTAGAAATACATAATAAATTATGAACTTGTCTGATGAACTATTATATTCCGTCTGGTTCTTTTGTTCTGAATGAAATACGTTAAAGATAATCTCACTCACAACTTTTGCTCAGTGTGTTACCAAATTGAACTAGAAATGATGCGACTTATACTTTCGAAACATAGAAGGATAATACAATATTAAAACTCGGTGACAAAAATATTTTCTTCCCTTAGCATATATCATATTGACCACAACACAAAGAGGTTACGAGTTGGCATCAAACCTGTTCGCTAGAAACTTTCAGTAGGGCTAGTTAATCGTTATTGATGAATACCAGAGAAGTGTAAATAATAATTTAAAAAAAAAAAACAAGAAAAAATGCAACTTATCGTCAAAGATAACAATTACTAAGATTGATGACTATTTTAATCTTCGGAAGAAATATTAAACCCAGCAACAAGATACATTTAAAATTTGACAACCATTATATAGCTTGTCAATAAAAAGACCTATTAGCTGTGTCTGCACGAACAATGTAAAAAATTTCCCCGGCACCACTGGTTTGTATAAAGATACAAAAAGAGACAACTGTAAGAAGTGAAAGATAATTGCTCCAATGCTCTCGTTACGTATATCCACAACCTGGCATATACAAGACGTACTGCTCGTAACACAAAGAGCGAATTCAATTTGGGTGTTTATTAATTTACCCCGCGGGCACTTTAACACCGAGGCTGCCCGTCACATGGCAATTACTCAGGACCAGCTACCAGTGTGGCGCCTCCAGGTAATGCCATGAAATACGGGCTGGCATCTTCAATAAAACAAGTTTTAATTATTGGCCGACGGCCGGTCTCCATGAATATGTATGCGCGCTGCCGCCCGGGCTAGGCTGCACACAACTTGGAGCCACTTCTTCCGCCTGCAAAACCTCGTCATAAGACGACATTCCGATCTAACCTACAACAGTCAACTCATCTCATAACAGAATATTTCTATACATATATTTTGAAAAAATCCATCACAAATCTCAAATTCATAATGTTACAGATATCAGGGTCATTACGTTCAACTTTTTGTGAACAGTATAGAATATGACAACCCTCAGACCCAGCCCATTTTATAAAATTGTATTTTAAGAATTGTGTATAGCAAACTGGGAGATGATTAACTGATGTTTTGATTATTTTCCGTGTGATTCAGTGTAAATTTGTGTAAATGAACACGGTCAGAAAGAGGAGACTCAGATAAAGGCAAGATCAATATTTCTGTGTTAATACACGACACTAACCATAAATGTTTAGCAAAACAGTCGCCCAGATTTTCTAATGTATCGGTAGTACCACAGTACCAAAAATAAGCATCACACACGCGAATGTCAGTCAAACCTAAAACAACTTCGTCCACAGCCAGTAGGTTGGTTAGTTGGTAGGACGGCCAGATCGCTTCCTCTGGGAACTACAGTTTAAGGTGGAATCCCAAACACGTAACTTCCTGGCGGAGCTCATATGATCAAACAGAATTTTTAAAATTCCTGGCACCACCAAGATTTGAACCCGGGACAATGCTCAGAACTTTTGAAACCAAGAGCCTTAGATCTAACAGTCAAAACTAAGTTCAAAGAAAGTTAAAAACGACTCACGACTAAGTTGTTTTGTAACTTAAAAAAACTTTGGTCAGAGCATTCCTCGAATATGGTGGTGTAGTATGGGACCCTCATTTTACGTATCAAAAACAGGAGTTGGAGAGGGTGCAAAAAAGGGCTACTAGTTTTGTTCCTGGAAATTATCGCAGAATGCAATCAGTGACAGATATGATAAAGGAGCTGGAATGGGATTCATTGCAAGACAGGAGGAAGATGAGGAGGGTCATGGGAGTTTACAGGGCGTATACTGGCGATGAGGCATGGGAAGATATTTGAGTAGGTATGAAAAGTAGTGCATGGAAGGGAAAAGATGAGCATGACCACAAGCTGGCACTGGATTTCAGGCACAAGGGTGTGGGAAGATTCTCTTTTTTAAGGGTGTCAGGAATTGGATTGGAAGAGTTACCAAGAGAAATGTTGAATAATTTACCGAAAATGTTGAAAGAATTTAAAGATAAAATTTGTAGAGAGCAAATGTAGGTGGGTGCAGGATAGAGGGAAGATGGGGGTGTAGGGAAATAGCCCACCGGAGCCTGTGCTCCATTGCAATTAAATTAAATTATAATTATAAGTTTTCTGCAGCTCTAAGGCCAATCATTCATACTTGTCACTATTTTATCGTGCTAAATAATATCAATTAAAAAAAGAGAATTGTTATTTTATGTTAAAAAATACGCGAGTCCTGCTGGCATGGACTCCGCACCCACACGCATTAATCACGGTTTCAGCACTCACGCCTTCGACAATATCATCCTCCAGACAGACAGTCAGCTCGTGGCGAAACAAAACCATTAGACAAATGAAAGAAAGGAAGGAACCGAAGGCGGATCAGGATCCCGCACCTCGGAAGACGCCATTAACATGAGAGACGGGACATGTGCGCCCACAAAGGCTAAACGAGTAATAGGCAGCCCATTACACAAATGGCGAACCTCCCTGAAGAAATCTCGGCCAGGAGCTTTTGTCCTGCGGGCCCAGCTTCCAGCAGCGTCCGCACCATTGTTCGGGCAGCGCCACCTGCGGGAAACTACAGCCTACCCGCTAATGAGAATTTTCAGACCTCACATTTTCAGCGTGCGCCAATTGGCGGCCGTATTCAACGCACTTAAAAAAATGATTGTGCAGAATAATTTCCACAATAGCTACCTCGCGCACTTTTATAGGCAGCACAACATAATACGTACCGTACTGTGCGTAAATCACTGCGATTAATGCAACAACAACGTTGTAAGACAAGCGCTATAATCCAGGAAAAGCCCTGGTTGCAAGAATTTTGGTGGATTATTACTACTCATCCATTACTCTGAGTAATGATAAAAGCCCTTAAAATTTTTAAGGGAGAAGATTTTAAGATGCGCTGCAAGCTTTCAAATTATGAAAACCCCATTGAAAATGGTTAGTTTAATGCATAATATGTAGTATGTTATCTTAGTAAATAAAAAGAACAAATTTTCATATACAGAAAAAAATTTATGAACAATATTACCAGAGCAGATTTTGGGTAAATCCAAAACTTTCAAACCGCTAAAATTACATCGAAATGCTTTAGCTAAAGAAAAGTAGCATAATTTCTTGTAGGGATTTTGTTAAGAATATTTGGCACGCATTCGTTCAGGTTAGGTAATATTTACCGTAAATTAAACATCACAATTTTGCGTAGTGGAAGGCTACAAATTATGTGTGTTTAAAGATATCTGAAATTTCAACATGTTTCTACGAATGCTTACGCTTATTGGAGGGTTAATCTTTGATGTATTGGTTTTAGTTTTCCGTCTATTCTAACTCACCCACACGTCAGGAAACTGAACAAATAAATAACTGAAATTACGTAGTCAGAAACAATATTAACAAAAGAGCGCAATATTTGTGACATAGTGCTATCTTTGGTGAATATATATTGAGGCTAAGACAGAGTGATTCTTTCAGATGCGTTGTGATCTGTGTATCCTGTAAGTTGTAATTATTAACAAGTTATAATTTCTCGCTCCGGTCACGTAAAGTGGGAAGATATATTGCAGAATTTAAGGTAGACCCAAAGTTTTCAATTTGAGGAAATCCCATGCAAATCGATTAGGTAGTTTTTGCATGGGACAGATATAAAAAAAACTAAAAATAAAATAAATAAAAGACACCATACAGACTAATATACCTAGAGGGGGCAGCGAATAACTAGATATCACCATAAATTTTCGTGTTTTTTTTGGTGGAAAACGTTTTACAAATAATTTGATTACAGCACAATACTATGTTTTATGAGTTTAAAGAAACTGATCTTGATCGGAATCAGCCAGGTTTATTAAGGTTAACTATATGATGGCATGACTTGTAATTTTGTTCCAACGCCAGTGACATATAGAACAAGCCGTTGGGATAGTATGGAAGCGTCCATACCTCCAATTTGGCCTCCTGTGAACCACCCTCGTGCCTTTTGCTACTACCCCCCCCCCCCCTCCCCGCATGCCACGTAGCTTTTTTCCCTATTGATTCCAGAAGAAATTTTATGCAGTTTTCTCTTGTCAGACTAACGTAAATTACATACGTAGATAATCAAATGACGGAAATAAAAAATTCACATGCTGGTGTGTTCTGTACCTTATTTTTAACAATAACAAATAAAATGAATGAAAAGCTACGTGGCTTGGCTCGGAAACCCCTTCCCCCTCTCCCTTCCCACGTAGCCCCGCTTAGCTTTCTACCCAACCCCTCCCCCCCCCCCCTGACCTATTAACGTAGTTTATGGACGCTTACTAATAGCTGATAGCGTGTGAAAACTTTTCAGAACTCTTGTATCTGTGAAATCTGGTTGGTATGACGGAGCCTGGCATAGAGGACGAGTTGAAATCATCTTCAGACTATCCAGAAATCACTCTAGTCGAATGTAGGGATGGTTCCTTCAAAAGGCCTAATTCTCTCCCGTTCCTTGTCCCTACCCCAAATGACCTCAATGTCAAGGCAAAAAAAGATAGTAGTGCATATTTTTTCTCATGCCGCGCAGAATTATCGATGAGCCATCCGATTTTGTAATTGCGTGACGCAGACTGGGAGGAGGCGATGCGCTGAGAGGCTGGCGACCATGGAGATGAGGGACGGCGTCGACAGCTGTTTGGCAGGCGCCGAGAACGTTAGGCGTCACTCTGCGACTGCAAGGACGACGCATTCAACTGCTCACAGACCGCCAACCGCATTCCGAGTGACGTCCCTGCCACTTCGTAAACAGCAGTGCTCATGACATGTTTGCTGCCTCACACCAGATCACTCTGCAGGTAGCAGTAACGTCTTATCGATGCAGTCGACGGTCAGGACAAAAAATATAAGACAACTGATATGGCACCCCACGCTTTTTCACGTTAAAGTTAATTTTCTAATAGGTGACTTTATTCTTTAAGATTATTAAAAAATTAATTTATACTGAAATGTGGGACGTTTATCGCTGTTAAATTTAAAGATTATTTTTAACCTTTTAGTTCACATTACTACGAAAGCATGTTTTTAGTTTTTTAAACTACAATTTTATTTTACCCTTCGTCGACACGGAAGGGTTAAGGGCCAGGCGAGGATTGGGGACAGGGAACGGGCAGGAATTCGGCTATGGTATTTTGGAGGAAACGTCTTGGTATTCCGTTGGAGTAATTTCAGAAAATAAGATTAACGAGCGTGAGATAAGTTTACAATGGTCTTAACGACAACTACCGAGTGTGGTGGGTAAGATGTAACGCATTCGGGAGACCGCGAGTTCGAATTCCATTCCAGACACCCAGATATGGATTTGCATGGTTCCCCAGATCACTCCAGACATATACCACGATGATTCCTTCAAAGAGGCCACGGTCGAATTCCTTCCCGTTCCTTGTCCCCAGTCCCATTACGCCTCTAATGATCTAGATGAGGTGTAAATCGATAGTAAAAAAAAAAGGATATCAAGGTAATTACTAAGGTGCACAGCAGTCAATTTCGTTGCGTCCTCTTTCAATCTCAACAAGCTTTTTAAAGACCCTTCAATGTGGTTACAACGATTCGATCTTACCAAACGGCAACGTAGATTCTCCAAAAGGATTCGAGCAGGACAAGCAGATGCGGTTATTTATTACATAAATGAAGCTGGGTCAGTTCTGCAAATTGTGACTGTGGAGCCATCTTTCAGTCAATCCAACAGATCGTTTCTGAGTATCTACTTCAAACTTACAAGGGAACCATAATGGACATACAGCACGCATCGATCATAGCAACTGAATAGAGCAGGCCAATAGATCTAAAGTTGTTTTTTTTAACTGCTTAATGTCTCTCAACAGCGAGGTCTTTAGAGACGGGAAAGGATGGGGGCAAGGAATGGGAAGGAATTCGGCCATGGCCTTTTTAAGGAAGCACCCCGACATTTGCCTGGAGTGATTTGGGAAACCATGGAAAACCCAAATCTGGATGCCCGGACGGGGATTCGAACCGCCCGTCCTCCCGAATGCGATGCCAGAACGCTAGCCGTTACACCACCACGCTCGGTAGATCTAAAGATATAATATTATTTATTATACGATCTTGTGGTGTGAACATTTGTCCGTAACTTTTGTATATGTTGTGAAAAATTTGTACATTCATCATACGATAAATAAACCTTAACCAACTGATCCACCAAACCGCTCTTGCTGGAAAAACATGCATCAAACAAATGTTACAGGGAACCTGTTTCACATCGTATTAAAAACGTGATTATGTGATGTGATAACAGTTATAGCGTTATTTGGATGGTACCTGCGGTGCAAGCTGGCTCCCTCAGTGTTGGTTTTGCGAGTGGCTTGTGGTGGCGTCTGGCTGTAGCCCGGGGCTCGTGGCTGTAATCTGCAGGCGGACACTAACTGCTCGCCAGCCACAAAAGACGCCTGCGATCGTCCCCGCAGTAATTATGGTTTTTTTGATCAACGCGAGGCGAGGCGAGGAGAGAAGGAGACGCTCATTCTGTGCCACCTCGCGGCGCCACGCCCATTCAGCAGCGTGACAACGTGTCTAACGACATAACGTGCCATTCCCTGCTTACCCACGAGCATTTTTTCAAAACATTAATTTTTTTTCACCTATAACAACACTCAGACTCAACCGAGTTTATGAAATTTTAAGAATTGTGTATAGCAAGCTTGCAGTTGATTAATCATAGTTTTGCGTATTTTCCGTGTAAGTAATTGTGAATTTGTGTAACTGTACATTGTTTCATGGAGAGAAACTATGTAAATACTACTTAACATGTTCAAGGACAGTATTATGCATGAAACATCGATTAAAAATGTGTAATTCTAAGTGTTGATTTGATCTACGATGTTTGGAGAACAATTTCCGACTGGTTTATGTAAATAATTTTGTGTGTAAATACTTGTAAATAATTTTAAATTTCATTTCCGTGTGTTCCGTGATGGCTGTGAATGATTTTTTTAAAATTATTAATTCTGATTGTTTTTGCATGGATTTAATAGTAAAAGCATTGTTAGAATTCGAAAAACGTCGAAAGGAAATTTTGAGCAATTCTGCAAGTTTCTAAAGTGTCTATTTAAGCGCGCAGAGATAGCGAGTAGAGTTAGTTGTCAGTCAGTAGTTCTTGGAGGCGTGTGAGCATAGTCGCTGCAACATTTGTTTACGTTTCTACTTAATATTTTTGGGTGGTAACGATGTCTTGAAAGAGAAACAAAGTGTAAAGTGATTCTTCGAGTAATTATTTGATACAACCAAACATCTAACACACCATTAAAAGAAATACGCAAAATTCTAACAATCTGGCGCTGTAGTTTGATGCCAGATTTTTTCAAAGCTTAAAAGTAATTCAATGAAAAATTCTTTAGTATATAGCTTTCTGTACTCTTCACTATTAAAAAAAATAAAATGACAGCTATCTTATTAACATCATGAATGCCAAAGTAACTGTTACGTTTTCACGAGTAAACAACTAAGCAGATCTTGATGAAATATGACAAGGAATCTATCATAAGGATGAATGTAGGATATTCTTTTCCGGATAAATATTTTGAAAACAGAACGACGGCAGACAGACAGCTTGTGTAAGTCTGTAATGATAATACAGTAATACCCCGCTTTACGCGACCCCGTTATGCGCGGTTTCGCTTTAGCGCGAATTTCAAATTTCGCGTTAAAATGCCTCGTATTACGCGAATTGCTTACTTAAGAATATTTATGTACATAATGTAGTCATTGGCTTCTCTTTGGTCGCGGGAATCCCCGCTTTCTCCGACCACTCTGATCGAAGAATTCCCCGTCCTACGACTTTGTTCTAAAGGGATTCCCTCGTTTGTTTCGTTTGTTCCATATGTTTATCTCGGCTGGCAGTCGTGTTTTAACGTTTGGTGGAGATACATAATTTAACACTACATTAAAAATGCCGCATATGAAGAAAAAAGAGCGTAAAAGCGTAACTTTGGAATTGAAGATGAAGGTGATAAGAAGAATTGAAAATGGAGGCAAAGCAACAATTGTTGGCAGAGATTTTGGTCTGTCAGAATCGACTGTGAGAACGATTTTTAAAAATCGGGAAAAAATTAAACTTTCCAGCGAAAGTTCACCTATAAGTGCAACAAAACTTTCTCCTTCGAGATCTTCTATCCTAGAAAGAATGGGGAAGTTGCTAGCAGACTGGATCGAAGATTTAAATAAGAAGAACACACCACTGAGTCAAGATCTCATATGCACAAAAGCAAAATCTTTGTATGAGATGTTAAAGAGAGAAGAAGTTGACTTCCACTCCGACTTTTGCTGCCAGCAGAGGCTGGTTTCATTGGTTCAAGCAGCGTTCCAATCTTCACAATATCCAGATAACAGGTGAGGCTGCCAGCGTGGACACTCGAGCTGCAGCTGAGTTTCCAGACAAGTTTAAAGATTTCGTAACACGAGAAAAAATTCCTGCTTGTCTCATCTTCAATGTTGATGAGACCGGGCTTAACTGGAAAAAAAATGCCATCTTGAACATTCATTTCTAAAGAAGAACGTCAAGCCAGCAGTTTCAAAGCTACGAAAGATTGACTAACACTTCTGCTGGGTGGTAATGCCACTGGTGATTTCAAACTGAAACCTTTACTGGTTTACCATTCAGAAACACATCGTGCAATGCGAGGAACTGACAGGACAAGCCTACCAGTAGTGTGGCGGTCCAACAGAAAGGTGTGGGTTACACGAGAAGTTTTTCAAGATTGTTATTCTAATAGTTTTTGCCCATGGGCGCCGGGAGGGGGGTGCAAGGGGGTGCACTTGCACCCCCGACATCCCGGGTCGCCCGTAAATTTGGGCCGATAGGGGGTGGGGAGCACCAATTACAGCCCTGGTGCACCCCCCTGCATCCCGGCGGGTGCACCCCCCTACATCCCGCATCCCGGGTCGCCGTGTGGGCAGTAGTAGAGCTAAAAAAAAGGTCGCCCGGAAATTTTGGGCCGATAGGGGGGGGGCACCAATGCAGTCCTGGTGCACCCCCCTAGCAGCAATCCTGCCGGCGCCCATGTTTTTGCCCGTCAGTTAAATCCTAAATCCTACTGTGACAGAAATGGGCTTGAACGTAAAGTTATACAGTATTACTCTTAGACAATGCCCCAGGACATCCAACCTCACTTGATACACTGAGAGACTTAAAAGTGTACGTGAAGTTCCTTCCACCAAACAAAACGTCAATATTACAACCTATGGACCAGGAAGCAATAGCAAACTTCAAAGCTTATTACCATCGCCGCACTTTTAGCCAGCTAAATCATGAAACCGACGGGGAAGGAAGACAGTCTATGTGAGAGTGGTGGAAGTCATACAACATCATGAAGGCTATTCACAACATAGACGAGTCTTGGAAACAAGTTAAAAAGAGTTGTATGAACGGGGTGTGGCGTAATCTTTGGCCAGATGTAGTGGAAGCACCTAGAAGAATTGTCCAAATGTACAGACAAGTGCTTGAAGACATTGCTGCAATGGTTAAGGGGTCTGAACTTGAAGATGTCGCGGTAGAAGATCTTGAAGAACTTGTAGCAACTCACGACGAACCTCTCAGCAATGAAGATCTGGTCGAGTTACAGAATAATGCCATAAACGATGAGGAAGAACAAGTAGAAGAAAGAGTTTTATCTTCAAGCGGAATTCAAAGTGCTCTTTCAAAAATTTATTTAGGTTTGGACATATTGCAGAGCATAGATAGTGATGATGACCGTGTGTCAAACAATTAAAAACAGCGTTTGGTGTTATGAATGTATTTTACAAGAACGTAAAAAACAATGCTACTCAAAAGACAATAGATGTATTTTTCCGTAAAAAAAACATGTAATACTGCATAAAGTGTTCTTAGAATTAAAGTGATTAATTCAAATGATTTGTATGTTTTTGCATTAACTTTTGACTATGTTTAATCGTAAACCCCGATATACGCGAATTTCACTTAACGCGATTTTTTGCGGAACGTATCCCTCGCGTAAAGCGGGGTATTACTGTATATCAGTCGCTCAGGGTTTGTTTGTGGTCTGTTTATGAATTTCTCGTACAGACAACTATGATCATGACTTAAATGGCAAAAGGTGATGATGTGTTGATTCCTCCAATCCCGCAATTAACCTCCCCACTCTCCCATCAGTCTGTTGCTATTTTTAACCATGTTGCAAATTAGTTTCCTTCATGAGACAGGTCCAACGGTAGGATGGCTTCTCCGTGATACTGTCACGACTCCGTCCTTAATGGCATACCTTTTACGTAATTTATAGCTTTCTACATTCAATTCTAGCAATGAAGTTCTAAGTCTACACGTAAGAAGGAAGAGCAAATAATTTTATATTTTCCCTTAGTAAATTCCCAAACAGTATCCATGCTGTAAGCTTATCTTGACCCGTATTTTATTTGTATGTTTGTTATGGCATTATCGAACAGATTTTGATGCAGTTTCACAGTTTGAAAGCTTATGGACTTAAAATCTGTAGGACTTCTTATGACTCGGCGAGACGTGGTGTCTTAACAATAAATGTAAATCTCATCTTAATCCCAAAAGTTTTAGGCCCATTATTCGCTTAATTTACGCAAGTCCTCATGGAGAGGACGTTAATATGAACATGGGTATCTCACGCTAAGATCGTCAAAATAGAGGAAAAAAATCTGGGTGCGTTCTTTTTTGCAACTATTCAATGGATGTGGCATAAAAATTGAACTTTGGTTTTTCATTAATTTTGTTAACATTATTGCCAACTTTTTGCTATTTTATTCGTTTAACTAATCTATTTTTATATAATATTGGTTAATTTGATTTTTCATATTTTTGAACATACTGAAGAGAGACAATTTAAATGTACTGGCTCTGTAGAAACGCACCAAAACAGTGAATTTGTTAAGGACGAAATTGTGTAGGTACAAAGCTTTGTATAGTTTCAAATTCTGACAGCGGAACACAGGGAAAACAATGATTTCATGCATAAACGTCTTAGACCGGCTGAGTTGGTCTAAAATTTTAGCATCAAAATTACAAATTTGACGAAGATAACAATACAACAACACGATAGCGAAACATTTACACGGTTCGCGAACAAATCGCAGGCGCCACTACACAGAATTGTGTCACGTCTGCGAAATGTGAGACCTGAGCAGATATTTAGCAAAGAATTATCTGTAGCAAGTAGTAAGGAACAATGGGCCATGAGCACTTGTTCTCAGACGAAGAAAAAAAAAAAAAGAAGTGGGAAAACTTTCCTTAGATACGGAGTGGAATAAGAACGTTACGGATGCAGGTGTAATGAACACTGCTTCACAGGAACGTAAATAAAATCTTTGAAAAAGTTAGTGGAACCCCTGACATAGGAACCTAGCAACCAGGACCGAAGATATGTCTTACATGACGTTTAGGTTCTTTTTAGGCTTTGAGTTTACTAGGCGGGCAGAAGCTAGTAACATTGATAATTAAGTTTTGTACGAGAAAATCCAGTAATCGTTCCGGATATTAGGGACCTTCGGTTTAATGTGGAAACCCTGAAATAACCGATCCTACTTATGGATTTACATGTGCTTATTGCGAAGAAAATAGTTTGACTTATGTTCCTATATTCCGTAAATCAAAATTAAGTGTACAACACGAAGGTTGGCTTGATTCTCCAGAAGGTACCTTAAACACAGTGTATTAGAGATAGTGTTACCAGTTCCTTTCTTCAGAAAACTACAGTTTATTGTGGAACTACGCAACGGTACAGTTAATTAAAAATATAACGAAAGAACGCCAAGCCCTCACCGCTGAAAAGCAACATGCACGTTTGTTGAACCCTGATGAGCATGTTCTAGGCGTGCTTATGGTCGAAACGATGCGGGATCTCTACTTTTTCTACGAAATGCAACGTTCACTGTCAGAAAGCGAATTCTTACTAAGTTGGCCAGTACTCCAATCCAATAATGTTTCTTGAGATCTTACACGTCTGGTGTCTGTTCCGATATTTTGTGCGAGCCAGAAATGTAACAGAAAATTATGGAACTTTGTGGGATCCGCATCAAACAGAAAAACAAACAGATTTTGGGAAGGAAATTGACAAACTGTCGGCTGATATATCCCAGGTTCTAGAACCATTTAGCGAGAGTGAAGCAACGCTGAGGCCATACGAATATTGGAGGAATCACAGATATAAGGCCGCGCTTCTCGTAGTAAAGGTCCTTTATCGTCACTTATCGAGTCGGCCAAGTGTTGTGAATGCGTTCCGTGCTATGGCTGGGTGCAGAACCAAGGACTTACGGAACTGACCGTGCCGTTCCATCCTCTACCGATGCCACTGTAAGCATTACTAATCAGTCTCTTGGGCCATAGATGTTGTTTAGAAACTGTGAATTTACTTGATATCACGTAAGAAACCTTTAACTGAATTCTGGAAGACGCAGGTTCGAATCCCCGTCCGGCAAAGCAGATTTCAGTTTTCCATGGTTTCTCGAAACAACTTCAGGCGAATGGCCGAATTCCTACGCGTTCTCTAGTCCTTTCCCGCTTCTAATGACTTCGACGCCAACGAGAAGACATAAACAAGCTTTCTGTAAAAAGCGTTGTAAATGCACTTCTCTGTATTGTCTTATTTCCTGCATGTAGCATTAAGCTCCATAAACTCAATATAACCACCGCAGGAGTTACTTCTCGAATGACCACATATTCAACCAATGTCGCAATACCGCTTGGGAGATGATGGGTCTAACGGGATCCCTCTATCACCGTTCCCCTGCACGTTAGCTAAGGTATGTCTGGCAGACGCCTAGAGCCTGTCCTTTATCATACTGCCATTGGGTGCTAGCTGTAGTGAATCTGACATAGTCTGAACACAATCGCTTCAGTATTTGCGGAACAAGGGACACGAAAAAACAAACACTACAAGAGAATGCCACAATTTCAACATCCGGATGGGTGTCTCAGATATGAAAAATTAACAGTGTGAGGAAGCAAGGTTTTTACATATGTCTCATATATAGGATGCAGTTTCTGGGTGTAAAAAAGAAACAATCAAGGGGTTTCATATATGCTGAAAAAATACTAATTTCTACGTGTTATAAACAACGAATGAAGAAATAAGTTTCATTCTTTAATTTTCATAATCAGAATACTGAAATTATCTGTTAATAATGCTTGCACTGTGAAAGTCTCCGCTTCCTACCACATTTTACGAAAAAAAGTTCATCCAAATCTCCTGGAACCTGGTAAATTACCAAATTAAACTATTTAATCAATTGCACCCACACAAAAAGTCAAGCTGCATTCAATGTGATATCGTATTGTCATTACAATTAGGCTACAGTAATTGTGAACGGGTGGGTCTACTCGTTCCAGAGTGAATTGGAGTAGAAATTTGTGGCAGTGACAAATGCTGTTCTCAGGCAGTGCTTTATGTAGATAACAAGCCAAGAACAAGCTCTTTCTTTACAGGGTTGTTAAAGATTCTGCAGACAGCTATGTCCGGCGAAGTAGACAATTTTATGGTTAATCAAGATTTGCGGCAAGATGTATCTCCTTGAAAACATGTAATTCTATACACATAAAATATCTTTAACTGGGGCTTTACGGCTAGTCAACGACAAGGTCATTAACTATGAGAAACGATATTTTTTTTTTACTTTTTTTTAACAGGAGGAAAACTGGCCATGGACATTATAAAGGAACCTTTCCAACATTCTGCAGAGATTCAAACAACGACGGAAAACAGAAATGGGTAGCCACTCCGGGAGCCCAGAATGTTATGGCCCCTCTTCACTTGTTAATCTTTTTGGCGAAATTTCGCAGTGTTTTTAAGAGCTTACATTGCACCAGTAAAGCTATAACCGTATGCGACTCGACTGTTCGACTTGCTGCAAAGCAGTTCCCACGCTGCCTCGAGCCTAAGTAAACAATTAAAATCTCGTTAAGGTTTATAGCCGCTATCATAATTACTTATAGATAATACTATGCTTCATTCATTGACCTGATCGTTACATACCGTACCGTAGACCTAACAAGCCAAGGCGTACTCACAAGGCATTTAAGGCGAAAAACTGAACAAACTTCAACAGCGCAATTACGACGTCGTTAAGAAAGGGGAGACAAAAAAGATATTTCACAAAGCGTACGTATACCCAGGTCAATGTAATACAGCTGCAGAGCGAAAATTACCGTCGGTATTAAGACAGTACAAACTTGATAACTTAAACGTTCGACGACGAATCCTAACGAGCTATTCTAGCTTAACAATAAGATGTCCGTCAGCAAGCTGAGGAATCATACAAGACTGAAATGAAAAATATAAAACAGCAGAAAACAAAAGTAGTAACATCAATAGCAAAAACGGACCAACCAGACAATCAAAACCACGAAGCTGCTAGAGGTGTGGATCGAACACTTTTAACACAGATCTTAAGATTTAGAGACTGCTTGCAAAAAAAAAAAAAAAAAAAAAAAAAAAAGTAATTTACCGACTTGATTTACGAATCTAAAATGATAATGATAGTAAAAAAATTTTAAGTAGGCCAATTTTGTTTTTCCTACCATATTATGCCTTCATAACTACAACATCAGTCCAGTTCAATTATTGAATGATGAGGGCTCTGAGTCATAAGCTTTAGGTTTAAAAATAAATAAATAAAAAATTCGGAGTTAAGAGTAGCCCCATATTTGGTTCTCCGCGTGAGAGCAGTTTTAATGAATCAGCTTAAGGGCAAAAATCAACATAAAACCACCTTAATCGAGGATGGCTCACCAGTTAGTAGCAGTTTTTAAGAATCATGTACCCTTGAAACTAAGGAAGTCGAAGTATTGACAACACACTTAGTCACCATAACGTACGTTGCACGAAGACGTATCTCAATACACAGACCTTTCTCCACTACGCTTGCAAGACGCAAACCACGTGGGCGCACACTTGAAACACGGGCGCTACGCCCACCGCCGCACCACCACAAACTACCTGCTACCAAACAATTAATCTTTATCTCGCCACCGCCCACCACGCCCAAAACGAAACAGCCGTCGGGGTAATTACCCTCGACAAATGAGGCTGAGCTTACCTCCGACTAAACAAAATGTAAACATAAAAATCAAAACTTCATTTTGATAAATTTGACAGATTCAGAGGGTAAAATCCAGAACTACACCTTTCCTTCAGGTGAAGCTAAACGTATGCGTGAAAATATCGACTTTACTGTAACCTGCGTCAAAACATTTATTGGACGGTGGACCAAAAGATGAACTATCGACATAATTTTTCATTTATGTGGAAAACATTAATATGCAGAAGTACATATTTTTTTTGCTTTAGGCCTCGTCGATGTCGAAGTCATTAAGAGGCGGTAGAGAACTGTGAGCAAGGAACGGGAATGAGATTGGCCATGGAACTTTTGAAGGAATCATTCCGGCATTCGCCTGGAATGATTTGGGGAAACCATGGAAAATCCAAATTTCGATGGCCGGACGGATATTAGAACCCACTCCCTCCCGATAGCGAGGACAGAGCGAAGCCGCTAACCCGCAACGTTGGGTCAGAACAAATCAAATAAATTGGCACGCATCAGGCAACAAAGAATTTTAATGACAATTTACGAAAAGTAATGAAAGTTAATGTCACCAGATTTCTTAGAATTTTTGAGATTGTTAAGGCCGAAATAAGTTACAAAAATGCAGTAAATATCTGTCGATTAATTAGTGACGTAACATTTCAGTGCGCAGTAAGTGAAAACTATTTATCACATTACTACTTGTGGACTACAGTTTGCTTTATCTTTCATGTTTAGGCTTTAGTTGTATCGTTTTTAATAGCCGCATTTTACTTAAGGACACGTACATCGTACTTAACCAAGCAATAAACACTCCAACAACAAACACTCCTAACCTGTGCTCATTATGCAGGGCAAGGGGTGCACCTTGTAAGCCTTTGCGGACACGAAAAATTATTAGTTTCATAGGGATTTGAAATCGGGTCCACAAGTTCATAGCCATGTCGTCGCCGAAGTCGAGAAGTCACCGTGACGGTTTCTGGCGCTTGATATGGTGTTGGCTCCATCGAGTCAGGTGGTGAATGAATTTTCGTTGGTTGGGATCTTCCCAGTAGGATAGGAGAGGTGGTACTGCATAGTCCCTAATCGTTAGATTATTTACCATTAAACCCTAAACTTATCCAAAGGGTGTGCGAGATATTATTAAGACAATGTTCGCGATTCGTCGTCGGATGATGTCAAACTTGGCTGCACCATAACTAAATTTGAGAAAGAATAGTCCAAAAAGGACCAAAACCGCTTTTCACTCTTCCTTCTTTTTTTCTGGCTTAACACCTGGTCAACGTCAAAGTCATTAGAGGATGGAAAGGACTTGGAACAAGAATCTGGAAGGAATTCGGCCATGGTCTTTTGAATGGTCCAATCAGATATTCACTTGGGGTGATATAGGGAAGCCACGGAAACCCCAAATCTGAATGACAGGATGGGGATTCAAACCCGCGTACTCCCGAATGAGAGGCCAGAACGTTACTGCTCACCCAACACACGAGGTCCTTTCTTCTTTATCCACAACAGATCGAACTCAGTCAGGAATACTAGTAACATCAGGTAAACCATATAAATAAAAGTGTCTCAGTGAGACTGCTTCGTATACAAGGCATGGCACGCTTTGTAGTGTTGGCCACTTTCTCGGCTAACTGGTTGGCCAAAAATAATGAAGCCACAATTATTCGTCACAGAGCCTTATCTCGGAAAGAAAGACAAATGTGACCAGGTGTAAGAGGATGATACTATTTAGCACGTATCTCTTCAAGCACACTCGCTGCTTAAATTATTTTGTTCAGGATTGAGAGCCGCTGGCGAGCAATTACTTTGCACTCTAGCAGCGGCGCTTAAGACAAAAAGCAGAGTTATAGTGTAATACGACAACGCAGCACCACACACTGTGCATTACAGGGCCGAGAGTTACGGCGGCAACTAAGCTTTTTTGCTCATTTTCGAATTCTGCCAGTGACCGTAAATAACGGCGGGAGTTGTGCTACAATCTGGACATAAATTACGGCCAGTGGTATATTTCGAACGAGGCGCAGCGTAGTAAATCACGGAACACCACTACGCTAAGTGAGCCCGCAGCATTGTAAGCTTTAGCTTTTGGTTCACTGACCGCGAATTTCTTACGATTCTTAAAACCACTTGCTACAAAAATTAACAATTTCCGTTCAAAATCTAATTATTGGTTTGATATTAATGAAAAATCAGAAAATTTTAAGAAGTATCAATTTTCTATCTGTCAGAGAGAGAGAGAGAGTCGGTAAGTTTTCCGATCGGAAGTTTACGACTTTTTAACGACATGGTCATTAGTGTCAGGTGAAGAATGTGGATAAGGAACACGAAGGAAATCGCTCATGGCCTTCAAATAAGGTGCAAGGAATTGCCCGTCTCTATGTTCAGGTGGAGATATTGCAACGACAGTGATAAGTCTACACGTGAAATATTGCAAAGCTAACATCAATTGAATAGTGAAATGTTGCTATTCAGACTTTTAAAGCGGTCTGGTGGCTCAGTGGTTAAGGCGTCTGACTGGAGATCGAAAGATCCCCGGTTCTAATCCTTGTCTCAGCGAGAATTTTCATAGGCCATTAAAACTCCTACACCTTAGAGACAGACTTGCGTAATGTGAAGTACGCAAAAACGCTTTCGAAGCTCGCATTCCACACTAAATCGTATCTGCTAAAATTACCGGACTAGGCTAGACGACTATGATAGACGCGGACTACGCAGGCGATAAGAAACCCTATCACCAGGTCATTACGACCGCACGAATTTACTTACTCACACTTCAAACTTCACGTGATTACATGACGTAAATTAATAATTGAGGAAACATTTCAGAGCTTCTTTGCTTCTTAAAGGTATAATCTCAGGACGCACAGCTACAGTATCTGACGTTTGAAAGTGAAATTATATTCACTGCTCACAGTAACTAAATCATATCTTATGAGAGTGAATTATTTATTAAGCCTTTAATGTTGGTACAAACTACTCCACTACGAATTGGCGTAAGGGGAAAACGAGCGGCTTGTAGACAGGAACATGTATAGCACGATGTGTTGAAACAGAGCAGGGCTCGACGGCGTGGGTTGGCGGATGCGCGACATTAAGCGAGTAGCCGTGCCCTGTCGAGGCAGCCCAGCGAACAACACCACGGCGCCACAACGAGAACGGAAGCAGCACTCCTACAAACGAAATAAGGTTTTATAATATTTAAAACTTTTAGCAGGCGTCATGTTAATAAAATACTCCACTTATTTTTTTGGGATTCGAGCTGCTTTGAGAGTTGTTTCACTTCCAACGTTTCGGCGACCAAATCAGCCCAAAAATTTCTCAATAAAGACGGTGGCTATGGCTTTAGTGAAATGTGGAAATGCGCACTCGAGGACAATCGCAATACAAAATCTAAATCTACGACATCTCTGAAACAGCTGATAACCGCTGCCGGTAACCAAAACAATTCGCTCAGCGTGAAGATAAACGACGGAGTGGTATGACAGCCGTCAGAAGTGATACATCACTGATTAAGGCCTCAGATTCGGCGCCGAAACGTTGGAAGTAAACCATCGCGCAAAGCAGCGCGAATCCCACACAACTAAGTGGAATATTTTATTGATATAAGGGTTTCTTTTAGGCAACTGTGACTGCATAGAGTTTCAAACAAACCGGGGTGGGTAAACCTGTATTCTGTTGCCTGTCAAATGTGAAGTGAGTGGGCCAGAAATTGAAAGAAAATTGAAGTGTAATGTGAAGGTTGATAAGAGATTTGCATTATTTAGAAAGTAAAATTAGGAAAGACAGAAGAAAGAACACTAGTGGAATAACTTGTCAAACAGAAGTCTTTTAGTTTCAAACAAGAACTTGATAAGAGCATATGGAAACGAAACTATAAGAATACCAGAAAATATGAAAATAGAACCGTTTGAAATACGGTGTTGGAGAAGGATGCTGATGACCAAATGGGAAGATTAGAGTACGGAAAGAAAATGTTTTGGAAATGGGTGAGGAAGAGTGTCACAGACATCAATAAATTTGAGAATTATGCAACAGTTGAAGAGAAGAACTACAAAGGGACACAAAGATTAGGACATATGAAGCAGGTACTTGAGAACGTAGTGGTATGTTGAGATGAAGGGGTTAGGTTAGGATGCAATGGAGGATAGTATCAAACCTTTATCTGATGACGACAGATAAGAAAATAATTATAATAATAAAGGTTGAAGCAGAAACAATCAGCATTATGATGGAATATATATAAATAGACGAAAGAAAATAGAAGTAAGAGAATTGTAGGAACTACAATTTTAACAGATTGCTGATAGGAAAAATAGAAGATCACTAGAACAATATGCTTAAAGAGCGGAATCCTTTTTGCAACACAGAAATTTCTAAAGCGGTTTTGAAAAGAAACGTGAACTTTGGAAATGCCAAAAGATGGAGAAATGAAGCATTCGAGAAGTTTTGCTATATAAGACATTCGAAAAGAAGAAGGCAGTTATAATACAAAATAAATGTATTATTGAAGTGGATAGCGAAATAGACTTGACGAAAGAATTGATAAAAAGAAGAGATAGGCAGTTACGTCACACGCAGTGTTATTTAGTTTATTATTGGAGGAAACCGCTGAATTGCAGAGGGAAAAGAGAAAAAGTAAGAGGTTGGTTATAATCAGTATATGGAGAGATGAATAGGAAGAGCTGGAGGTTGGACTAAGGAGACTGAAGAACGAGCAGATAACATCCAAACGAAGAGGCAAAACCTGCCTCCTGGAAATGAAACAGAACAGCCCATTACTTCATCATACATGTCCCTACAAATCGGCCAATTCGAAAGTAGTTGGAATGGACGCGTGGGGGGGAAGACTCGGAGGACATGGAGGATTTCAAGGCGCTTTCATCTCGCACGTGTCGGAAATTCAAACACGTATTTGGGAGCACTAAGTAGCGTCCAGGAACGGACAGGTGGCTGTCCCTTCTATTTAGGGGAGCGTTAAATCCGCTATTGAGCAAGTTGCGAGTCGGACAGGTGGTGGTGCGCCATCTGCATGGCTCACCAGCATAAAGGAGATTCAGCATCGCAGCGGTAGTAGCATTAAAGCTGGGATTACGTCCTGCCACGACACGTAAGGAGAAACAGTCTCAAACGGACACCGCCCACAATTCCAAGTGCGTGTAATTTAAGGTGAAATATCCAACAAACCCATTCATTTACACCAAAAAATTAAAAGTGCTTATAAGAGCGAAATATGAAAATGACGGTGACCACATTTTTAACTTTTGAAACCTTTAATTCCAGAGATCTTAAGAATTTTTATATCATTTAATTTTTATTTAAAAATTGTGTGCGAAAAAAAAATAATTGTCAAGCAATCGCTCAGCTACTTCAACACAGTATCCAGATTAATAGAATGCGTTACGCCTGAGACTGGACGTCAACCCTGTAGATAGGCGACCTTCGGCGAGTCCGATTATGCCGTAAGTGCTAGTTATCCAGGCCGCCACAGCAGCGCTGCTTGGCTAACCAGAAAATTTCAAATAAATAGCTGCATTTGATATTATTTGCACTTGCAGTGTTAAAATTAAAGGCAATAGTGTATTGCGGAAGTAACTGTACATAAATTCGAAGGGCATAGATGAAAATAATTGCGAGGCAGAGATTAAAAAGATTGTAGTGTGACGTTCGTTTAAATATATATTTTGCTATGTTGTTTTAACTGCTTTACGTCTCTTAACATCTAGGTCTTTAGAGACGGGAAAGGATGGGGGGCAAGGAATGGGAAGGAATTCGGCCATGGCCTTTCGAAGGAAGCATCCCGGCATTTGCCTGGAGTGATTTGGGAAACCATGGAAAACCAAAATCTGGATGCCCGGACGGGGATTCGAACCGCCGTCCTCCCGAATGCGAGGCGAGCACGCTAACCGTTACACCGCCCTGCTCGGTATTTTGCTATGGTCAGCGGCACTAGCGCGTAGCTCTGAATGCGCCGTTGCGTAACCGTGCACATCACAGTTGAATTCAACCGTTTGCTTGCAGTAGTAGTTGGTGCGTTGACACTTGTACTAGGCAACACAGAACTCTATGTTGACATTTTCTATAGTTAAAGAGCACTACAAAAGATTGTTTCCAACCAGCCACAGCTATAGATGCAGAAATTGATGTATGCAGAAGCTCATCCGATGATTCGTTCCCTTCGTCCGAGGCTAATTCCATCTCCAGAGTTAAAAGAATCCAAAGTACATTCAATCATATATTACTGAGGAATTCTGATGGGATGTTTTCTAAATGAATCAGTAGTTTCTTCCGACCTGGTCTGGTGCAGAACAAAAAACAACGCGTATCTATAAATAACATTTCTCCAGGTACAGTCCTAACCCAAGATCCCTATCCAACTAGTGTCTCAATATATTCTACAACAGGCCGAAAAGTGTATCTTTGAATAGTTTCTCACAGTTACTAAAAATAAGCATGTGTGACTAAACTGTTCCTCCACCTAAAAATAAAAATAAAAAAAAAAAAATTTCAATCCAGAACATCAAATGGAAAGAAGACTGAAGAGTAAAGATGAACCCTTAATGGGTTTAAAGAAAATTATCAACTAGTTAATGTGATGGGACATATGTGTTTTAGATTTAATACTTAATTAGAAATCAAGTGAGTAAAATGTCCCATTTTCTCTGAAATAAAAATAAGGAACTTACATGCAAATCGATATACCAAGTTATGCAATATGGAAAGTATAACAGCAATACAATTGGGGAAATAAGGTGGTGTACGGACTTTGCTAGTTAGCCTGAAAGTGTGGCTCAGTACGCTGAGGCGCCGAACAGTGGGTCGAGGAGGTACAACGGACCGGGCACGAGCCCGGGTCTCCTGACTACTGTTTTCAGGCAATGGCGGGATTGTCCTCAATATCCGCTTCATAAAACACATATTTCACAAACAAAAATACACTAACACACACACAGAACATGGTTACACTCTTCGCAGACGTAAGGCAACATTTCATTCCCCATATTTGTACTCAGTACAACCTGGCAGTAGGCATATAATGCTTCGTGTCAGCATGAGCATGCGGCTGTAAAACCGTAGCACAAAATTTGACCTTGCCAACGATAAGTAAAACTCAAAGACAGTCGACATCAAAATGTTCGGTAAAGCTCGGAAGTGAAGAGAATTTCAAAGAATTAGTCGAGACTCCGAGGAGTACATATACAACAGCGCACTTGCTTTGAATCGAATATGTTTCAGCAATCACAAACTTAAACAGCTGACGAAAGCAGTTACATGTCTGAAAACAAATTCATGCAACATTCGGTCTACGAGCGACTGAATGTTACACAAACTGAGGCATGCATAACAAGCTGTCCCTGGTACAACGCGAAGCCTGGCTCTGCTATAGAGGGGGGGGACTCTATTTCGAGCACGCTATAAAAGATGCGACTTGACATAACATGGAGCAGCACGGTGTTCCGTTCCGTAACGCGCTAAGCGGCTCTCGCAAGATCACAAAACAAGCACACTGTCAGCTATTTGCATCATCCGGCCAGATCAGTGCAGCGTGCACTTTGCGTTACATAAACAGGACAAGCCGTAAGAGCAGGCCTGGGGTGGCTGCCCACAAAGGGGCGCAGGGGGTAATATTTGCGAAAAGGGCGTGTTGTAACGGGGAGGGTGCGCTCGAGGTGTGAAACGCGAGCACAATGCAACACTTAGCCCCGACCCGCCGACATATTAATAACGATATTTTAGCATATGAATAGCGCATTGACCTCAATTCGCCGCCGGGTGGGATCACGGGGTAGTTTATCATTTTCACGATGCGGGGAGCTCTGCGGTAAATCGAGTGGAGGGTCTGGGGGTCGCTCAGAAAGAGCATCGAGTACTAGAGACGCGTGACGAGAGAAGAATAGCTTATGATTTCAATAATCATATACTAGTATTTCAATAGCCCCCGCGGTGTTGGGATTAGGGTTGTAACAAGAGTCATAACCTGCCACTGGGGGATCAACCACACGCTGCTCATGCGGATAATCGCCAGGGGGCTGTCCACTTCTGACAGCTCTGCAGCTACGGTCTGCGGTCACATGATCCGAGCACCACTTGCCACTTGTTGGAGAGCTGGTAGAGTTAATGCAATAAGTAACTAAGACTACTGTTGCTTTAATTACTTGTGTACTTGTTAAATCTCCGACTGGATCTACACGAGACTTACAGCTTAACGTTGTACCACAATCAGAGCGTTTTCAGTATCTAGATTCTAGATAAAGGGTGCCTAAAGGAAAATATCACCAGCAAAAATAGCCCTTCAGAACGATGAATCTTTAATTTATCAAGTAGGATTCTAAAAGTAATTCTTTAAACTGCAGTGTATTCAATGCGGTCTGGTAGCCCAGGGGTTAATGGCGATTCCTTTCAAAAGTTCGCTGCTCCAGGTACTCTGCTTCAAATCCCAGATGGACAGGAATTTGTGTTTGATCATACGAGGTTCGCTAGGTCGTATTCCACGTTAACTATAGGTTCAATAGGAAAGGAACTGGTCAACCTACCTCTCACAATGGAGATTAGTTCACCACCTTCGGGAGGATCCAGCCAACGTTCAGGTTGGGGACTAGGTTAGTTTATTATGTATCAATACAGCCAGTTACAACTTAGAAATACCAGAAAGAAGGAAAATTGTAGGATTTGAAACGTGAAACTACAAAAGGATATTAAAAATTAAGTTGACGAATAAAGTATGAAATGAACATGTCCTTCGGATGATTGGTGAGGAAAGAAGTTAGTGCGCGAGTCTTACAGAACAAAGAAACAGGATGGTGGGTTATATCTTAAGACACTGAGAATTGGTTGGTTAGTGGGGGGAGCTGCCAAATGCGAAAACTGGAGACGAAGACAAAGATCTGAATATGTGAACCTAGGTTTGTCCTGGGTATGTTGCGATTTTTCTCAAGTTAGTAAGAGATAAAAAACACTGCATCAATCGAGTCGTAATACGAATAACAGAGAAAAATACTGAGCAACAAGGCTGCTAAAAGGAACTTTTAGAATTCCATTACCGTTAGACGATTAAGGTAATTTGAAATACTAAATTTTCCATCTTTGTGTGCTAAAATGACACTTTGACTGTAAATATAAGCTGTGTGTCGTTACCTCAACTTCCGTATCCAACTCAAGCGCTAATTTTCCCCAAAAATTAATATGATATCACTACAATCAATGACAAATTCTTGGCTGGAGCAAATTATTTAAAAAAAGGGGGGGATAGGTGGTGGTGTAACTTTCGACATCATAACCTTAAACACTTTAAATTTTAGTCTGATATTCTATACGATAGTTAATTAAGATAGTTAAGGGCGATAGTGTGATCTTTCCTTGTTTTTTACTACTGCACTCCGGTATTTCATGATGTAGACGCGCACTCTACACGGCTTACGCATTGAAGAGACTAAATGTGTCAGCTAGTTTACCGAGAGATTAGCCATCCTTAAGGTTTAAACCTCATATTCATTGCACACAGAGTTAGTTGTAAAATCATCTCGAATCGAATTAAACATCTGGATGATTGGATGAACTATGGTACAAATAGGATAAAACATATAGGGTACGGGCTACCAGTACGTGTCATATGAAAGTTTAGATTTCACACTAAAATACAATAAAAAGCAAGAACTTCTTGCGCATACATTGCAAATTTCTTAATCTAACAATGGCCAAAACAGTTTCTGGTATTAATTTTTTACATCTCCTCCAGGCTATGCAAGTCAGACAAGAAAATACAAAGAGCAACAACACATGTACAATTTTATTATTCAGTCGCATCATAAGCTCTTTGTCCGAACATCCAGACACCTGTTGACGGAGGAGGAGTACCGTAATTTGTCTAAGATATAGATTCCTTTTTTTATGACTAAAAAATCTCCTTCTACTCCCCTTCCCAGAACGATCACGTAATAAATTAAATTACAGGGTTCACAGCTCAAGAAGAACGGTACCCAAAAACGAAGGGAGAATACAAAGAAGGTATAGTATCAGATAACCACGTCTACAAAACTGTTTCCAAAGTTTTCTAACTCCGCTCTTCTTACACTGTATTAAAATCCCTTTGCACAACTTGTAAATAGTTAGCGAAGTTCACGCACAATTTTTGACCAACATTTGACAATGAAATTTCTTTCGTTCTTTAAGGGTCAAAGATTCTGTTAGAATAACTTCCATGTCTTCCTGTCTGTAAAAGTTATTTATTTCCTCAGTTGTCTTCTTAGTTTCGAAAATATGACCTTTAACAGGGCTTTTTTCAGTTATTTCTACGTAACATTCGAATTCACGGTGGGATGTACAAAGTTGTTGGGCAGCATGCAGTTCCGTGGTTCTAATTAAAATTTCCATTAATATAGAAGAAAGATAACCTTGAAATCTTGTAATCTCATAACACATTACCGGTTCTGGAACATAAAGCGTCAGTGCATAACAACACTGAATACAGTCTAGAATGGACAGCGGTATTCGATTCCGGGTTCGTTCTCCACCTGCACTCTGATTCTCGACTCATTTCGCAACGTCGTCTTATTACATACGTAACATTAGTTACGACATGAATATGCGCAACTGTTGCCAGAAACGTTCCTTAAACAGAGTGCGGGAAAGAGATTTGCCAAATTTAGAAGAAAAATTGGCTATAAACTACGGCTTAAGTGACTGCATATGAATTGCTAGCGGCGCTATTAAAAATAAAAGGAGCGGCGATTACTCACAGCTGGCACGCGGGCAGTGGGTGAGGTTAACGCGCTGGGAAACTTCTTGCAGATTCATCCTACTGTCTCAACTTCTATAAACCACTGTTACTTCCGCTAAAACAATGAAATGCCAGCAGCTAAAACTATTCTTCGTTACGGTTAAAAAGAAAGGGACAGTAAATCAAATTAGTGATCTGATTAACGAATGTAAAATCGATAAGCAAATTTCTGTAAGTCATTGAATTTTTCGGTTAACTAAGACATCTGTTCAACTAAAGTTTTTGCCTAGTGAGAAGTTTCCAGTAAGGCCGATAGAGACGAACAAGACACCTCGCATTCGGAGGACGCGGGTAACCGGGCATCCAGATCTGGGTTTTCCATGGTTTCCCCCAAATCACTCCAGGCGAATGCCGGGATGCTGCCTCCAAACTTCCATGGCCGAATTCCTTCCCGTTCCTTGATCCCAGTCCTTTCCCACCTCTAATAATCTCGACTTCGACGAAGCGTAAAGCCATAAGCAAAAATAAATTAAAAAATATCTAGACGACTGATGAATGTTTAGCAAGAACTTGTATTTTCCATGATGATGACAGCAGGAAGAGCGTAAAATCGGGATTTCGATCCTTCAGCTCAGATCTTCCGAAAGACACAGGTCGTATCGCGACAGGTGTAACATACGTATTCAACGGATCAAGCACCATGAACAGTGTTAATGCCTCACTCCATAGGCACTGCGGAAAGGTTTGTCTATCAGGGCTCTCAAACAAAGTCAGGTGCGTGATACTACCACTTCTCTTTTTCTGTTGGCTAAATCCCCAAATGTCAAAACTGGTTCCCCCACCAGAGTTCAAACCAGCTGCAATGACCTGAACCAATGTACCGTTTCCTGATTTTCGAATGTACTTTCCTCTGGCCTAATGCAACACTTTTTCACCTTAAGCTACGGAAACAAAATAACACGGCAACTAGGTCAATTTTTTTTGACAGTAACTGATTCGTTAAACGACGTAAATACAATGCATTGGCCGCCTGGTAACTGAGATTAACAGTAGTGTAGATGCTTGACGTAACGCTTATCAGTGGTGCGCGGCACCAGATAACCCTGGTAGCACACAACATCCATAAATGGTTCGATATATCGGAAAGCAAGCCCAGTCGATACTGAGGAGCAAACACCAACGTCTGTAGCTTACGGCTCTGCGTATGAGAGTTGGTAATAGTTCAGGACACTACGTATGTCCTTTCAAGATACATAGAATTTTCTAACGCTAGCAAGTTTCCTGGGAAGAAACGGAAATGATTAAAAATACATAAAAAGTTTTTTTTGATTTTCCACAAATTAACGTTATTTTAACTTTATCACTCCGGGTTTTAGAGCACATTTTATCGAATACAAAAAAAAACTAACATTTCGCGGAAACATTACCTCCGGGAACTTCACAAAAAATAAATAAAAACACGCACACAATTTTGTACAATGGTGCCCGCATAAGGAACATGTTTTTTTTAATAATTTAAATTGTCTTTACGAGTTTCAGGTTACCAAATAACCATAGTTACGTAGTCAGCAACAATATTAACAGTATCCAAAGAGTATTGTATTTATCTTTGATTTTTATTGGCATTTGGTGTGTACCATACAGCCAGCGGATTAAATCTAATCAAATACTACATATTATCCTTTCATTAAGTACAGGGTCAGATTTACAATTTATAAGTGCGTATACATTTATTGATATATGGCATACAATACATGTACAAAAATATGTGGCATACTAATTTCTAAAATACAATATTTAACATGGAAGATATTAAAATGTTTCACTCGGATTATTCTTTTAGTCAGCGTTGTTATATGATTTGTTTTTTGTTGAGTGTATAAGGTTTTGTTTAAGGTCCGCCCGTCTGACTTCTTTATTCGGCTCGTTCAGGTGTCATATTTCGATGTTGTTCTTGCTGCAAACTTGAAGAGGGTCATGAAGATTTCCGCTTTATTCTTTTGAAGAAGGATCTGCACTTTGGTATGCAGTTCTGCCCCGAGACTGCGCAACTCTGCTATTAATATTGATGATTCATCCCAATGTCGTCTGCAGGCAAAAAATATGTGGCCAATATTCCCAAAGCATCTACCATCACACTCACACATGGGGGAGTTGACCATGTTGATCCTGTAGAGGTGGCTCCGATAGCGACCGTGGTTGAATTTCAGTCCGGAGACTTTCGACACCTGTGTTCAATTTACGAACTGATCATCATTTAGTATTGAATACCATTCGCGTAATGTATTCTAATCAGAACAAACAATAGAAGCTGAATTTTAACATGCTGAACGCTATGTAATTCCTTGGCGTATCTAAGAAATAGGCCCATTTCAAATAACGGCGATTTTTTATATATACTTCTGGGGATCTATTCAGGATGAAATGTAATTTCCACTACAAACTTTTAAAGTAACGCCACAGATGTGTCTTTGCACATATATTTCAGAAGTAAGTGCATTACGTATTGTTTTTGTTGTCTTGATGGATTAGTTTCATAGATAAATTTTTCGGTTGGCGTAGTGATATTGCGGCCTAATGGTTCATCCAGTTCAGACGGAATCATTACGAAAGAACGGAGATATTTGATATTACAAATAAGAAATAAGTTTATTAACTTTCGCTGGAAGAATTGCCTGGTTTTTTAATTAAATTCGTTCCGAATGTCAATTAACTATTTTTGGACCCACATTTTACAGCTAGACACGCTTTAATAATCCAGAAACAGTTGACTATTCTTATACTGGTAATACGACTGTTATTGAAATATGATTTGTAAAATTTTTCAATGGAAAGGGAATGGGAAAATGGTTTTATGCAGTGGTAATAGTGTAGGATTTGGGAAGTAGATTACATATGATGGAAAAAGGGCTGCGATGAATACATAAGAACGAGTCGAAGCATTTCGCAATATTTAGATTTAAAATATTATTCATGTACAGAGACGAGCCAAACGACAAAGGGATCAGGAATGCACCCAGGGAGACTTACTGCGTAAGTGGAACATACGAAACTAATCTCCTTGGACCCAAACACATTTACTCTTCAGTATTTGTAGCCGTCAGTGTGGTGTTTTTTTACCGCAATTATACCTCATTTGTGTGACATGTGAGCAGAATTCAAACCAGCCACTCCTAAAGCATATTTCCCGCTACTGCTGGCAAGCAAAGTTCCGCAAAGAGTAGGTAGGATACAACTCACACAGCCGTCTCCAAACGATGTATACAGTGTGTGCTGGCGGCACACGGAACAACTTGGCTGGTCAAACAGTGCACCGTGGTCGGAGAAGAGATAGGTGTATCGCGTCGTCTCGTCTGGGCGAGAAGTACATCGGGCTAGTAATCAAACACAGGCGGGCAGAGATACGGACGGCAAACACTGGTCAGGCCGCGTCCAGGCCAGGTGGACGGACGGGTCGGCTACCGGGGCCCGATTAGATAGCGCTCCACAAACACTGCCAGTCTCAATGGGCGCTCTGTGGCCTTGGACTATCCATCACCACCACCAGCTCGTAAACACTAAAATCACGCCAAACACAACAAGCTGCTGAGAGGAATTTCTTTTGACTACTTTCTTGGTCACTTTATGTAGTTAACGTTACAACTTGCCAGAAACTTGTATTACAACGACTATATAACAACGTACCTTACTCTTAGGTGACGTCCATTAATAACGTGAATTCAAAATAGGAGGGGTCAGCAGAATGCCACCAAATCTCATTTAATGGAAGGAGACAAAGAGTAAAGGCGGATTACCACGACGCCTTGTAACGGAGGCGGGACGGGACGGATACTCAACAACACGCCATGGGAACAGGGCCGCCTCTGGTAGCGGGGACGAGACGCAGCTACCCACTCTGTGTCGGTAAACATCACAGGCGTGTATAGTGGAGCGCTGTTGCCATCTGTTTGCAGCAGAGGTGTGCACCCCTTCTGTTGCTGTAAAGTGCTCCGTGCCAAACGACACTAGGCAACGTGGTGGTGGCGGGGTAGCGAGGGCTAACCTGCGGCGCGCGATCGTCCCTACACTTCGGCTAATGAGGTGCCGCCTCCGTTACAAGAGGTCGTGGGAACGCGGCTTAAAATCTCACATCAACTTTTATTTTTCTCCTCCAATTTCACAGAAAAATCCAACACATAGATAACTTAAGTATTTACTCTTAGGGATTTAGTGGCATGAAAACAACTACACGAGTATATCAACCCAATTTAGTCATTTAAAAATTAACTGCAGAATTTAGGGAATTGGGTTACAAAACATTGGTTGAATTTGGGACCAACATTTTGGGTATCAAATACAAGAGTTGGAGGGCGCGCGAAGAAGAGCAGCTAGATTTGATTGTGGAAATTATCGCAGGACCCAGTCAGTTTCTGATATGATAAGGTAGCTGTATTTGGAATAATTAGAAGACAGTAGGAGGGTAAAGAGAGTTCTGGGAGTGTACAAGGCATATATTGGTAATAGGGCTTGGAAGGATATTGGCCGAACAATTAAGAATAGTGCATGGAAGGGAAAAGATTACCATTACCACAAGCTGATCATCGATTTCACTCATAAGGGAGTGGGAAAATTTTCTTTTGTGGGTAAGGGTGTCAGGGATTGGAACAAATTAGCAAATGATGAATAGTTTACTAAAAACGCTTAAGGAATTTAAAATTAAAATTCGTAAATCGCAAATGTAGATGTGGCAGCAATTTAACTCTCATATTATATAATACAATTAAAAAAATAAAAACGGGCAATTAGATCACTAAGGGAATTGCCACAGGAGCGTGTGATCCATCGCAATTAAAATACGCCTAATAATACAGTACGCAGTGTAAAGTGTTTTGCTCTTTACTATAATTAGAAGAATCCAAATAGAATTTATTTCTTGACTATGAGTAAACTGTGGCAACAATGCCTATGAATAGTACCAGACTAGATTGCACGGAAGGCATCAAAACTGTAATGCCAATGCAAACACAAGATGGCGATACTTACGATAGTCATTAAAAACCAAAAATCGTGAACAATTTTCGCTACCTGTTTAAGCACTACTTAATCAAATGAAATATGATTAGAGTAAGAAAGAAAAACCGTATCTTTCGAAAAGCAAATTAAGATCCTCAATACCCATTAAATTCAGTCCCGGAAATTTATGTGATAAACTATTACCGACGTCTAATATCTATACAGCATGTAATACTAAACGGCTGAGGTTATACAAAATAAACTATTTAGTTAGATTATGACGACAGATATTTTAACATTTCTCTACTTGAAAAAAAAAGATAAAAGCTCTTTGTGCGTCTTCTCAACAGACCACTGCCCAAAATAATAGCTTCTAATATTTAGAAACACAACACCACACGATTCGGTGTATTTTTACAGTTTATCAAGATTTTTATGTTTAAGATATGAATGGAACTAATTTGAATAACATTCTAACCTTGTTGTTTAATATTTTGAAGCACTGACAATAGTGCATTACGTGACTTACCAGTGTTATTTGTATTGCTTACAAGTACATTAAGTCACAATAAAAACATGTGAAACTAATAACTGCCGGTAAGAAAAAGCTCACTTTTTATCCTTTAGATTAGTTAATTATAGTTGAAATGCTTACTTAATATTTAAAATATTTGAACGGTAGGAACAATGTAAAAAATAATCACAGTTTTCCTAAAATGAGTGTAAATAACATAAGCATTTTTTTTTTTTATGGGTAAACTATGTGCACAAAAAGTTTTCATATACCTATTGGATATTTTGCATATGGTTTCTCGTTTCCGTAGTTACTTAATAGTCGAGTCGAAATGTTAAACATTGTCCTGAAAGACAGCAAACTGGAGGAGGTAGAAAAAATTAATGGGTTTTTGATCTGGGAAAGGATGTAAGAGATACGATCTGAATGTTGGACCATCTAATGGAAGGGGCGGCTGAATTCCGTTACGTGAATGAAATTCCGAACAACAGCTTTTAAAGCTGCACGGGGAAAGTCTCGTCTTTGTTTTACTGCAGCGTGTATGCCCGGAATGGAACGAGGGTGGATTTGTGTATTATGCCAGAGGAAACGACATCCGTTACTAACAATCGATGCGTAAATTGAAAATGAAATATTGTTATAGGCATGATCGAGGGATAAAACTGGAGTACATGAAGACTGGAGTGAAATAACAAGAAAAGCCAGTGCAAGAAATGTATTCTACAGGTTAACCATTTCCACACGTTGCTGCCAACGACACAACAGCGGTACAAGGGTGTCAAGTCACCGATTGGGCAAAACATTTTAATATATTCCAAGGAAACCACATTCATTAAAGAACATCGATTAAAAAATTGAAACAAATAAATTACAGCTATTGATCTAAAATCATGTCTTCTTCGCATCAATTGTAAAGAATACGAGACAAACAAGAAGTAAGTATGAGCGTGGTGGGTGAGCGGTAACGCTCTGGCCTCTGGTTCGAATCCCATACCTGCCAACTTTCTCGTTTACCAGTTAAATTTACTGAAAGGTGCTTTATTCTAGGGTTGTACGGATGAACCATGTTATTTTATGAATATGCAAACTAAAATTAGATCGCCTAGGTGAGATACTAATATGGATCGAGATTATTGCGGTCTTTATGGACAGTTGTAGTAATGTTTCCGATTTCATTCGTGGCTGTGAGTGCTTTTTATGTGCATTGATGCTTCTTTCATTTGAGTGTAAGGTTACGACAAGATACGCTGCAGTCAATAATTAGTCGATCTGTCTCTCAGATTTTACATCGATACTGTTTCTGATATTCGAATCAGCAATCGTTTGAATATCTTCCACCCCCCCCTTTTTTTTCACTTTGGGATAGTCCCGCGTGCGATGTATCGCTGGTTGACAATTTGTGCAGGATGTGTAACTCTGATGTAACCGTGAATAGCTGTAAGAAAGAATTTCACGAAACATTTAGGTAAGCATATTCCGTAGAATTTCCGTGCATGTTAAAATCAAGAAAAGGGGGGCAATTTGAATTTTGTATACTGTTAAGGTGCAATATTAAAATGGCTCATACCGGAAGTAATGATTTGGTCAATCATCTGAAGTGTGGCAAATACCCTAGGAGTTTAAAATCATAGGAAGCGAACCACTAAATCAACACTTTTTTCGCTTAGTTTTTACCGATGTTAAAAGTTAAGATATCGATGCAAAGTTTGTCTTGAAGGTTATCTTTGTCGACAAATATTATCACTTAAATATAATGTTTACACATTTCTCGATGTTTAGTACATGCTCGATTAAATGCTGATTTTAAAAATTTTGTGGTCCAGGGTCTTTACGGAAGAAGTTATAAAAGTTTGCAGGTATGGAAACCTTGTCCGGCCATCCGGATTTCGGATTTCCATGGTTTCCCGAAATCAGTCCAGGCGAATGCAGGGATGGTTACTTCCAGAGGTTGTAGCCGAATTCCTATCCGTACCTTGCCTATAGCCCTTTTCCTCCATTCGTGACTTCGACGTCGACGAGGCGTATAGCCATAAGCAGATACAAAAAGCAAAGCTCAAGAATCAAAAACAGTTTCTACCATGGCCAGATTCGGGCCGCTTGCTTACGAGTAGCGTTTGAATATGGCTGGATTAAGTAATGCAGATATAAGTTCCGTTGGACGGTAACGTTACAAACTGCGAAGTGCGAGGACATTGGAAGAGCTGTGAAGGGTGGCCGCATTGCCACCGCCCATTATTATATCTCAACACGCGGCACTCATTCATTATTTGCGCATTTCCGCTCAATCAATAGGCTCATTAATTACAACAGCCAGCGCGCCTGCTACAGTGCGAGGGGACGGGGGGAAACGCTGAAATTCCGAAAACGGGGACCTAACAGTATTAGCTAACTGCGGGCAACCCAAAGGACACAACTACCATTACATGAAATAATGACAAAACGACATGTTGCAGAGGTCCTACACCACAAAACTAACGCCGAAGTTTGGGCGAATGAAGGGAAAAAATATTTAATCTTAAAAATCTCTGAGGGGTGTGATACATAATAGGTTATTTATTAAAAAATACTGCGTAAAACAAATTACAGTTGTTATTCAGATGTCTCCATCCTTTTCAAGTCACGTGCACTTTTTTCACGATATCTCATTAGTACTTCAGTAAAAATTATTCTGGCCACAAGAAGTTACAGATGTCGAAACTGGAAGCATCATTTCAATTGTATGCGCATAGGTCTGACAAACATCGATAGCGAAACTGCCTGTAGCTCTTTTACAAAGTTGTCTTTTTTAACTTGACAATAACGTGTGCTTAGACGCACTTCAACTTCGCTCATACCTGTCAAAAAGATAACATTTATCCTTGCAATTGAACTCGTCCATAGTTATCAACTTTGCAGTGTTTTATTAGAAGCTAAACTTAACTTCATTTCCAAAGCCTTGCAGTAGACAACGAAAGGCGAATCCTATTCGAACAGCCATTTCGTTTTATTACTGCTAAAATAAACAGTACGCTTGACGAAACAAGAAAGAAATACACGAACCATTTAACAAGCATGTACAACCTTGGGGAGCTATTCCCCGTTGCAAATACAATATGATTCAACAGATATGCAACCTGTCATCTTAAGGTCATAGTAAATTACTTAAGCAGCCTCGATACTACTAAGGCGATCTTTTATTTTGAAAGAAAGTGATAAACTTAATACAAAAATCATCTCATTGCTTTATAACTTTATAATTTTGCTGTTTCTTAAGGTAAAGATTCCTGCATTGAATGAAAATCCAGGCCATGTATTGGTTAAGTAACAGAGATGTTGACTTTCAGTAAAGAGTGTAACCATTACTGTTTAATTACAACTATGAAGTTATTGAGCTATCCGTAGTGTAAGTCCAGAGGTAGGTATCCAGTTCCAATAGCTATGGTACTTGGCCAGACTTAGAGATACGGTGTCCAGTACTTTTCCTTCGTTTATGTGAGTGTCGTTTTTTTTTTTTTTTTTTGTAGTAGTTTCTACATATGAAGTAAGGGAGACGACGAATCCCGCTGCCAGCGGAAACAGACGTTGTTCCACCAGAGGGATCACCAAGATAACCCTTAGCAATGTAGTATGTCCTCCACTGCGGGACTCAGTCCAGGATTATGGCAAAGAAACTAGTTATTAATAGTTGCGTACTATCATCTCTCCTACCCTGCCAACCATACTCGGAAAGGCAAAAGATCTTAAATCAGCGGGGTTCAAACCAGTTAACTCAATGGCAGAAACCCGACAGCTTGATAGCGCATCGACCTGATACAGCGGGGCAGGTTATCCGGAGCACAATGTAAATTACAACTACCTCCACCAACTGCAGCTGGTATAGAGGACAGAAATCTACGGATTTGTTGAAATTAAAAAACTATACTGTTACAGGTTGGTGGAACATGATATGCTGGAAAAGTTAGTTAATAATATAATGTAAATAACGATGAACAGATATTGGAATTACTGTACATCCTCTCATTACAACAATGAACTCCAACCAAAGAATCGAGCACATGTTCTGTGGAAACTGGTGATCACGCGCGGACCAATGCTTTGCTTTTTCTGTGATTACATTATCGAAGGGATTTTCTCCCAATGATTCAACAAACACTCCTCATAATGTCTAGCACCTGGCGGAGATTATCTCGCCAAAGATCATCTCTTGGAACAACTGTTAAGTAAATTATTTAAAGAAATCGGAAATAACTTAACTGTGGCATTCATCACCCTGAAGGACTTCACTTCCAGTCCAAATCCGTGAACAAATTAACTGTAATAAGTTGGGAGTATAACGATCACATCCCAACAGCTGACTATATCGGGATTTCAAATGGACAGCTCTGCAATAGTGCCAGACGTCTCCCTACCGAGCCATCAGGTATGTCGTTCATTCAGTTCAATCGTATGGATTTTTTTCCCACCTATTTTAAATCACGATGGATGCGGCCTCTTCAGCGCTTAAGGATGAAAAGATTCCTTTTAAAAAAAAATCACCTCGCCTGCTTCAATGACTGATTGGGAACCTGTTCTATAGCTGTTGTCAGGGAAACTGGCGCAAAGATGCGAGCGCACTGTTGCCGCACTAGTGAACATTCTCGAGTAGCGCTCCCTCACTTTTTATAAGACTGCGAAATGACAAACCATTAGTAGACTACGAGCAAACAGGATTTAACTGTTAAGTGCATGGTTTGACAAGAGCGCATTTGAAGTCGCCCCTGCTTTACGGCTGACCACAGCCGTAATTTTTTTTTTTAACTGCTTTACGTCTCTTTTTAACATCGAGGTCTTTAGAGACGGGAAAGGATGGGGGGCAAGGATGGGGGCAAGGAATGGGAAGGAATTCGGCCATGGCCTTTTGAAGGAAGCATCCCGGCATTTGCCTGGAGTGATTTGGGAAACCATGGAAAACCCAAATCTGGATGCCCGGACGGGGATTCGAACCGCCGTCCTCCCGAATGCGAGGCGAGAACGCTAACCGTTACACCGCCCCGCTCGGTCACAGCCGTAAAAGGGGAAGCCATTGTTGTCATCTGTCTGATAAACGCGTAACTTGTGCTCCGTTTGGTAAGCGCATTTTTTTAATTTTTTGGTAAAGTGTTCTTTACGAGACGGAAGTTGAAGATCATTCCAGCATTGGTCAAGGTGATTGCAGGAAACAGCCACAAAACAGCAATAAGGACAGCCGGTCTTCGCTTTTAAAATACTCGAATGTTCCAAATAGCAGATGGATGTTTATGTCATCAGAGTCAGAGACAAAAAAGCACTGAAACTAGATTTTATCTGCGCTCAACCAAACTATGAATTCCTTGTCGTCTGGTCAATGTCGATCTGTGAAGTGCTTTCGATGGCAACGTCTGCGCCGACAATTAATCAATTTGCGCGTTAGGCGTGGGCTGGTCACGCCAAGTTGAGTCACTATGCGTGAGCCCTAATTGCCCGCGGTGGTAATGGAGGGCACACCGCACGGGAGGCCATTCTTTGCTCACCTGGCCGGCTGGCTGGCGGCCTCTTGGGAGCTCGCTGCATCGCGCGCTCTGCATCCAACGCGGGACAGTAATCAATACCGGATGTCATTATTCACCCTCACCCTATGATAATGACCAATTTGAAAGTCAGAAAGGGTGGTTAACGCAAAATTGTATACTCTCGCCGGTGACAACGCGAAAAGCTTTTGTGAAAAATCATTGCGGGATTTAACCCTTCTTGTCCATACAAATATTTACCACCACACAGTGAGACACAGGTACACTAAAAAAAAATATCACCAGTGGTGAGTTTCAAATTAAAATTTTGAGAATAAAATTAAATTCGGTTTCATCTCGATTACGGTCATAATTTAACGACGAAACCCATTTTTTTTTATCTCAAAACACTACCCACAGTTTAAACAAACCTAATCCTTAAAAAATATACGTGCATAACCATAGAGTCAATTAATTTCAAGCTATGTAGCTTGGCTGAAGTCAAACCGAAGAAATTCTGAGAACAGGCAATTGAAAATAGGCGTTTTCTGAAAGAAATGGATATCTAACGAAAGACAACGTTGTATTATATCTTCACAATTAGCAGTTTGTTATTCCATGGTTCCAAGGAATGACCATATTTGACAAAAGAATTTTTAAATATATTTCACTAAAATAAAATTATCACAGGAAAATTGATTTTCTGTCATTATAGAACGCTACCAAACTCAACTCTAACCAATGATCCCTAAAACAATCAAACTTTGTTAAAAGGTTTTGATTATTTGTGTTATAATGTCTGCACAGTCATATAATTTATGTACTCTACATCTAATATCATATTCTAAAAGCGAAGCCACGACCATCAAAAAACATGGAAAGCAGTGAACGATTTTGGATAAAAATCATAAACAACAGATTAGTAAACATTTGAATGGAGCTTTCCCCCCCTCCCCTCCCTTCTGTTTTTACATTATGTCGATGTCATTAGCGGCGGGAAAGATCTGGGGAGGCAAGGAATGAGAAGGAAATCGGCCATGGCCTTTTGAAGGAACCATCCCGACATTCGCCTGGGGTGATATGATGAAAACCAAGGATGAACGGCCGGGGTTCGAACTCGCGTCCTCCCAAATGCGAGGCCAGAGCGTTACCGCACATTCGATACCTAACATTAATATTTAATATGTCTTTCTTGCAATAACGCAAATAATGTCCGAAAAAAGCCGAGGCATGTTCCAGAGCGAATGATGTCTATCGTCTACAGCTTGGAGTTGCATTTTCAGCATATTTCTGGAATTCCTATCCCAAACATCGCAGAAGGCCAACTTGTTGCCTTGCAACCGAAATAGCGTCAGCTAGTGCATTGCGAACCAGCCAGGCCATTACTGTCTCGATAGGTCCAGGCACGGCGCCGACAAGCTAACGGCGTATATAACAGATGGTCTGGCAAAGGACTACTGTCATCTCGGCATCGTCAATGGCCAACGCCTACAAAGTTATGTAGGAACCAGAAATAGAGTTCATTCTGATGTCACGCATGAACAGACCTCTCTCCGATATTAGAACTGTTTATCTATTCCATTATCATGCTCAAATGTCATTATATCACCAAATGAATAATTCTATTACCTAGTCTAACTAAGACAAATAACGGGCGCACTAAGTTTAATATGTTAAACTTTTTCAGTGCATTTAAGAAAGATACTACGCATTCACATTATCAAGATATCCCGACCAGAGAAAATGTTACTTCTAAATGAAAAAGAAACCATTTTACCATAAATTCCAAAGCTGATTATCGCCAACATATCAATAGATTTTAGGTACAAGTCTTCCCCATTGAAAGAAAAACTACCTTCGTCCAGTTATCTTTAGATTGTGCAGGTGTATTAAAGAACAAATAATAATTGATCGACTTTTATCCTTCTTAAATCAAATTTTCAACTACTAGAATGGTTGTCAGTAAGCAGGTTAAATAGATGCTTGTACTAAACATATTTCATCAGGTTGTACTGAATGTGAAGATATATCAACTTCGCTGTAGAAACAGACATATATCATATTTTAATTCTGTCAATTACTTATCATTGCTCAAATTTGCATTTAATCATTTTCGTAAATGGAGAAAGTCAGTCTTGACGAGACATTAAGACGGTTTCTAAAAAAGCTGAGACTCTTGATTAAAAATATACAGGTCAGACAAAGCGTTAAACCACAATCACTGGAAGAAGCAATGTTTTCACAAGAAATTGAGAAATTTTCCCTCTTCAGTAAAATTCTATTTCAATAACGTCCCGTTCGAAGTGACTGGCCTCTGGAAGACATCTCATGAACGAAATAAGGGAAACCTACCAAACCTACACTCAATGCGTTTTAACAGCAAGTTCGTAGAAAATAATTGGAACTTGTGGTAGCTATTTTGTCCATTTAACGTAGGAAGTTTCAGTTATTATTATCATCCACAGTAGACACATACGACTGTCGCCAAGTCTCGGCGATAAAACTCTGCTTGAAAGCACGCTGTTCGGTCTGAGAAAAATCGGCTGCCATTCTGGTGTGATCGATTATCGAGGGAGGCGTTGACAATAGACCTGGTCGTACCTGTCGCCGCAGCAGGCCCGTTCACACGGCACGACACCAACACCATGCCCACTCAAGTGTCACACGCTTCGGATTTATTCCCAACACCAACCTGGGCACTCGGGTGATCCACGCAGCTACTGCACTCGGGTCCGAAGCGTCAATGAGGGATACTGGTTTCGCACGCCAGTCTTTTTTTTATTTTTCAGACCACTGTTTTAATAAATAATTACCACGAAAATCACTTCAGAAAAAATACTGATGATCCATCAAGCCACAAACAAAAGCCACTCTCACGACTATGAGTAAATCGTATATGGGCAACCCCCGGCCCCCGGGCCGGATCCGGCCCTCCACCAGTTTCAATCCGGGCCGCGAGAGATTCAGAAATTTCAAATAAACTTAAAACTCAAGTCTCTCATTAATTTTCATTTGATTTTTCTGTTTTTGTTCATTTGATTTTTGTATGTTTGATTATGCTATTGTAATTCTAATAAATAAAAATGTGTGAATTTTTATCGCCTTTTTATTCACTACTACCTATTTATTTCTTACCTACGGCCCGCGGCCTGATTAAGTCCCGAAATTACGCCCTCAGCTAAGCAAAGGTTTCTAAATTATAAATACCAATAAAAGGCTAAAACTGGTCATCGTGTAGCCATGCTCGCACCGCCGACATCACACGCCCGGCCTTCGTCACTGGTCAGAGATGTCCTACATGGTAGACGATATGCGTGTTATTTAATAACAGTTCTATTCAGCTAAAAATCCGCGAAGAAATGAAATGCCAGAACACTGATAAAAGTATGTACAGCGTTCAATATTAAAAATATAATAATTAATTGCTTTTTTACTTATTTATATTGCTTTCTCATAGATATGTACGATAGAAGCTTTAATTTCCTAGCAGTAATGTTAACAGCAGTTTTGATTAGATTGGAATTTAGCCTGGATCAGAATCTCACAGGCATTCAACGTTACAGCAGAGGGTATGAGAAATTTAATTCTTTCTTTTTAAAAAAAATTATAAATAAAATTTAAGTAATTTTTATGAGCGCCATCTTACTGTAAACATTAACTTCATGCGGATGGAAGTAGTTGCACATTTATCGCGATCTATGCTGCCTGCATTACGCGGCATAACGTAAGTTGTGAAAATTTAATTTCCTTGTTTTCACTGAGGGATAACATTTCTGTTAAGAGACTGCGAACAAATGACATGTTAGAACACTTCGTTCAACCAGTCATTTTTGCCGGGCTGATTGGCTAGTCTCTAGCAAAATGGGATTGTGCCAAGTACGGGATAGCGAATGGCGAAAAATTCACCGAAAACCCTAGTTGTAGTGTTTAAAACAAAGGGAAAAACAAGATGGGAGAAGGTGTGTCCTGAATGCGGTATCAATCTCTATGAATACAGATATTTTTATTTATTTATTCCCTTTTTTTTGCTGATGGTTTTACGCCTCGTCGAAGTCGAGGTCATTATTGGCAGATAGGGCGAGAGGCAAGAAACGAGAAGGAATTCGGCCAAGTTCTTTTGAACAAATCATAACAGCATTCATATTGAATTATCTAGGAAAACAATGATGAAGATGGCGAAAACCAACTACTAAATAAGTCTCAATTTATGGAACCATAGCGGCAAAAGCGAAAATTATTTTAGGAGACGAATGCAAACAAATTTTGGTAATTGAATTTAAGTGACGATCCTTACTAATTCTCGTGTAATGCCGTATTTAACAGCTATTTCCAAGATCGCATAGCTATATTTCGATGCGAGAAAGACGTGGAGTGAACCGAGATATCGGTATTTTACTGCAGCATAACTTTGTCTCCATCAGCTCGTCAAATTAACAGCCTCTTACAAGAATCTTACGGAATCATGTTGAAGCTGGAATGAAGGCAAATTGAGATCGACGAGCGATACAGCTAAACTACAGAGAGGAGCTGTGTTACGAACTAACTGGAGTATTGAAATAACCCACAGAGGGAGAGGGACTAAACTGGCGATAGCCGCTGAAACTAATATCGTGAAATCGGCGTAAACACAGCGCTACCAGAATTTAATCAAATTAGTGCACCAGCTGGGTAGCCCGGCAGCATATTGCTCACGCACGTTCTGCCTAAATAGCCAGCAGCGATTTCAAAGGTATCGTTCAGTGGTTATAACTTCGTTCACCTAAAATTTGTTCTCGTGCATATTAGATCCCAATTCAGGTATCTAATTCTGGCTCCTGAAGAAAAATCTCAGACGAAAAATCAAAAGGAAATTCCTAAAATAGAAATAATTGACTACCTCACAGATGTCTCGCTACAGAGAAAATATGTTCAACCGAAAAACTTATCATAGTAATAGAAATGTGTTCATTATTTCAGTAGAAATGGACACTAAAAATACAATTTTACCTTTTTAGTACCTATACTTTTAAGAAAAAGAAAACATCCTTACACGTTATAAGCAGCACCATTCATTCAGGCAAACTAAATCGGTATGGAAGACGATACTGTAACTTACATATTAACAACCTCAAAGATAATTTAACAGAATAATTTCTACCAGGAGATGCGCTGCTATTCTACGATACTGAAATCTTTGTGTCACCGGAAAATACCTTCAGTAAACACTAGTTTAAAAAGGGAAAACTATTTACAATAGTAAACATTTTGCACAAAATTCTTGCCCGTTTAAATTTAACATTAAATGGCTGAGAATTTTGTTCTAAGAACGGAGCCTTTCCCGGCGTATGCTTGAAATGAAGTTTTAATGGGTGTACCACCGGATAGTGTTTTTGAAAACACGATATTTCGACTACTAGCTCCGTCGTCTTGATCAGGTGTCGTGACATCTGCACAGGTCGGCTGATCTTTACACCCGTGAATACTTCATTTCAGAATTTTGTTGGTGGGAGAGTGGTTGTGCAGAATTTTGTAGAAATTTGATTGAAAAAAAGCAACTCTGGACTAGATAAAATAGAATAAAAATGAACGTGAATCATGCATGATTTTATACCAGAATTAAAACGACACAGCATAACTACAGACATGTAGTTACTAAAAACTACACTGCATTGAATCTATAGCCTGAATAGTAGGCCTACATACTTGCTGGAATAGAATATTGTCTCATGTCTATAAAACGTACACTGCTGACAAATTGACAAAAATAAAACAAATAAGCAACAAAACGAACATAAAGCGATTTTTTTACGATCTGACTTAAAATATTTAAAATAACTTAGACAAGACCACAAAGAAAGTTTGAAGTATTATCAGCAAAAAATGTATATCATACTAAACAGAGCTTACGATATCAATTCTGTTTCGCACTTAACGTTAACTGTAATAACTCTCGCAGTTCAATCTCTGTAAACAGAACAGACTCTCCCACTATAGGTATTTTGTATTATTACTAAAAGATTTTAAGAATGAAATATAGACAATGCAAATGAAGTAATCAAACATAGAGAATAAAATGTAAATATTCATTATTAAAAAAACTGACTTCTTACAATGATTCCACAGTCCGATGTGACCATGTCATTAGACCAACCACGAGGAGAGAATACACAGCGAAGTAGTAGTTCTGCTTCATATCAAGTAATCCGCCTCACCCGAGTTTCGCAACAGACAAAAACATCCTAAGCTGAGCCATAGCAGCATAAAGCAGAGTTCTTATGGCACCGTGCACGGGGTTCGAAGTGCGACCCCGACTACCAGACGAGATGCGCCCACACTAACGAGCAAGCCCGTCTCCCCTCCCGCTGTGCACAGCTATTACCTCGCCAGCAATCACCGTCATTATAAAACTACAAACAGAACAAAAACACTCGCCAACCTTGGGCCGCATTATATTACCTTCGAAACGGGGAGACAACTTTGTAATTCCCTATTAACAAGCCAATTTTCCAGTAGCCTCCCCTCGCCCCACGCTTTCTACCTGCCCGTCATATCCTCAATCACATAAGTGTCCATTCACATATTCATAAAGCGCGGAGGCTTCGCGCCGCACCTGGATGCCCCCCAAGGGCGGGGCGCGACCAACCACACAACTTTACGGCCGACGACCATAATTTAGCGGCTGCTTAATTATGGCTACCAGCGTTCCCACAGACTCTCGCTAAAATAATGCAAATACAGCCCCGCACCTAACCTTATCATTCACACCACTATAGCCAAAACGTTTACTGTAGCTTAGTTCCTGAATTACAGTAAAAAACAGAGTGTTGGGTAAGCGGTAACGCTCTGGCCTCGCATTCGGGAGGACGCGGTTTGAATCCCCATCAGACTATACAGATTCGTGTTTTTTTTTTTTTTTTTTGTAACTGCTTTATGTCTCTTTTTAAGATCGAGGTCTTTAGAGACGGGAAAGGATGGGGGGAAGGAATTCGGCCATGGCCTTTTTGGAGGAAGCATCCCGGCATTTGCCTGGAGTGATTTGGGAAACCATGGAAAACCCAAATCTGGATGCCCGGACGGGGATTCGAACCACCGTCCTCCCGAATGCGAGGCGAGAAAGCTAACCACTACACCGCCCCCTCGGTTTCGTGTTTTCCATGGTTTCCCCAAATCACTTCAGGCGAATGCCCGGATGGTTCCTTCAAACGGCCAAGGCAGAATTCCTTCCTATTTCTTGATTTCAATCGTTTCCCGCCTCTAAGGTCCTCGACGTAAGCAAAAAAAAGAAAAAAAGTAAATGATTTCAAGTAAAACTTTGATATTGAAAATGCATTCACGCCATATTTCAACTCCTAAAGAAAAACACAAGCCCACCTCTATACTACCCACATAATATATTTAATAGAGCTATACTGAAGTATGGTGCTTTGACGATTGTTTAGAAATTCAGCAAGATCGGATTTTATTTCGGAATCGTGCATAATTGGCAGTCTACACTAAACTGCAAAAAGTGGAAGGCAACGAAAAAAGTAACAAAAAGACTTCGCTTCCTCTCGAGTACAAAGTTACTGATTCAGTTGTTGACACGGTGGAGCCCCTGAAGTATCTAGGAGTATCAGTACACTACTACATGAAATGGGACTTGCCTATAATTTCCGTCGCAGCCAAAGCTAATCCTAAACGATTCATAGGTAGGATTTGGAGAAGTTGTAATGCTCATACCAAGGAAATAGCGTACAAAACACTAGTGCGTCCACATTTGGAATACTGTTGTGGAGTATGGGATCCGTATCGCAAGGGATTGATTGACACGTTAGAGAAAGTACAGAGGACAGCCGCTAGATTCGTGACTGCGAGATAGTATAAGAAGTAACGCATGCCGATAGTTTATTTAGTTACTCTTTTGTTTTGCTCAAATAGATATAATGCCCATAAAGGTTTCTGATTGCTTGCAGTTTGTTGTCCGATAGTAACTTATAAACAATAAATAAAATGGACAACTAGTTTAAAACCTGAAAATTCATACTGTCGGTAATCATTAAAAAGCTTGGAGAGTATAAAAAGTAAATTCGTGTGGTCGTAATGACCTAGTGACACGGTTTATCATCATCTGCGATATCCGCACCTGTCGTAGGCGCCCACCGTATTCCGGTAATCCTACCGGGTATAGAGCACCTTCAGTTTTACGTGGAATCCAAGCGAAGGAAACTTTGGGGCGTGCTCCATATTAAGCAGCAAGCTGTGCCTGTGGTGAAGGTAGGGAGGGTTAAGGGCCTATGAAACACCGCGCCGGGATAGGGATTAGAACCGGAGACCTTTCGACCTCCAGTCCGACGCCGTAAACGCTGGGCCATCAGGCCGCTCATTTGAGGGTATGAAATTCGGCATATTCTTTCCTGAAGGAGCATTTTCAGAACTGCAATTTCTCCTGAAATCATTGGTATTTTTAGGCATTTTCATTGCAATAATAAAACTGAAACTTGATTGAGAGAATAAGGTAACAGCAGCCCCACAAACTGGCAGTAATAGGTTCGTAACAACATTTAAAGTGTGGAAAACATACAGCAACATAGCGAATCTGACACTGAAATTCGTCTAGCAATATACAGCCGGATAGACGCGTGTGGCCCGCCTATGCCGACAGCAATGCATAAAGTATGCGTTCCAACGAGTGTAGCTACTGATAAAGCAACTGGTATACGATGCATTGGCTATACGCCAGGTCGTTAGCATTACCGTCAATAGCCCCGCCATACTGCTGTCTTGCGACCGATATCATCTAGGACAGTGGTTCCCAACAAAATTTTCTCGAGGACCCCCTCATCGAGCATGGTTGGTACTTTGTCATATCACAGTATCAAATACCTAAAAAAAACCCAATCAAGAGTCTTTTTATACGTTTTCTATATTTGGTACTTATAAACAACATTGACATATTCATTATTGAACAAATATTGAGCTTAAAACTTTTTCAATTTAGCCATCATTGTTATTGTTAAATTTTTTATTATTGCTCAAAATCTTTGTCTTCAAATCTGGGTGTTTAGTATAAGAAACTCCTTAAAAATAAAAATTGAGTATGAACTGAAAATGACAGGAAAAAATTAAAACTGAGTGTATTGGTCTTTCAAGTGTACTACACTTGAGATTGCATTGAGTAGATATGTGTGAAAAATAAGAAAACACTAATTTCATACAAGGTATTATTTATTTGAAAGTACTCCATCAGTATACAGTTAGTTTAATTTTCAATTCTTAATGAGATGAGTTCAATCTGACCTTTGAGTTCATTATTTCTGAAATATTAGGTTCCAAACTTGAAACTTTCAATCTGAAATCCGACCGTATGTCGAGTCGATTCTTATATTTGTTTTTCATGAAACACATGGAAGAAAATGCTTGCTCACACCGATATGTGGTTGCAAATGGAAGAATCTTTTTCATTGCCTTATCTCCAAGTTTCTTGTAGTCCTTGCGTGCTGATGCCCAGAAGTCTGTAATTTTATCACAGATGAAAATGTTTTTTCATCGTACCACAGCTGGACAGATCCACAAGTTGATCTTGCTCTTCTACAGTGAGGCCATGGATTTTGTCTATTTCTTCACAGCTGAAAGGATTTCGAATCCATCTGTCGTCAGGGTCAGGTTTAGGGAAATACTCTCTAAAAGTGGTGGCTAGGCTGCGTAGATGATCGGCTACATTGATCTTGATCTGGTCAGGCAGACTCTCCTCTGATGATTCCAAGAATTGTTTTTAAAGTAGAAAAGTTAGTTAGTGACTCGTTTTCTATTCTTGACGCCCAGATTTGACATTTTTTGACCATAGCACTAATCTTATCCTCAACTTTGAACATGTCTACATTTTTTCCTTGTAAACTCAAGTTTAACACATTCAAGTGTTCAAACACATCAGCTAAGTACGCAACTGAGCAAAGCCAAGAGAAGTTAGTGAGAAAATCCGCGTACTTTGTGTCAAGAAGGAAGACACGAACCTCGTCTCTAAGTTCAAAAAATCTTGACAAGATCCTACCTCGAGAAAGCCATCTTACTTCTGTATGAATAAGAAGTTGCTCATGCTCACTGCCGATCTCTTTACACAATAAAGAAAATAATCTGGATTGCAGATGTCGAGTTTTAATATAGTTAATGATTTGAACTACTTCGTTAAGTATCTTTTGCAAAGGTTCAGGCAATCTTTTGACTACTAAGGCTTCACGATGGATACAACAGTGAGTCCATTTCACCTCAGGGGCTACTGCTTTGATACGAGCTAGAAGTCCTGTTTTTTTGCCAGCCGTTGACTTTGCTCCATCCGTCGACAAGCCTACACATTTTTTCCAGGTGACATCGTGTTCATTGAGATAATTATTTAATGCAGTAAAAATATCGTCTGCTGTTGTATGCAGTAGTTCGCATGAAAAAAGGAAATCTTCAAACACTTGGTCCTCCCATAAGAATCGTGCGAAAACCAACATTATAGCTTTTTTAGATATGTCTGTGCTTTCATCCAATTGTAGAGCGTACATGTCACTCATGCAAAGTCTAGCCAACAATGTTTCTTCGATGTTAACTGCCATATCAGTAATTCGTCTTTGAACAGTATTATTTGATAGCGGGACAGTTCCTATTACCTTAGCAGCTGCATCACCTAACATTCTCTTGCAAAGTATTATTGCTGATGGCAGTATAAGTTCCTCAGCAATTGTGTGGTTTTTTCCCACATTCAGCAACAAGCTGAGCCACCTCGTAAGACGCAAGGGTTGCATTTTCGTTTACATTTGCACCAGAGTGTTTAGTAATTGTTTTACGAGATATTTTCAACTCTCCTAATTTATTTTTGAAAAAATCTAATGACTTACTTTTGTACTCTGGGTGCTTTGTTTCAAGATGACGCCGGAGTTTTGCTGGTTTCATACATTCATTCGAAAGGCTTTCATAACAAATTACACATTGAGGTTTAGGCTGTTGCTCAGGTCCAGTGAACGTAAAACCGATTTCCAAGTAATCAGAGTTATATTTTCTAATTTTTCCAGTAAGCTTAACACTGATCTTGGAAGAGTTAGGTTCAAGGTACGCCGACGATTTAGGTTCAATGGACACTGACTTCGATTCGAGAGTCACTGACTTACTTGCTTGCACATCAAATGCATTACCTTCCTCTTCATCTGTAGACCTTTCTCGTTTTAACGAACCACTTTTTAACCAACGGTCCATTTTTAACTACACGAACTGTAGCTTCCGCGAAAAACAACGCTTTACAAACACTACTGTTGTAATACAGAATATTGAATACTGAACACGGTCTGTGAAAGCACTGGCAATAAATTAACAATGGCCGATTGTCGTCTGAAATACGAATTTCTGTGTAAAGTGACTGTCAGTTGTCAGCTGCAAAGAGGCAGCGCGCGCAGTCTAACGGCATACAGCAGAACTATTTTCTGCTAGACGCAGAAGTTAGCCGTTCGCTAAAGCTCTGCTCATGCAGGAAACGGCCAAAACAAAAAATTTGTTATCATACGAAATATATTTAATATATTTTTTATTCTAATAGCATTTTGCGGACCCCTCTGGCATAGCTCGCGGACCCCTGGGGGTCCGCGGACCACCTGTTGGGAACCACTGATCTAGGACATTGCTTACGATGGTGGTATGCACTCCATCATACATTATCGGGGGCTCGATTAGTATCCATTCACTAGCCGAGGCTAACGACTGATAAGAAGTCCCTCTTACAATTAAACAGGCCTTTTCTTGTTACTTATTGGTAGATACCAAAAACAGTTTCTTCCCAAATTTTCAAAATAATTATAAAACAAACAAACCTCCGTTTTACTGGCAGTGTTCCATGCGCGGAAAGACGTAGTAACATATTTCATTCGTCCAAGTGTGAAAAACTCCTAACAGTAACGTGAACAAACGCTACGAAGCGTACTACCTGTTACATGCGAAGAGTAACGCATGTAATTTTATTGCTGCATTATATAAACTGTGTTTATAGAAAATATTTATGAACAGGTCATACACTAAGTGACAGAGAAAAATAAAGCCTGAGCCACCGATATAACATTTCAGAGACTCGGGCTATCCATCTGTCTGTCATCGTTCGTATAATTTTCAAAATTTTATGGCTAAATATATGTTATTTATCCCGAAAAAAATTACCTCATGTCCTTCCCAATGAGACATAGTATTTCCTTGCCAAATTTCATCATGATCTGTTAACCGTTTATTCGTGAAAACGTAACATAGAGACAGAGTTACTTTCGCAGTTATAATATTAGAGAAGATATAGATAGTGTATATATTTATGGAGTATATCCTTCAAAAAACTATTTAGTATTGTTTATGGATAAGTAATAATAAATGATCATTTAAATTGTTAATTTCCTTCATATTTTCGTGCGCGTGGTTTTCTTCCTTGTGATACTATGTCCCGTTTTTCTGAATACATTACGATGTAAACACAAGAATGAAATCCCAACAAGAGAGATCACAAATGGGGTAATGATCCAGCTAGAGGATGTGGCTCTGTCCACGATTCCCGACTGCTGTTAACCATCTTAGCTGCAACTTCTTCGAGAAAGTTGATTTCTCACGGGTTCTGCTTCCTGCTGGCATGCGAGGAAGATCTTAAATTGATCCATCTGTGCTCCTGGGTCCTTAATACAAAGTGATGCAGTAATTGAGAAGCGGTGACAGTGACGAAGTGCCCGCAATATCTGCTTGACAGATGGCTTCACTCGTGTGTATAATAGGTCCGGCACACAATCGTGGAGAGGAAGGTGGTCTATCACGGGACAGGCAAGACGAACGACTCCCACCTGGACACGGAGCAACGAGGAGCGTACAGCACTCACAGACAAAAAGGTAAAGCAAAATGAAACAATGCATCTTCACGGCAACCACAAACTAGAATAGTTTTGTTTTGTATCAAGTCGCCCTGAAACGAGATTATGGTAGGTTAAAGACGAAAGATACGAATAAGTACGTTAATATCTCCAAACAATAAAATTACCATAAAGGAAGCACCTGCCTATTAACGAACACTCTTCATAGAATGACGTAAGTAACCTACAGCCATTTGCAATTTTTTAATTTTTTTTTTAATTTCATACTTCAACGACAGTATGGTAGATATGTACGCGGTCGGGAACTTTCCAAATAATCATCTCTGTATCAGCGGCAGGCTCGAAAACAAAAGTGACATTCTCAATTAAACGGAATATTAAAAAAAAAAAATAAATCGTGGGATCCTCTTGTGAAAAACAGACAGGTCTTCAGTAAAGGCGAGATATAATTTAAAATACAACTTTATTCAGGATGTAATATGAAAAATATAATTTAAAGAGATATTTTTAATTACACACACACTTATCCTGTACTGACGTCATCTTTCAAACAGTGTACATATTTCTCGACAGTAAAAATCTTTCATTAGATTTTCCTGACATTAGTAGTGCGGTTCACCGAAAACGTGTTTTCAGGCATCTTTGAAAGCTGTACTCCATAACAAATGCTTCTTTCTGGCGCCTAGCACGGGCATATCTGGTTCGAGTTAGTTATTCATATGAATTTTCATAGTTATTGTTTTAACAATCATCTGCAGAAATAGCCTACAACGTTTACGTATTAGATGTAACTGCTTTCATGACAACGCTTTTGAGTCACCAGGTCTAGTGATATTTTTCACCGACAACATACCCTAACCAAACTGTCATTTAAATCTTTCACAAATTTCTATTAGTTTTATTACTCCATCAATAAATATTTAATAATAACGCACTGTTAAAATCTTCTGTGCTCTTCTAGTTCATCCATACCTAAGAATTTAAGCTAACGAATAAAGTAGGTTGTACTTCTTCCCAGGTATCAGACAGGGGTGCAATTTCCGCATTTGTTTTTCACTAGGCGCTTGATTAAGAATATTAATTTAAATTTCAAACACCCTCGTACATTAACTGAAAGCAGAAATATCCCTCATATTTGCAAGAAAGAACCATTAGCCTTTCAGATTAAAGCAAGATGCTGTTTTATTTACCATTCACATCAAACACTACAGTGACCATCAACATTCCCAACACCGAGCACACTAATTTAAACCGCTGCCACAAGCGATGTCAACTCTACACTATAAACTAATCCCTTGACACCAAGGACCGTTAAATGTGCTACAGAAAGCTCTGCGAGATACTGCGCAACCACCAACCAGACCCTCCATTCCAGAATTTCGTTGTTTAATATCTTCTGTTGCTCGTATCTCTAGCGCAGCAGTAATAACAATGATTTAAACAAGACTGCGAATTAATGCAAACAGCTCGCGCCCAGAACGAAGTTCTGGACGGTTATCGCCCGGTAAACACATGGCGGATGAGTCCCAGAGGTGTGTCCAACAGGCGGCAGTTTACAACACGATTTACAACGGACTTAATTATTACATTGCAGTCGTACATCAATAGCCGAGCTAAGTTACTTCAACACCGGTGCAAAATGCTTGAGATAAATCGTTCGAAACGGTGAGACGGCAGAAGTCTAGCGGCCATCAGTATGATAATCAACAGGTACACACTCACGGGAACGGCAACTCACGCTGCTGCAGACTGCAAACTCACCTGGAACAAGAGAACAAACATCACCATTAAGTTCATCCAACAGTTGATTACCCAATATTACATATCTTACAAAACAACGGTCATGATTACCGTCGTATTAATTCAGTTTCGTTATAATCTAGAAGAAACAAGGAAGACCAATGTGACATGTTCAGTTATATTTCTGGCCATTTGAGTTAGTGACTTCATACATTTTAATAAACATAAAAATTGAGTGGTGATTCAATGGTAACGTGTATGACATGCGATCAAAAGGTAGCAGTCAAAAAAGGTCCTTAACCGGCCCTTCCCTTTCTGGTAGAACTTGTTTTCTATATATAAAAAAAAGTATAACGCTAAAGTGCTTAGGGATTCAAGAGAAATTGTAAGTTAGCCGATAACAACGAAATAAATCTTACTAGCAAAAAGCTGAAATTAAATACAAAACGTAACCGAAACAAAGCTAAAATGAGATTATTTGGATATTACACCACTGCATATACCTCTAACTAGACTTCACCTAAAGATTTCTTCTTCTTTTTTGCTTACTGTTTGTAGAGGAAGCAATAAAATAAGTAACATAAAATTTTGAATGTGGCGTAAGTATTCAACAAAAAAAATGTGATCTGTTGACTTTTCCCTATTTATCATAGTGGGGATACTGAGGATGCTAAAGGAAGACATTGGAGTAAATACAAACAGAAACAAGACAAAAGTGATGAAACCCAGAAGTGGATACCATAATAGTAGATTAAATATAAAAATGGGATTGGAGGCGACAGGAGAAGTAAATAAATACAGTAAGGAAGTAAAATTACCACTGATGACCGAAGTGCGAATGATGTTAAAACCTGAATAGCACTCCATAAGAACCTTCTGGAAAAAGAGAAATCGTTTTAGTTCCAAATATTAATCTAGGATTCGGAAACAACTTTTTAAAACTCCATGTGTGGAGAACAGCACTTTATGGTAGCGAAGCATGGACTTTAGGAGTACCCGAAAGAATGAAAATTGAAGCATATGAAATGTGGTGCTATAAAAGGATGCTGAAAATTAAGTGGACAGATGAAGCACGAAATGAACGTGTTTTAGAAATGATGGGTAAGTAAAAAAGCATATGGAAGAGGTTTACAAAAAGAAGACACAGGATGGTGGGTCACATCTTAAGACATGCGGGATCAGTTAAATTGTTAGTTGAGGGAACAGCGGAAGATAAGAATGTAGAGGAAGACAGATCCGAATATATGAAGCAGACAACCGAGGACGTAGGTTTAAAGGATTTGTTGAGATGAAGAGGTTAGCATAAGGTAGAAAGAGATGGAGGATTGCATCAAACCAGTCGATGGCAGACAAAAAGCATGATTTTTTAAGATATCTCGCTAAAACTGCGGAAGCTATACGAGTAGGGGTTTCACAATTTCAAAACTTATTATATTACTTGCAATGTCTCACGAGTCATTACACCTGCGATTATTGGAGTAAAAAGTGGTAATCTGATGATAATATGAGCATATTCCCACTGAAGATCACACTGCATCAAAGAAACTCTTCAACATTTATATTCCGTTTGTTGTTGACTACGTAACTTTGATTGTTTATTTCTTCGGTTTTCTGAAATATAATATACGGGAAATACAAATAAAACTTTTCAGAGAGAGGGAGGAACCACAGACATACGAAAGTAGCTTACACGACTTTTATTTTCGGTACTTTGAGTTAATAAGGCGGGCAATAGTAGTGAGGCCAGTAACAAGGCACTTATGAAGGCAACTTATATTATAAAAACTAAATTCAACGTGTCTTATGCGGTAATATGGAATGTTGTGTTTACGGAGATTGTTACGGATATAAATTCTGACAGCAGGTTACAGAGAAAACGTCTAAATTCTGAAATGATGGTCAAAAATGTTAACCTCAAATTTATACAATTGACGAAGAGAACCATACCAAACACTTAAGCGAATACTTTATACGGTTCGTGAACAGACGTCATCACTATACGAAATTGAAGTCATTTTCCTCCTTTATATCTACGAAATGTGAGGTCTGAGCGGATATTTAGGAAACAATTCTGGTCCAGGATGCATTTCAACGTATTCATAGCCTCCGGTTATTTTATTACCCAAAAAATCCATACAGCTACAGTCTTGAAAATGATAGTGTAAAATAAACCCCAGTACAATTTAAGTCACGAAAACTTTCCTCTTTCCCATTAGAGATTAGAAGGAGAGGGTAGAAAAATGTTTTCAAGTATTGCATCTCAATGATGAGCAGTTTAAACTATCACGATTTCACTGGTTGAAGCATTCTTTCTGGAACCTTAGACATGTATACATAACAACGAAGAAATCCTCCAAAAAGCAAGAACAGACCTCAAAATAAAGATCAAGAGTTGAAAAGTAGCATGCTTTATGTTACGGAAGAACCCAAAGAATTTTACTCTTTTCAAAACCATCATGGAAGGGAGAATGGGAATGACGAAGGGATATTGTGAGGAGGCAAAAGGAAGATCACCAAAATATTTTCGCTCGAAAGGCGTCTACGCAGCGGAATAGTTGCATTTTTTCAAGTGATTGTCATCGTCGAAAGAGAAAGAAAATCGTGTCTAAGACTGGTACAAAAATACGTAAAAGCTAAGTCTTGTAAAAAAAGAGAGAGACTAAACGCGTTAAGTAATTTGAGAACTCTAAGCATATAAATATAGAAATGTCCTGCTGAAATAGGCGTGTAATCTTACAACTGTAATGCTATGTCATAATTCCTTTCCGAAGGGGATGCTCGAATACGGGAGTACCAGATGACTTAATATATTCACCAAATTTTGATACAGTGCTTGTGGCCTATGACTGTGCAACAGATGCCAACGAACAAAATTCTTAGGTTATTAACATCAGAAATACAACACGAAACTTGGTAGTCGCTTGAAGCAGACGTTCATTGCGTTTAAAAATTTGTTCCGAATTCGGAGCTGCTCACAGGAAGCATTAGCAGAAACAATAAGGGTCCCCCTTCTCCCCTGTGTGTCAACCCAAAGTTTAAACACGAATTTCTTATTAATCAAAACTATAAAGTCATAACTCACAGCGGGCAAAAGTTTAAGGGACAATTAGAGATGATGTATGGGAGAGGCTGTGAATAGAGAAGCTTAATGTTGGGTTTGTTAAGGGTGGCAAAGCAGGATGTCTGTCTCCAAGCACTAAATAAATGGTGCTTGCTGGGGATGGCTACAGACACGCTAGGGTTGTACAAAGCGCTGCCGTTTCCTGAAACTTAATCTTAAGACTTACAGATCTGATGAAATCAGTTATACTCCAAGGTTACGATTGATCTCACAACAGCGAAAGACAGTTTGCATTATACCTAATAAACAATACTTCACTTCAATGGGGAAAAACGTAACACACACACACACACACACACACACACACACACACACATACATATATATATATATATATATATATATATATACTCTAATAACAACCAAAGAACTACATCGAACCTTGAATTTTAATGAATGTGTGATGACCAAAGTGTCAAAATAATGTAGCGTATATTATTGCTGAACTCCAAAATCTGTGTAGTACAGAATTCCAAGCCAAGGAGACAGAAGTTTAAACCTACGAGGGAGAAATTTAAATTGTAATTTGAATCTATCCTCTAGAAAACTGAGAGGGAACGCCTAAGCGTGGAACACAATCATTAAATTTCTTCCAACAGAAAATTTGTAAACATCAGGAATCTGAAAATGACAGCGTGGCAAAAACAATAGCCACAAAAAACTATTAAATAAAGTACCTCTTTCAAAATGGTCGAAATAGTTCCTAGAACTAAGTATGATTGTACATCCGAAAAATCCCCCCCATCAAGGAATTATCAACATCTCGGAAAGTACGTATTAAAAAGCTAAGTACAGTAATTACATTCTGTTACTTATTGAACAAAATATAAAAATTCATGTAATATGCCAAGCTTAATGTAAAGTTTATTAAAAAAATTTGAGGATGAAGCTAGTAATTTTTTCAAGAAAAATCTGAAAAATAAAATATGCACTCACATCTAAACACAGATCGGAAATAAAACATTCATATGTTAAAATAATTTTCCACCAATGCTAATACATCAGAAAGTTGTTTCGACAAACAACAGACATAAATATCATAACTAAATGTTTGTACAAAATTAACAGTACAATCTTCCACAGCCGGATATAACTAACGCGGCAAGACGACGTAAAATAGCTCTAAAGCTTAACAGCACTTTTTCCTGGAAGGGCAGAGTTATTACTCACGAACACAAGCTCTGGGGGATCGATAATTGGTAGTAACAAGCTATTAAAATAATTTGAGCACGGTAAAGGAGAGCAGTGTAAACATTATCTCTGTACAAGCGGATACCGCTATAAATTTTGTTTATATTTATCTTCATAGTGCCTGCTCGGAAAATAACCGCGCCTATTATTTCGAACAACGACGCAATGAGCCAGTTAGCATTAACGGTTATATGTGAACGATATGTTATCTTCATAGTGGTGCATGTAACGAACGCAGGAATGCTCTCCTATAACGGTATACAATGTTGTAGTCTTCTCTGTGCCAACAAATATCACACGAAATGCGTTAATTTGTACTTCTGGGAAACCTTTTCTGTAAACAAAGACTGAATTCACAAAGCCTGATGCCAAATTGTGAGGTCGATTTAATACAACAGTGGCGACACTTGATTATACAACAAAGCTCTGAAGAGTCCCTTAAGATTTATGAATCTTTTGTGTGTAGCTAACAGTAGGCGCACAATGTGTTTAACGAAAATGCCGTTTCTCGCCACCAGAATACGGTAGCAACCACTCATCTGACCAAGAAAGGACCAGACGAGAACAATAATAATAAAATTTTTACTCTCACAATTTTATATCATCCATGGTGACTGTCGTAACATTTTATAAGCACTGTACATTAAGTACTACTATACGCATACCGCAGACAGATAAGAAAATTTAACTTTCTGCATTATGTGAAAACACATTACACGGTGAGTGCCATCTATAGTTGCGAGTTTTCCTCAGTCGGCGGTTCCATCATTTTTTACAACATTTAGTAAGCACGTTGTAACAAAACCATAGTTGAGGTATGCTTACAGGATATTAAAATCGTGGTTATTTTGTCAAGAAAGATATTATAAAATTATGATGGTCTACTTCAATCTCAGTCTAAGTATTTATAATTGCATGAAATCAATAGTTATTATATATAACTTTTAGAAGCTACTGGAAGAATGAAGGAATTTTACGCGTAATTGACTGAGCTTAGACTGTACGAGGTTGGATTAGTCCAGTTGTTCCCAATTAGTGGTACGCGCACGCTCTTGGGTACCTGAGGTTGCTTGAAGGGGTAGTCTACGCGCGGTAATCTGTTGGCTAAGGTAATCACTACCATAATTGAAAAAAAAAAAAAAAAAATACGCAAACAATACTATCACCAAAATATATTTTAAGACAAACTGTGCGCGAATCATTTCAACTATGTGGGGTACGCTAGATTGAGCTCTTTCGTGAAGTGGCACTCGGGAAATCTAATTGGGAACCACTGGATTAGTCAATAGACGATAATGTCGATATGCAAGTTGATCTCAGAAGTGATGGCGTAGAGGTAGGTAGTCTCCGGGATGTTTCCACAAGTTAACATGGTATTTTCAAACAACCAAAAAAAAAGTTTTAAGTTATTACTGAAACTATTAAAATATTGTTTTAAGTCGATAAAAGTGTGAAAAAGTAGAGGTCACGCGCAAGATCAGCTTCTGGAGCTACTCGTCCTATACAAACCGGTAATAGAGGAGAAACAAAGAGTCAGATCGCGATGATACTGAGGCTTGGTGACTGAACAGTATTACTTATTGCACGAGCCATAGAAGAAATGGTGCTTGAAGTAATGGAACCAACATGACGGATCGGTAACAGCTTAAAGGGTCCAAAAACGTCTAAAAAGTAACTAAATGTACCGGAATATTATCCGGAGAACTACAATGTAATTTAATGTGAAGCTAATTAGGGAGCGTCAATAAATTACGTGAGGTGAAATATGGGGGAAGGGGGTCCAGCGTGAGAGTTTGGAATGTTTTTTTGGACTGCAGAGCTAAAAAAAAAAATAGAGAGGGGGGGTCTTCTAGGGGAGGGGGAGGTCTCACGGGAACCAGACCTCACCAGAAAGGGGGGGGGAGTCCGAAAATCCATAAAAACACCTCACGTAATTTATGGATGTTCCCTTATGTGAAAGAAGGTATTTATTAAGTTATTAAATCGAAACAAGCAGACTGTCAGAAGTTTCAAATGAATGCGTGTGCGCAAACCTATCATAAGTAACAATTTTCTAATTATCCTTACGAATAACAGGTAGTGGGGATGTTTAACATGTACAGGAAATTGTGACCCGAGGAGAAGCAGCCCGATTAAGCAAACTAACAGACTATCGGTGGTTTTAAATCAAGTTACATAATCATAAAACTAAGTCAGGAGTCGTAATTGAATGAGTTATTTGAATAACCCATATTGTTTTCAACAATTATTCTCGCCTAAATACAACAACCAAAATAATCCTACATTCATTTGCTTACATAATCACAAAACTAAGACCAGATGAACCCACAAATAGTTTTACAACGTCATCACTATATTAATACCACATCGCAGAAGCTAAAGTACTCCAAGCGTTTCGTATGGCTACTAGGAAACCCTCATCAATTCCTTTTTCAGATCCGTGATTCTATTGCAGAATAACGTTCCACAAAATGTAAAGCCATCGATATATGCACATTTTTTGGAAACGTGAGAAGATATTTCTTGCCCGGCTCTAACCAACCTGTCTCACCAATCCAAATTTTCCTCAGCCCTCTTTACTTTTACTAGAAGGCGTATGTGCTTCTTGTTTATTTACTCAATGGTTATATATTTGTATTAATTCATGTATTTGCAATTGTAACATGCTTTGTGATACATCTTTGTCATTTAAGGTGCTGATATTTAGGGGATAAATAATTATTCAAACAAATAAAATTGTCGTGCACTAGGTTACAGCCATAAAAAGTGAAAAGCCACCAAGCAATATACCTTCTTTTCTATAAATTCTAATACATATATAGTAGCTAGGGATTATTTTTAATGGCGATGGCCAGTTATAATTAGTACTCGTTTTTATGCATATATGTTACAGTTCTCAGATTGTAACAAAATTCTTAAAATAAAAACAGGTATCCAGTGAAACTTAATGTACACCATTCGCAAAAAGCGTACAAAATTATAACATCCGTCTGACCCAGTGTAATGAACAGTATCACTGAATTAAGGCACTCACTGCTATTAGGCGTCGTAAAAATATATTTCTTTTTAGCAGAATGATAAACGAAATCTTAATAGACAAAATACAAAAATTTTACTACATCGAGGCTCTGTAAAGGTAAGTTTACCTTCAAGTATTAGCAGATCCAGAACGTTTCCTATTACTATCAATTAAACCACAATTATTACATTTTTAATAAATTCGAAAAAATTATTTCTGTCAATTTAAAGACCATACAAAACATACACCGTAACCAACATGTATAATCCTTTTTTTATGATCACAGTTTGCTACGGACTACTGTTTTTTTTCAAGCAACTTTCAAGCAGTTACATGCTGCTATATTATTGACAAATAAAACTATTTTTATATCAAGACAAGCCTTTCAAGATTTAATATGGCAGTGCCATCTAATGCAAATTTTATTTTTATTTTCGCCTCCGTAATTTCCTGAATAATCAATTATTATACATCAAACTATCGAATAATACGTCGGACATCAGTACTGCCTACGCTTAAACACGTTAGTGTTTACAGCGTTAGAAGACATTATGTAAAGTTACTATGTTCCTATCTCACACAATCTCTCAGAAAATGATACAGCAAGCGATAAAGTTTACAAACTAGAAGAAAAACATCTGATGCCTCGCAGTTGACAGACTATATTCCCCCTGAATCCTGACATCCTGTCAGGTTTAAACCAGGTCATTATGAAAGATACAAACTTAGGGTGGATAGAAGCTGTCGCCATTTACCTGCAAACAGATTAAGGACTGGGCAAGGTTTATGTGGTATGCTGTTTGGTGACGTCTTTGAGGATGAACATCGGTTAATATCCCAGCATTTATCTAGGTGTCAAACGAATATTACCAAAAGCGTGATCAGACCGGCCGTACGAAGGAACTGAAACACAAAGTCGGGTCTCTAGTATGACTCCAGGTACCGTATAGCAGGGCATTAACACGCTCGCCTGAACAACCTTCAAATCTAAATATTTTATCTACTGCGTAAACTCAAAACGGAAAATCTTACTTAAAATTTTGGAAAGTGTTGGAAGTAAAGTGAGCGTGGGGATAGTTCTCCCATGAATCTGAAGACTGATTTTTTTCCCACTACCTGGTGTGAGGTTTCGCTGTTTGGCGCTAATCATGTTGAGAACCAAGATTTTTTTCACTGGATTATAAAAAATTGGCGGATTTTAGTCACGGATTTTAGACATTTTTGTTAGCAGCTCTATAAAGAGGTGGAAAATAAATGTTTAATTGCTGATGTTTTTCAAAATAAACTTAAAATCAAAAAAGCATATTTTTAACCTAAATTCAACATTTGGTTATAAGCAAAGTCTACTTCCATAATATTCTAGCTTATTGATTTATTTTTTTCAATAGCAAAAATTTCACAAGTGAATTTAATTATTTACAAACTACATGCGCGTTTGCAGAGTTCGCGGCTCGACTAATTCAGGCGTCAAGCACAAGGCCACGCCACTGCACAGCGCCCGCCACCCGACTTTCCACCGCTCTAGAGGCCCAGTCAGAGTTCAATTTGTAGGATCTTCGATGATCCGATTTTCTGATAAAGGACTCTCGCTGGGTACTGATAGGGTTTACAGGGCTACATGTAGGACGTGTTGGATGTTACTGGACTCCCAGACAACCAACACGGGTCCTTGCCGTCCAACACGCTATGGCGTTGAATCATGACTGGAGGAAACATTCTACGTGTGTGTGATAAGGATACTGGTGTGCCGCGATAAAGTACGAGCGGAAAGTATTACTTGCAACATTTTGTCCAACCCCTCCTAGTAGCGTGAATAGGTAAGCGTATTCTGCAGTAGTTCTATTCGGGTGTCCTGTAGATTGGACCGTTAATAAGCCGCTTTTCTTTACATACAAGCTCAGACTTGTAAATTAGTTGCGTAGATAATAATACCGTTCAGTTCTTTGTTACTTTTATTGCAAAATCGTAAGGGGAAGGAAAAAAAAAACTACGTTGTAGCAGTGAATTCTTCAAGGTAGTCCATGTTTCCAGGCAGTTTGAGAAACTAGACCTGATGAAGACAACCGAGCAGGTTGTTGAAACGTCGTCATTCTATGACACTATCCGGCTGGACTCCCGTGAAGAATTCACTACATCAGTACGCTGGGAAAGTCTCCAACCACATTGTTGTTAGCTAAGCGAAGATGGAAGGGATTTCGTATAAAGAGGAAAGAATAAGATATATTGCAATGTAAACAAAACTTCCGCTATGCATACTCATTAAAATTTGCGGATGCGAAGCTGGATTTCCATCCGTAGCGGGGTGTGTTGTTGGATGTTCCTGTCGCGGGTACAGGAGGGACGCGTGTCGGTGGCTGAGAGCCAGCTGGCTGTGGCGGGCGTATATCTGGACTTCCGGCCGCCGCGGAGGATCCCAGGAATAGCTCCCCCCGCTCGCATTGTGCCTGACCCACATCCGCCCCTCTTCATCCTGTACCTGTCGCACTCCGGGATTTCGCACCTCCAGTCCCCTCACTCTGTTTCTTAACATGCCATTCAAAAGCTGAACGAAGGCGAAGGTGAGTCTGATCGCTGCACGCTATAATGGCATTACTCTACACTCGCCATTATCACAAATTCTTCTTTATATCAACACCTGTAAATATCGTCCCACTGCAGTTTTTTTGCCGTACCTTCCGAGAGTGTCAAATTGAAGGGGTTGGCACCTTTACGACTAGGCGGTAAGATCACATGGATTCAGCATGTGAAGGGTAGATCTGGTATCAGTAATTCGAAGTGTTACTCAGGTACTCCGGGGAAGAAAGACGTGGAAACATATAAAACTATTTTTCCATATGAAGATTCCATCATACAAAACAAAATTATGCACAGTTCTGCAATTAGTACTGTCCAACTTTCTGTCTTTTAACAGTACTTTGATTTCGCATACAGACTCGTTGGATTAATTATCACATTTACCTCTCTGTTAACGCCGTTTATTAATATTGAGGAGAATGAAAGGAGAGAATTTAGAGGATAAATAGCGGAATTGAGGGGCACTGAAGAGCGTAGATAAGTACAATGGTAACTTAAGATTAAATGTGATAAGTGCAAGTCGCCGAAAGCTCGTCGTCAGCAGAAAATGTAATCTGGCAGCAAACCCGTGAAGAATATATAGCAAAGATACGCCGGGAAAGACTTATCTCTCATATATAGTATACGACAATGTTTGCGAAAAATGTAATAGAAGGAATACTAATAACATGAAACGATGCAAGTTGCAAATGTTGAATAACTTGAAGGTTGGAGGAGCAAATGCAGATATGAAGAGATTGGCGTAAGATAGTTTGATATGACAGCTCGTTGACTCCAAGTCCTTAGAGTAGTAGTGGAATGACGTAAGGACTTATACCTTGGCCTTTTGAAGGGGTCAACAAGGCATTCGTTCCAAACTGATATCAACAAATTATTGAAAATCCGAATCCTAAAAGGTGCCAGCTTGAATGAATCACCATCTGCCCGAATACTAGGCCTGAACTTAATCGACTCACTACTCTCTGTAACAGAACACAGATAGAATGAATGAAGGAAAAATCTGAATCAAGATGGAATTAATCAATATAAAGATCAAAACTAATTTAGTGTTTGCAACAAAAAAGGAGGATGACATGTCTGGACTCTGAAATTAAAGAAGAAAAGAGACATTCGGCCATTTCTTCACACAGTCGGTCACAATTGAGATCATAAACAATGTTATTGTGTAATATAGAGTGAATAACACAATACCTATAAAAAACATCTATGCCCCAGGACGGACTCTTAACGGATAAACCTTACATTAGGAGCTCAGTGTGCTTATAAAAAAAGTACGTTAAGCTCGACGGGTTTGAATCAAACGTAACTTTCACAGCATCTGCCACATATCCCACTGTATGATTTTCAGTCAACAAATTTTTATATTATTGGGAGTGGCAAGCGAATGCCCACCTACTGAATGGGAAACGTAAACGATGTAAGGTAAGGTAAGAAGAATGTCTTGTGATATATACTCTTTGGTATTATATATAAATGGCTGGGCAAGTGCTAACCGAACCACAAGCAATTTGGGTTCAGTACTACAATGACTTTCATACACATCCCTTACTTTGCAATGCAGAATTTAGTCACTTGATACGAAAATCAATGCTTGACACGTTTTAGGGAGATGACTATACTCCACAATAAGTATATATTAAGATAGAGTGAACTGAGCAATGAGATCACTTTCAATAAAATATTAATACATTAAAAAAAATAAAACTTTTGCTTGTTTTGTTCGGAACTTAGAAACTATATTTGATGCAGATTATTGTTTATTTAATATATCGTCGTTACTGGGAGCAAATTTCATGTCCTGTTTAGGGGAAGAAATAAAAATATGAGAAACACATTTTCTGTCTTTATTTTAATCTTAAAATTAAACTGGGAACTTTTGCAGCCATATTAATTAGAAGTTATGAATCATAACCTGTTTTAACGACTTACTTTGAAAACACTTTCGCCTTAATTTTTTAGCATCAAAAAAATTGGCTGGTAGCCCCGCACACATTAGTTTTTTGCACTTACAAAAATCACAATAATAATAGATATATATGAACAATCTATATAAACAGTATCTTCATGGACCCTTTCTTTGCTTCTTGGCACTGAATCCAGTTTTCTTCCAGTCTTTCATTTGTTTCGGAAAGCCTTGGAATACTTTTCTGTGTACTCAACGTCTTCATAGCGCCTTTACCTTTTTATTTTTTCGCTTCGCACTTTTTACTACCAATACTTTTTCGCCAGTCCTCTCCACAATTTTTTATATGGCGAAGATGTTAAAATCTCGCCCATTTGGATTTTTCGAGCACGCGATAGTATGCGTTTATTTGACTTATATTTCAATAATCTCCAACGAATTTTGACGAAAAACTTCTGCCAGGAACAAAACACACATTAGTGTATAACTCACTGGGCGCCCAAGCCGCAGCTCAGTTGCATTTGTTTTTACACTATAGGGTGCACATTTACAATAAATGTTTTAATGACGCAGCGTGTTTGGTTTTCTAGAACATTAAATGTCCGGGGCTACCCGCCGTTAGCGGCCACACGACTTTCTTCTAATACCTATTCGAGGTATACAGGGTAACAAGAATGCAATAAAATCTACTACTGTGACGATCGCAGACTATTCGAGGTATACAGGGTAACAAGAATGCAATAAAATCTACTACTGTGACGATCGCAGACTATTCGAGGTATACAGGGTAACAAGAATGCAATAAAATCTACTACTGTGACGATCGCAGACTATTCGAGGTATACAGGGTAACAAGAATGCAATAAAATCTACTACTGTGACGATCGCAGACTATTCGAGGTATACAGGGTAACAAGAATGTAATAAAATCAATGACTGTGACGATCGCAGACTTCTTTATTTCTAAACGATTTTTTTTTTAAATCTTAGTTCTCTACTTAATGGGCAATAAACATATGCACCTAACAAGCTGGGGTGGAATAAAAACATTTCTACGGTGAAAATTTGACGTCTCTTAAGTTATTCTGTTTAAGTGCCCTATGACAGACGGACATAACAGACATGTGAAGCTTCAGCCCTTTGGCCATAGGAGGCAGTAGTCAAGTATTTCATTCAGATGCAAACAAAGTTTTAACTAATTACGAAAGATGTTTTCATTCCACCACTGTTAAAAGCAGGTTTGAAAGAAAACGTACCGAATACTAGAAGACGACTACATTCAGTTAAGGGCACCCATGTCAATTCTTGTAATATGAATGCAGCATACTAGCCACTCTGCTGATAAGAGCCGGTGGAAATCGCATTTCCGTTAGTGCTATGCGCGAATGGCGAAAACATCCTTTTGCCTGAACTATTCACGTTCAGCTACTGACTGCACTAGTCGCAAGGTTTAGTGGTCTACACTTTTTGATCCTTCGCAAGTTCCAATTCAGAAGATCAGTTTGGCGATTTCTCTCCAGGGAATTTAACGAAGTTGAAATACAGATTCATTAGCAGCCCATTAACTTCCTACTTCTGAAACAAAAGAATGCACATACCTGCATAATCTGATCAGTCGTGAAAAAATAGAGCAACAGGAGAGATAACACAACAGTCCTCATATTCACATGATCAAACCCGACATCTACTTTCGGAAAGTAAAACTGCACAAAAATCCAGACTTCCGATTTATAATTTAAACTTATTGCAGGATATATGGATTTACATATGGACAACCTTAGATCTTGACCCTTAAAAATACAGTAGCAGCAAATGAAGTGCGTAGCAACAAATTGAAAGAGTGTTCCAGATAGGCGTAAAAGAAAAAAAGGGGTAATAGACAGGGAAGAAGTCTGGGCGAAAAACTTGGATGGTTCGACCGCGTAATGAGTGAACCACACTGGAAAGGCACGGCAGTAGCAATGAAGTTGAGTGGAAGAAGACGCACGCAAAGACCAAGAAAAATATGACTGTAAAAATGAAGTAAGGACGAGAGGAAGATACTGTGATTGCACAAATAATGGAAACCTGTACAATGAGGGAAGTTAGAAAAGACTCCACCCCATCCGAGGGACTGGAATGGAACTTAACATTTCGTAACTACATGGCAAAATAAGGTATAACTAGGCGGCCCGTTCGAAAATTTCGCGCATGTTGGTGCTTGTAGTACGATAAAAAATAATAAAAAATTAACCGGTTCACTTTTAGCAATTGTTTATTTTTCTAACAGAAACTAAAATATCTGAAAAGCTCAATACTGTAGAAAACACCCATTTTATCGATCCCTCTGTGATATTTCGTACTGCTATCTAGCGGTAATGGAATCACTCCATATCGACGCTAGAGAAGCCTAGCAGCTTGACTCTGAACTACGCCATACCCGTCACCTTGATTGTTCATAATTTTGCCGTTTACGTGTTGAATTTCGAAAAATCCCTTTCTTAATTAATGATAGGGCCTATTAACAAAACGGAGAACTTTAAAATGATGACTCATTTATCTATTTTGGTTAAGCATGATGGCAGAGAGATGGTTCCCCCCCCCCCCCCACACACACACACACACATTGAGAAATAGCATGATACGAAAAGGAAGGAATTGGTTAAAATCACTCACATAAATTGAATTTCAACTAGAATTTCCCTATAAAATCACAATTATTACTGCCACTGGAAAGGGGCAGTATACAAACACGATTCAGTTAGGGACCAGTGTGACAGCAGGCAGATGGTCAATAGCAAGTACCTTGAATATTTATGGTGCGAGGGTCAAGGCGGCTGAACCGAGCCTTCAGTTGAATGACCCTGGATAGACACTGTGTGTGTTAAAGCTTTCCGTCACACAAAAACCGGCTTATATCGGACGCTGCTCAGCGCGTATCATTCATAAATACTATGCCAGGCACCTCAGTAATACACCACGACCCTAGTGCGGGAAGCATCAATTAGAGTTTCTTTAATTCTAACGACCATCGTCTATTTCTGCCGTACTCCAAGCAGTTTCTCCTTTGTGATTCATTTAACATGGATAAAGATAATTGGAAAGGTAAAATCATTTGCAACACGCATTCACTCTGTACTGCACTCCGAATTGCTCTCGAGATTACCCGAAAATAATTCTTAACGATAATGTTTGCTCTTAGTATGCATTATGACTAGTGTTGCAAATTGAAAAAAAACAAAATGTTTTTTTTTCAGGTTTGTGAAAAAAAACATGAAAAAAACTTGGCACCCTTGTTTTTTTTCTAAATTTGGTTTTTTTTTTCAGAAAAAATTATATTTGATAAATTATAATTTCATTTACGGAACTTACATTTTACAAGTGTGTTTTAAATCTTACTGGATCATATGTTTTACATAATAATTCATAAATGTATCTATATAGGTACGGTAACATAATTTTATTCATCCTCTGTCAGTACCACATTCACTAGTATCAGCATTACCATCACTAGTTCAGTCGGTGTTGGAAATTTCTGTTTCTTCTTCTGTCTCCTCTATATCCATAACTTCAGAAGAAGTTACATTTTCTTTTACTGGTTTTTCATGTATTGTACACAAAAGATTTTGAGATTGCAATTTTAAATTGTGATCAAAGTACACACTGTGCTTAAAGACTGCGCCGATAGTTCTGTATTACGTTCTTTTAAGTTTGAATTTAAATGTATTATCATACAAAATAGGAGCTTTATTTCTTTTCAATCGTTGGTTTACGCCAAAATTTTCAAGGAAACGATTCATAATTACTTTTTTTTATATATATATAACTGCTTTACGTCTCTTTTTAACTTCGAGGTCTTTAGAGACGGGAAAGGATGGGGGGCAAGGATGGGGGCAAGGAATGGGAAGGAATTCGGCCATTGCCTTTTGAAGGAAGCATCTCGGCATTTGCCTGGAGTGATCTGGGGAAACCACGGAAAACCCAAATCTGGATGCACGGACGGGGATTCGAACCGCCGTCCTCCCGAATGCGAGGCGAGAACGCTAACCGTTACACCGCCCCGCTCGGTCTCATAATTACTGACAATTTAATGACTCAGTATCACTATACGCTGAGAGTTTAACAAGTATACGAATACAAGGAAAGCACAATAAGTAATAAAAAAAGAGGCAAAAAAAAAGTCGATAAATTTTAAATTCCTAATTTTTTTAAAAAAGATCCATAGGTCTACAGATAAATTCGTAGGGCTAGCAGCACTAGTTCAAATAGCGAGTATCAATCCAAACAATGGGGAACGGGGATTACTTCTCGCGCAACATATCCTCTTCGGGAATTCCCTGTTCATAAAAGAAAAATTTCAGTCAATGTTGCCAATATTTTCGTATTATTTTTTTTCTACTGAACCAGAAAAATATATTAGACTTAAAAATTAAGAAAAGTACTTAGAATAAACTCTAAAACAGTCATATTAATCAATAAATGCCTTACAAATTTGAGATTTAGTAGTTATGAAAAAAAACGTGTCTCAGAAAAAAAAACATGTTTTTTTTCTAAGTTTTTTTTCAAGCCAGAAAAAAAACGTTTTTTTACAACACTAATTATGACGAAGAAATTCGAAAACTATTTCGAAGAAATGCGTCATGCCGAATGGACATCAAAGAAGAACCAATCGAGTGTTCCAGCGTTTCGCCATTTCACAGCGGTCTTCTGCTCAATTAACCTCATCTATTCTCGTTAGGGCTTGCGTAACCTAATTTTATGGCAATCTAAGGTTAGCCGTAAGACTACTATGAAACACTCTTAGCTCATTCTGGTTGCAGTGTAACAAGATTATTAGTCTCTCCAAGAGAGTTTATGTATTAAAACAGCCACAAAACGAAAAAAATAATAATAATAAAAACAAAATAGTTTTATTGATTTCGAATAAGTGAACTGAGCTGTCACAACATAGGCCTACTGAAGTTCACTTCTCATCTGCAGAACCATAAATAAATTTAAATTCTATCTTCAGATTTACTAGCAACAAGTAAATCATCTAGAGAAATTTTTGTGCTATTCCTTGGACGCACCAATTAATCAAAACTTCTCAGCTATATCTCAAATTAAGGAAAGTATTTAGGGAGCGTCCATAAATCACGTAGCACCATTTTGGCCTCCTTCGAACCCCCCCTCCCCCTCCCCGGTACATTTTTCCTTCTTGATTCCAGAAGAAATTTTGCACTGTTTTCTCTTCTCAAACTATTGTGAATTACATAAGAGATAAGGAAATATGATGATATAAGATGAAGGAAATAAATATATGGTATATTGGCCATTCTTCCGCAGTTGCTTGTTACACAGTTGTAAATGAAAACACCGTCTATTAGCAACTGGTTTTATTCATATAGGCTCAGACGCGTTTCGCCCTTGTGGTATGGGGCATCGTCAGTGAGACTTATGGTTGAGGCAGTTACATGGTGGTCAGGAATAGCTCCATTTGCACTTTTTTGTGACGTGAACTGTAGTTATGGTTCCACATAACTATGAGAATAGCTATTGTTACCCTGTTTTTGGAGGTAACCCTACCACTGTTTCAAAATCTATTGATATTGACACTTTTTTGTCTGACGAACAGCCATCATCACTGTAAACGAATGTAAACAACAAGGTTTTGCTGTTCGTCAGACAAAAAAGTGTCAATATCAATAGATTTTGAATTCCCATTCGCGGATCGTATGATCTTACAAATCAGTTGATTAATTTCGCTGATTAATTAGTTTTCACACTGAAAGGAGGATTAGCCCACTGACTAGCCTGATAGGTATAGGGAAGCCGCTGAAAACTCTCTCCCCTTTCACAGCCAGGTCTCCTAGGAATGGTGTCAGCACGGTGGTCCGAAACCCCAAAATCCTGTTCCTTTGTCCTTGTGTCGGCCGGGAAACAGTTATCAGGCTGCTTCCGGCAAGTCTATCTGCTGCGGGGGCGACCCACCACGCTCTTCGCTGCTCTCCAGGTCAAAGGACATCACACACTACTTTCACCTACAGTGAGAACAGCTGATAATAGGAAACAACCGTCGTCCACAAAAACAGCGTCTCTGACATCAGGCCAACTGTCAAACATGAGGCACCATATTATAGCGATGACGAAATATTCAAGGTTCTCACCAGACGCACTTTGTAAAGAACCTTGCCATCCTCATTTCTGTGGGGAGAGCACATACACCTCATTGTGCCACTTTCAGAAATTATGTTTTTCGTTCTCTCGTCCTCAGGTAAAAAAAATAAAAAAATGCATGTAAGATCGTCTGGGCCGCTGCATTTAACGCCACGCCCATTGTCCACCTGCAACATCGCCCAGTTTGACTTTGAAGTCAACAATGACCAATTTCAAAACTTTGTACTAAACGCATTAATGTCAGCTATAGTGAGAGTTACACACATCTTAACTATCGATCCGCCAAAATTTATGAGTAAGTTCTGATACACATTATTCCTTTCGAACTTTATGCCTCGTCAACGTCGAGGTCATTAGTGGCGGGAGAGGATAAGGAGCAAGAAAAAGGGAAAGGATTCGCACTTAGCCCTTTGAAGAGCCTTCCTGGTACGCACCTGAGGTGTTTTTGGGAGATCATGGAAAACCGAAATCTGGATGGTGAGACTGGAATTTGAACTCGCGTCCTGCGAAATCCAGGTCCTAACATTACCACTCATTTTCTATGCTATCAACGATGGAATCGGCTAGATGCATACAGTAGTTAGCTTTATGTACCCGTTACACACATTAACAATTCCGCGCCCACTAAAGTGGATGCATCTGAATTTCCAAACTGTAAACAACAAATCTGTACGAAAGTGAAATAACGACGTTAACCGGAAACCACTGTAATCCATTAATTATTAATTCCGCTACACTTTAAAACAGTTTACGAGAAATCACTAACGAAATTACACTAATCATTTAATTCTCAGAGGCAAAGAATTTCTGGTTTTGTTTATGCTTTTGATTGTTGGCAAATCAAATATAGCAACTCCGGTATCCTGTCAAAAACAAAAGTTGTCCATTACTTCTTCTTTCATAGAGAATGATACCATTAACATAAATGTTTATTGGTATCCTTACAGTGGACAGGAAACCTTAATTAATATCATTACAATTATTTCTTAATGACATTCACTATTTTCCCAAACCAAATGAAGCTAGATTAGAAACGCAGTTTTAAATATATTAATCTCAAAGACACTAGCAATGAGAACGATTGGTATATAATATATTTAAGTGTACAAATATGGATTAAATCTTTAAAAATCTGTAAGCACCGTTCAAACTGCAATGTGCTATTTGAGCAGATTCTACGAATTTTCTTCAAGTCAGGTATGGCGGTTCTCTGTCTACACAAACGCTTAAAACAGAGAGAGAGAGAGAGAGAGAGAAAACTATAATTATGAAAGGACAGGTTAAATCCTTGCAAATGGCGAAAACATGCTCTTGTATACAATAACCATGCTGAGCTTGTCTGTTGCTCTGTAGAAGCTAGTTTGTCAGTTTAACTGGCACAATACCCGCCCTTATCAATTAGGACGCAGCGATGGAGGAAAGTTACAAAGCAAGGAGAGAGAAAGAGAATCGATGACAGTAAACACCACCTCTTCGGTTTTCGATCTGCGAGATGCTAATTGGGCCGATTAACTTCATTCAAACCACAAGAGTTTTTCAAAATCTTTTATTACCACATTTCCTAATAGTATCCGGCAAATATTTTTCACGAACTTCGAAACGCAAAAATTGATTGTTTCACAAAGCTGTCACAACTCTTGCGAATGAAATCAGCCGTAGTAAACTTGATATTACTCGTATAAGCTTTAAAAACTTTTTACTCCGTATCTATTAACTATGCTCTCAGAAATGAAAACGCGCACAGATAATTATATGCTAGACGGAGGGACTTCGCATGTAAACTATAAATAATTTTAAGCACCTTTAATTGCCATAATAATGACGTGAAACAAACATGTCCAATATTATCATCAAAATTTCAACAAAATTCAGTCATAAGCAAACCGTGTCATTCGGTGATAATCAATATCGGTTTATACGAACTGTAAACACAGCCGATTTAATTTTGTTTACCCTTTAAAGTTTCTTCAAAAGCATGAACTTAGTGTAATAACTAGTGAATAAGATCCTGGAAATAACAGCATTAGGAATATTTATGCCTTAGTCTCTACCATTTATAAGACGATTTCAGCACAGAACAATTACAATTTTAATGTGCTAGTCATACACAACCCATGGCATGCAAATAATGCTTTATAATTTCAGTTGAAAGTAATAAGAATGAGGAACTTCGATTTGGCTAAATAGCGAATGTCATTAACAAATAATTATAATGATATTAATTAAGGTTTCCTGTCCACAGTAAAGAAAGAAACCAATAAACATTTAAGTATAGTATCACCCTCTATGAAAAAAGAAGTGATACGCAATTTTTGTTTTGGACAGGATTCCGGAGTCGTGATCGTAAAACATCGGAACTGAACGGCAGCTGTGCTGTTCCGAGAGCGGTGTCCGGAACATCCAGTTCCCCGAATAAGGAGTCGACGAAGTGACAATTCAGCTTGACGCCACAAGCCGGCTGACTCACACCAGATACACTCCTATCCAAAACACCAACACATTGCCGCACAGCGGCCATCAACAAATACGACCTTACGAAACGTAGTTTTTGGAACATGGTAAGTTTATGTTGAAAAGAACAGGAGATGGGACAGATGCCTGGAGCAGCACGTTTCTTGCAGAACGCGATGGACAGCATTTCTCAGTGTGGTGTGTTTAAAATTGGTGACCTGTTATTTCCGCGAGTAGTTTTACGAGACACTCTTCGCTTTGGTACAGGGACCGTTTATTTCGACCGCAAACACCTCGACATGAAAACGTTAAAAAACTTCTTTTTCTCCATCGCAGATGCACAAGAGGTAAGGTATGCCGCATCTTGTCGACACTTGATTCACTTTGAATTACTAAGAAACATGATGACTTCACCAACGCAAGTAATCATGGTAACCTGATAGGTTACATAGTGATAAAAGAATGGCGTACTTGGTACTTCACGTGGGTAATTTGTTTTCGACTATAATTGTGCCATATGAATCGTGCATTATATCAGCAACATTCCTGTTCCAAGATAGATTAAACTGTTGAGACTTGGCATTACGAAGGATGTGAAATAGACTTCCATTCTGGCCAGATTTCAGTCCTAAAATTTCTATAGTCGAATACCCCACCGGTTCCTTAATAAATGGAAAGGTCAATTTCCTTCCAGTTCATGTCAACAAACCAATCTCGGTTCTTCTTCATTCACTGAGCTAGGAAACAACTTTCCAAAACTGTTTGTATGGGGGACACTACTTTGTGGCAGTGGAGCATGGAGTTTTCGAATACCAGAAAGAAGGCATTTGAAATATATTGCTTTGGGAGGGTGTTAAGAATTAAAGGGATAGATGAAAAAAAGAAATGGAGAGCGAGGAAAGATTTCTGTGGAAGAGTCTCGCACAAAGAACAGACAGGATGTTGGATCACAACAATTCACAAATATTGTGGGTGGCAGAGAGTGCTAAGCACCACTGTAGAGGAAACAAAAATTAAAACATGCGAAACAGTTAACTAAGAACGCACGCTCCATGGGTATGTTCAGATGAAGAGGTTAGCTCAAGGCAGGAAGATATAAAGGATAACATCAAACCAGTCGAAAGACTGATGAAAAATAAAAAATGTATATATGTAAAAAAATTAGGAGCTAACAAAAAATATACCACCAAAGAAGTAAAAGTTTGGTCTTCTTAATAGCCTTCTCGCTGGTGGTCCAATCTGGACTACAATGCCCAATCCAAGAGTTGCTAAACTCAAGAGGTCGCCTCTAACGCCTGTGGAGTCGTTCGATGACTTATGGTTTCCGCCTGGCAAACAGCGACGTTCTTTATGCGAGATTAAACGAGGAGCTGGCCAGCAAGACGGATGGAAGCGTGTCGGGTGATTTTCTTTTTGCACACGGCCACTTGAGTGAAGCACAGAGTGTCGCTTGTTTAAACACGGCGCACGGCTCAAGTGCCTACCTCGCGCCTCGACACTTGCTTCTTATTGGCTTCTACAGTTCCTTACACCTCCACTCAAATTTACCTTGTTACGGCGGCGGGGGACTGTTTGACTTATTGCCGCCCGGTGAACCCCGCGCATAAATTTAGTTACAGATTAATATCGCCAATCACGTATTCACGAGTCATCTTCAGTTAAGGAGGTCATTCTGAAGTGCCATGGAGAAGAGAAATCTGCATTAATAACATTTTTACTTGATGACGAAATCTTTCGCTCTGTAGCCACAGATAACATCAGAGAAACCACAGATGGAAGAAATACTCATCACTTTGATGTACGGAACATGAATATCGATTCAACCCATTAAACGAATATTTTAAGGTCACGTACTGACGGGGGGGATACCGGACAGTGGGTAAGGGAGCCACATTTTCTCTATTATATCACAATAACCCAGTTCGTTCTGAAGAAGGGCTTTTGTAGGCCACGAGGATGGTCTCTCAAAAGTTCTCGATCTTGTTCATAAACAACTAGTCGACAGTATAACATTGTAACGCTAAACCGAGCGTGGTGGTGTAACGGTTAGCGTTTTCGCCTCGCATTCGGGAGGACGTCAGTTCGAATCCCCGTCCGGGCATCCAGATTTGGGTTTTCCACAGTTTCCCAAATCACTCCAGGCAAATGCCGGGATGCTTCCTTCAAAAGGCCATGGCCGAATTTCTTCCCATTCCTTTCCCCCCTTCCGTTCCCGTCTCTAAAGACCTCGGCTGTTAAGAGACGTTAAGAGTTCTTTTTTTAAATTAAAGTATTGTAACGCTAAATTAATTCACAGCATGTCGCAATGTTGACTAGAGTGGCGACATAAATTTTTCGTGATATTTGCGGACTGCAACGCCGTATAAGTTGAAGTGGAGAACACATCATCCTTATAAATCTGTTACGTTGTTGCAGTTTACAGCACGTCTGACGCCATATGAACCTCCATCTCTCGCAATAAAACCACTGTGCAGGGAACTGACAACTACCCATTTCCTGCAACTAACTTGCTTGGCAGGTGAGGGTTGAAACAGCTATGCTATCAAGTTAGCGTCACATGGTTTGCAATAGAGCATCTTGTGTGTAAATTTGTGTGGTACTCTTTTTGGCATTGAGCACAGAAAGGGCTTCTCGATTGTTATTCGTTTCCAACGTAGGCAGAAGAAATATTTTCAAGCACAAATAAGAATATTTTTTAAATGACTCATCTTTGATACACACTACTGCACAAATGCTAAGTTTCATTAGTATCAATGAGAGGATCAAGCATGAAATAACTGTTTCACGGTCCTCAGTTTTCTGATGTGAGGGAAACAACCCAACCCCAATACTGATACGTGGACATCACAGAGAACATTTCGCGAAATGGTAATAATAAACAGAGTTCATAAGTGTAGAGAAAGTATGTGCACTTTTTCGACTTCCTTATGTTCCGAGTGAGCAATCAACACAAATGGAGGTTGTGGACTACCTTCGTGATTTTCGGGTAATCATATTCATATCTTGTACAGTACATATAATCAACGTTACTCAATTTCAAATGAACTTTTATTTTACTTAATTTATTTTCTACGTATGATTTTCTGACTATTTCCAGGAACATCTCCCGATACTTTATCCGTATGACAGTTACTGTTATTTTAGTTAGTTCTATTATTTTTACTTACATCATTTTATTTATCTTATACACTTTTTCTCTCGACGTCAGAGCCATGTGTGCTATACTGTTATGGCTTTAATGATGTCTGAATCATTTTCCAGATTTCTTCCAAATGAATGTAAACAATACTACACTGTCATACCTAGAATAGGCATCGTTGATATGTAAATAACTGGGAGCACTGGGAAAAGCATTCAGTGATAGTCAGTTCAGATTAGTAACGGTAAGATATTCACGCAAGGTGTAGATGGTTGCAGAGAAACAGCCGTTTGAAATCAATACCAAGTTTCTTAAAAATCCTGTCTTACAGAGAAGAGGAAGATCCATTTCCTTCGCAATGTTTAGCTTGTTTTAATTTCGGGTTTTACGGTTCACCGAGAGCGAAGTTATAAGAGCCGGAAGAGCATTGGAGGCACGGAACTGGAGAGTTCATCCATAGACATTTTGAAGTAACGTCTTGATTTTCGCACTCGATAAAACATGGGCAGTGGATAGATCCCGCGTCCTCCGGAATGCCAGCGATGAGCGTTAACCGTTAACATACAGAGCATAGTTTTAAACAACCATATATTTTAACGTTAGTTCTGCACTTGTTGCCCATAGCGCAGGCAAGTCTGCGTTCATTACAGCGGTAACTTGCTCCATGCAGCAGGAAAGGAAATCCCCCCGAAACCGATTTGACGTTGTTCCAAGGAGAGAGGTATGAATACTGAGCGTGTGTACGCACAGCAGACGTCTAATAAGACGGAAGGCAAGGCTGGGGCGCCCCTCTTGCTGCGGCCTTGGCTCGTCTCCGTCTAATTTATGGACCAGCGGGCCCAACTGCCGCTGGCTCGGCCGGTGTACAGTATCCAGTCTCGGGCCTCACCAGACAATACAACACACGGGGAGGGAGTAACAAGGACACCGGCGCGTCAAAACTGGTTAATATCGGCAAATCCTAAAAACATGTATGTTGAATCCACTCAAGAATTACTATATACGCAGTGTGTCGAACAGAAGGAAGAAGGCAGCTGAGAACACTTCTGATTGTGAGAACGAAGGCTTTCATGGCGTATCGATGAAATATAGTCTTCGCGGGTTTCCCGCCGTATATTGTTGTCTCTCTTCAACAATATACGGCGGAAAACCCGCGAAGACTATATTTCACACTTCTGATTGTCACCCAAACCACAAGCCTGATTGTCACCCAAACCACAAGCCTGCAGAATCTGCTACAAAAAGTTGAAATAATTTTTCTTCAGGAAAAAGTCAAAAGTTTTTTGACTGATTAAATATATACAGATCAATCTAAATACCTGACCAAAGTTGACGCCGGAGAACGTCAATAACTCATATGCATTATTTCTTATGGCTTTATGCCTAGTCTACGTCGAGGTTATAAGAGGCGGGAAAAGATTGGGGACCAGAAATGGAAAGCAATCCGGCAGCAGACTTTTCAAGGAACCATACCGGCACAAACATCTTGTCTGTCATACTGAGCGAACTCACCGTGGAACTACTTGTAGAAATAATCAAGAAACATGCTACGCCCACAGCGGCTAAAAAGTAATACAGATTCCGGTTCTAAGCGACTTGCAAATTTATGCATCGATTACCTTTTTCACCTTCCCAACTCTACACCTTGCAAGAACATTTTGACGTTACAGCCTAACATAAAAAATACGCTACATGTTTACAACACGCAGCAAAAGGTAATTTTTCAGTAGGCCTGGACCTACAATTCTAAAAGACTGTCAGGTTTAATAGCCGGAAATCTGTCATCAATTCACTTCACCAAACTTTAATGTGTGTGTCTGAGCTAATGTACCAAACAAATCAACTAACACGATAACGAGAAGACAACAATCGAAGATACATAAGAAATACAACATTATTATTACCCTAATGCGCTTACCTGAATAACACTACTGGCAAAAAAAAAAAAAAAAAAAAAAAAAAAAAAAAAAAAAAAAAAAAAAAAAAAAAAAATTGATTTGTAACATTCTATGCAACTTTAAAGGCTTTATCTTACAGATCGATCCGTAAAAATATTGTACATTTAAAACATATTTCAAGAGACATAGAAGAGCTTAGCCAATTAGAAGCTTCAGTCCTTTAATGAGGAATAATTTGACGCGCATGACGTGCTCCGCGAGACGTTAATTTGTTTTAATAAAAGGATGTCCGTCTTAGAACACGCAACGACACTGTCCAGTCTAAACCAATAGTAATTGATTCTCTATTTCACCCTTAAACTGGTTTTTTATATATTGCATTAAATCTTTGGACGAGATATGTAGAACATTACAATCGCTGGCTTTAATCAATGTTATGATACTTCAAATGCAATAATACTGCAAACAACCTAAGACGCTATTAAACGGACATGTAAGAGGCCAAAGAAATGGAACGATGTATACATAAAGGAAAATATGTCACCAAAAAGATATTCTACGGTTGTTGTAAGAGAGCAGAGGTGGGGTAAGAAAAACTTTGCAATGTCCTTCGGCTCGACTGCAAACAATGACACAAAAACAAAGAGTTGTTTTCGCGAGATTCTAATCCGTCGGAACGAGTAAAGTTTTTATTTGCACAATCTTGAAGTTCTCTACATTCAGTCCCGGCGGTGGACCCAGCTTAACGATAAACACTTTCATAATCACATACGACGCAGCGGACCGCAAACAGAGAGGCAATTAAAACACTTATGTCCGCTGGGAGAACAAGGCACCACATCGGGCGTGTGGAATAATAATAAGGAACACGACGACAAAAAAGAGACTGGGTACTACGAAGTCCTTGCTCTGAATGCGCAACGGCCAACGTCTCGAGATTACAGGCCAATGAGACACGAAGAGGAAGAAAAAAAAAAAAAAAGGAAGAGAAGCACCGAGCTGGGGAAAGGAGGAGCGGGGAAGAACGGACACGCTCTAATCGAAGAACATCGAACAGGTTTATCGAGTGGCTCCTCAATTAATCTTGTGGGATACACGCAGCCACGCCGGCGCTGGCTTTGTCTTGGCGACCTCCTTGCTCCCGGCATACGCCACCCTCCGACACCCTCTCACCTCATCAACGCTTCTAATAGCTCACTCACTGACAACTCAACCGTACTATCGTAAATACGTTTACGAACCACAACCAGCGTCCAAGCTTAATTTTGTGATCTACCGAGAGATGGCACGCTTAAATTCTCAAGCAAAGATGATGGACCAAAGTAGTTTCTTCAAGCTAATGTCACACTGTGATGTTTGTACTTGATTGCCCTACGGTTTCCAAAGAGACTTTAAATCTTAAGCTTATAACTGGCCATTAGTTGAAAGAAATATTCTCTTGATAATGGAGCATCCATAAACCATGTAGCTCCATTTTGGTCTCCTGTGAATCCCCCTCCCCCTCTTTTCCACGTGGCACTTAGCTTCCCCCCCCCCCCCCCTACTGATTCCCTAAGACATTTTGTACTCTTTTCCCCTATTCGACTATCGTAAATTACATACGGAGATAATTAAATGACTGAAATAAATATTCACATGCTGTTTAGTGTTCTGAACCTCATTTTAACTGTAACAAATAATATGAATGAACAGCTACGTGGTTGGGCTATGGAAATCCCCCGCCCAGCGTAGCTTAAGGGGCGTCCATAAATTACGTGAGGTGAAATGGGGGGGGGGGTCCAGCGAAATCTCACCAAGGGGATTGGGGGGGGGGGGCGTTAACGGAAATCTCACGTGAGATTTTGGAATTTCTTTTGGACTATAGAGCTAAAAAACAAAGGTCTCAGAAAGTTGCGAGATCGATCTGTGGGGGGGAGGGGTCTTACGGGACCCAAATCTCACCGGGGGGGGGGGGCCAGATCACATCAGAGGGCGGGGGAGGGAGTAGGTCCGAAAATCCGGAAAAACACTTCACGTAATATATGGATGCCCCTTACCAGCCAACCACTCGTCCTCCCCCGAGACCGATCGACGTAGTTTATGGACGCTCCCTAACCTGGAGCTTAATGCGGAGTTGAGCGAACTGTTGTTCTGCAACGGTATGGGAATGGCAATTACATCGTCTTTCTCCCACGTAGGGCGAATATTTAAGCATGTAATCTATCTGTAAAGTATTCAAGCTTATACTAAGCGTTTGTTCTGGCCTTGCATTCGGGAGGACGGCGGTTCGAATCCCCGTCCGGGCATCCAGATTTGGGTTTTCCGTGGTTTCCCTAAATGACTCCAGGTGAATGCGGAATTCCTTCCCAATCCATCCTTGCCCCTCATCCTTTCCCGTCTCTAAAGACCTCGCTGTTAAAAAGACATTAAGCAGTTAAAAAAACTAAGCGTTTCTGGAGTTATTTTTACATAAATTCAATTAGAGACGAGACTAGCATTCATATCCATAAAAAGACTTAGTTGAACTCACTGTGGGACGCAGTGAATCGGGTGGCAAACAAAAAACACAATATTTTCCAAGTTATGAACATCTATTAGACAATTTAGATAATGAAAAGTAAAATTATTTAAGAGATATATATGTTTAGTATCAAAAAATTATTATTTCGGAAGTGTAATTTATTATTACTTTGTCAGATAATACTTTAAAATATTTAAAACAATTTTTCATCAATATAGTAGTAATTAACTTTTTATATCAATATTAGCGTAACTATTCTTATGATATTAACGGTTAGATACACTAATTTCTCCTTTTCACTTGTAAATATTCATAATCACAAGCCAGTAATTACTAGGCAAGTTTAATGATGTCTACACTTTGTAAATATTCTTTGCAAACTAATTTTTTGGTCTTCATAATTTGTTTGTAAACCCATTTCTATGTGAACCCAGTATTGATCAACTTCGATTAAGGAAATGTAGAAACCGACTCTTATCTGTCAACCATAAAAAGTATAGTCACTGCCGGTAAGACGAAGGCTGAAACTACGAAAAGTGGAAAAAACAAATGCAATGAACGACTATTAGGGAGAAAAAAGTTATGAAAGAATGGAGATCCTGGAATTTATGATTATGCGAAATGGTACAGGTGACAGAAAACCATTTAAGGCGTGACTTGCGGTCACACTACACTAAACAATAATAATACTGTTTCTTGGTTAAATTCAACTCGGACTGAATAGTTTTATTCAAATAAATAAACTAAATTAAAGACACTGGTGCCACTGTACTATGATTAGCACCAACTCTGGCGACAGAATGTCTTTGGCAGAGCTGAAGTATGCTTAACAAAATTATATATTAACAAATACTTTAAAATTCCTACTTGCTTCCCTTTTAATAGGTAGTTCAAAAAGTTAACAAGGGAAGACTTTTGGAACGGACCCTTTCGTAATGAGATTGGGAGACTAAGGGCATATTGTACAGAGATGAATGTGACAAGCGGTGTTATTGGAGCTAGGCTGCACAACACGTGTTTAGTGTCAACGAGATACGGTAGCGTTACTGGTAAGTAACGAGACCCATTCAGCACATGGCCGTTAGCAGATCCGCTGACCATCCGTAACATGGAAACATACCGTTTCGGCTGCTGCACAGCACCGAACGCTGCCGCGAACAGTTTTTTTTTTCTCCCCTGGGAGGCGAGTGGGTGTGATTTATTTTGGAGACCGGCGTGTTTTCCCCGGCCCGACCGTCATCCCCCGCGACTGGCGTGTATCGGCGCGATCTAAACGCGCAGTAAACACGCGAAAAGGCGACGGACGGGGCAGTCCTCGCAACACGCCGGCTCACTAGCACACTGGCTGGCCTGCTCCTGGTGGCTGACCGCTCGCCCGCCCGGGGGCAAATTCCACTGGCAGATGTCCAATTAGTCAAGTGGATGAATTAATACTACTCGGTGCTGGCGCTGGAACTAATAGCTGCTTACACGGCTGAGCGCGCCACGCCACCACACCGCGCGGCTGGACACCCCTGGCCGGCGGGCTCAGCATTCCTCGGCGCTTGGCAACGCCGCCCTGCCCCCCACCTCCCTAAAAAGGCGAAAGGCCCCACAGAATGGACCGAGAAAACGGCGCGCCAAGAGAGACGCAGGAGGAGGACGAGGAAGACGACGGAAAACGAGAAGCGGACCAGGCGGAAATAATAAACAAGGCAGGGCAAGCGGGCGGGCGGGCAGCCTTCGTTTTTTCTAACGAGAAACGCGCCCAAAACAAGGCGAGGAGCAGAGGCGAGGAAGAAGGTGGAGCGGGTCCAGTGTGAGTGAACAGAAACAGGTTGTGTAAATTAATTTGGAGCGGTATAAATCTCGCCCGGCCTGGTCATCGTTAGCAGAAAAGTGCAGCGATTGAATCGCGCTGGATCCGAACAGGAGACCAAAAGCTTCCGTTGTTTCAGTGATCGTCTTAGACAACAGCCATCAAAGGATTTGCAGGTGCCAACAGTTTGTCGCCTGTAGTGCCATTTGTCAGTGTATACGTGTATAACCTCCAGCAGCAAAGGACACCAAATGCATGAGACAAGCGCGGAATTACTAGAACTGTTACTAGTGGAATGAATTCGGAAATATGCCAGAAACCGAGGTTAATTTATTTCCAGAAATTGACAGGAAATTTCTTCCAAAGCTTCATATACTATCTAATAATATATGAACTTGTAACCCTTGTAATAGTAAATAGCACACGTAACCTCCAACTCATGGTCTTAGAAGTATACCGTAATCTTCATACTCATGTTTCCAGTCACAAAAGTGTAAAGTAACGATTCACAAATTTATCTCTTATTAGTTTACATTCATTCCCGTTTAATTCTTCTTGGAAAGATCTACAAATGGAAAGATTCTGCAAGAAACTACACCAACCAATGCCGATTTAATTTCTCGCACATGAATAATTAGCCAATTTAGTGGTACCATTACACTATGATAATCAAAACATTATCATGAAACCGGAATCGTGAAATAATTGACTTCTGGACACAACGGTAAGTCCAAATGTGGGAGCTGGCAACTGCAGTTTTTAACAATATCGTTCAAAGTGTGTTGGTACAATCGTTAACGCGCACACGGTAAGACAATAACGGCAGTGAGCGAGCCAGACGATTGACTAGTATTGCGATGAGCACGCTGTGGCGAGCTGAGCTGCTGGTTATCAATGGAGCGGCGCGGCCAGCCGAGGCACCTGCGAGCCGCGCATGCGCACAAGGAGCGTGCCTGGCTGAGCGCAGCACGCGATGCTAACTAGGAGACTGTCTCCAGTCGCCCCGGGCGCGGCCACACACTAACATCACTGCCTGCTCCAACACCAAACATCCCGCAATACAGACAAAACACAAAAACTACATGTTTTGGAAAAAAATTATACTTATCAATAGAGATATTCCTTTTTTAAAATTATGATTACACGACGAGGTCATTAGAGGCGGGAAAGGACTCGCCCACCATATACACCTATTCTGATTCCATACTTCATTTCTTTTCCATGCAAGCTTAACTTATCCACAGATATGAGTTCTGTATTTCTTTCTGTTAGGTACAATTCGAGTAATCCTGGCCAAACATCACATTCTTCCCACGTTCGTCTTCCGTGTGTAGCAAAAGGAACATATTGCAGTGCTTACGTGCATTTCACATACGCCCTACTGCACTTTATAGACGAACGGCAAATACAAGCATTTTTTTAATTCTGCTTCGTTAAATCATAACATCAGATGTACAAAGCACGAGAGAGAACTAACTCCGAGATGGTTAAGAAATATTTTTTGGGGGTTATTCCTACTGAAAATCAAGCCTGTGGAATACAAATATTTTGTATTAATATTAAAATAGCTTAAGTACAAAAGGCACTCCTATGAATTGGGTCGTGACTAGTTTACATTAAAACTCTGGTTCAGATCGTGGTATACACTCAAATGTGTAAGTTTTACAGCATACACAATCAACATAAATTAATACTCGGATGTTATTAATACAGGCCGCTTTCTTTATTAAGTACAGTGTACAATTCCGTTGGGAAGAGGAAGCGGAAAATAAATAATATGATGAGAGAGATATTGGTACAGCATAAAGATCGATATACAAATATTAGAAAACATTCGTATAAATACCGTACGCATTCTCTGACCCGTGTAGTATCAAAGGTATGCTTTGTCTCTGTTCATCGTAATATTTTACCATATTGTCAGAGTCGTATTAGAAGCCTAGGGATTTGTTTCACAATAATTACCAACTTTAGTAAACGTAATATTCTATGGTGTTAGAGGCAGCCAAGACAGGCTGCACTACATCATTTGTTCACAAAACCTGCTGATATGGTGTCAATCAGCAACACCGATTTGAACTGCCTAATGACGTCAGTGGAGTCTACTAAAGAAGTAAAGACATATTTCTTCTTCTCATCCCGCAAGTAGCTTTCATCACGTCACTTTGGGTAACTAGAAGCTAGGCTAATTCTCCTAGCTTCAGTCTGCACACCATTTAGAGCTCCGTAAGGTCATGGAGCCAGGCACTGTAACTAGTCATTCGGTATCAATTCAGCCAATCAATAATTCGCTGTATTGATTAGTCTTCAATAATCATTAAATGGGATTCTACAAACTTTTAGCCAGCTATTTTTTAATCAGGACAGATTCTCAAGTAGCCACTTAACAAGAGCTAGACTTCCTTACCCTGGGTTGCCGGGCCACAAATCTGCTGGTGTCAAACTCTTGACTTAACATCTTACTTAGTAGCCTACTAGATAAAAGACCTTGTTATCCAGATCCAAGAGATTTGTGCAGCTACAGCAAGGTACGAGGCTAGTAAACTCTCCTCTATAGTCCGAACACATCAACAGTCCGTCACCTGTCCAGTTATGCAGGACTCTTACAATAGGACTGTGCATTTTTCTTCTTCTTCTTCTTATGGCCATAAAATTAACATTCATCCACCACCCTTGATCATAGGACGGTGTCCATTCCGCGGCTGTGGCTTCCCGTCTCATTGTCGATTAATTCCGTACTTAGTCGTGAAATGAGCATAGAAGCACGAACTATTGGATGAATGAAAACTGTCCATCTTCAATTTGACAATAAGCAGATTCTTCATGTGTTATTATACACCGATTGTGAAAGCGTCACTGATGTCGTGTCAGCAATTTCTGGAATTCTTCACTTTATCCATAATAAATGGACTTATGAAAGTCTGTACCTGTTTCAATTATATAAGCAAATAATCCACTGGAACAGTTACCTTTAATGATGTTTATTTACATTTTGCGTTACGCGCTTCAAGAACAAATTCCCATTTTCAAACGCAATATAAAATACATTTTAATGTGCAATGTGCTTGTGTTTGTGTTTGTTTCTGCTATATATAAGAAAACCTTTTGGAGTTTTCGTTTTGAAGGAGTCTTAAAATGCGCCATCGCAGAAACTCACAACTACACACTCACGTTACATTAAACAAAGGTCTTAAGTATACAATTTGAAAGTTTACGTTATATAAACAAAGCAAATCATTGCGTTTGAAAATGGGAATTAGTTCTTGAAACGCGTAACGCACAATGTAAATAAACATCATTAAAGGTAACACTGTTGCAGTGGATTATTTGTTTATATAATTTCTGGAATTGTTCCGAGAACATTTTTGGTTTCGCACTAGTGTCAGAGAATTGGCTGAAAGGTGGGTTCAGAGACAACTGCGATGCTGTAGCATAAGATTAGGCAAGTTTATGAAGCGCACTGACTGCACGCTGTAAGAGTTAACAATAGCGCGGAGGTGGAGGTGGACAGTGGCGATGCGTAGGTGTTGGTCAGCCCTAACGAGGCTGGCTGGCTGGCTGTTCGCTGCGCCGCGCTGTGCTGTGCTGGGGGGCTTGCGGGCGCCTCGCGTCAGACAATCAACAGCTCGTCTATCCCAGTACTCACACCGCCACACCACGAAGCGCTGTCTGCTTCATTCTTTTCACGTTCATGACACTAAGGCGGAACAAGTTTTCCTTCAGGTCGAATGATGACGTAAAACGATTGAAACCAATGTTGGTATAGCTTAGGATATCTACAGTATGCTCCGGTGAAACTCAAAATACTATCACAGTAAACCACGCACTATTTAATTAAACAGATGATATGCTCATACGATCCCTGAAACAATCTATATAAATAAAGATGAATGTATGTATGTTTGTTTGTACTTCATACAAATCCACAGTTTTCATCCGATCTCCATGAAACTTTGCACACTTATCCTTTGAAGCAAGGAGAAAAATACTGTCTATATTTGGTTGAAAAATTATCTGTATAAATAATACATGTTGTCTTATAATTTCGAAAATTTACTAAATGGCGATAGACAGACGTGTTGAATGTGGAGGTCTCTATACTGTTTTTTCCGTGTAGCGGCCAGGTAGCTTAGTGGTTAGAGCGCTTGCTTACTTATGTTAGGGTCGTGGTCTCCGGTTCAAATCTCCATGGAGGCTAATATTTTAAAAAATTGTTTTTGATCGTAAGAGTCACGCCTGGGCCGTCCGTTATTCGGATTGAATGTTAAACTGTAGATATCACAAAGTTACGGGTGCAATGCGAGGCAACTCGTAGATAGTCTTGCAATGCTGTAGGTGTACACTTTTTTACGTTATATTGATCCCTCAGGGGTGATTTGCAGTGTGTGTGTGTGTGTGTGTGTGTGTGTGTGTGTGTGTGTGTGTGTGTGTGTGTGTGTGTGTGTGTGATATGAGTAATAATACTATAAATGCGGAAGCAAGTCTGTCTTATGTTACGTTTTAACGACTAAATGCCTCTACCGATATTGACGGAATTTGACAAGAAAATCTGTAGGGAGGTCACGGGACATTTTTTTTTTTTTTTTCCGGTATGATTAACAATTGTGTGTTAGTTTGTAATGATACGTCGGTTGCTCAAGCTGAGGTTCTCGCGAATTATGTTATTGTATAGTTTGTTAGTAAATTTCGTGTAGGGAAAAAACGTATTATTTAGTATAGATGTCGATTTTCTCTGTCCTATTACTTTGTGTCTGCTTAAATGTTTCTTTTGCCTTCTGTTTTGACATGCCTTGCGGGCGTAAACTGGCCTAAGTTTTAGCTCTAGCAGAGCACGAGCAGCTAAGTTATTAGAACCCAAGAATCGGATGCTCATGCTGAAGAAAGAAGAAAAGACCAAGCTGAAATAAAGCTGCCCTTAGTTAACAACCTCCCCCCTCCCCCCATATACCCTCACCTTCGTTTGTTTTTCTGTTTTTAAATATGTTGGAAATTGATTCTCTTCAAGAGACAGGTTCGATAGTAGAATGATATAGTGATGGCTTTCCTGTCATATTATGCAGACTCGGTGTTGTTTGGGACCAATCCATTGTTACCAAAAACTTTCTAATTCTGGCAAAGAAATTCTTAAACCACGCGTACGAAATAGCGGGTATCTGCTAGTAAAATTTATATAGTAGTTGTACAGAAATGAATAACGCCATTTCTGTAGAGCTTTTAGATTTACCAGATTGAATGTCATGTCAGATTAAAATAGCTGATGCGATAAAAAAACATTTCTTAAAGCATGATGAAGCATAAAATTACGTTCTTGTTTATCAAAATAGCTTCTTATAATTAACAGTAATATCTTAAATGTTTATACATATTTACTTAAAGTAAAATAGGGTTTTAATTGATTTTAAAAGTCCAGACAACGCATATCAGTGAAATAAAAATCTACAGTGTCAAATTAACTGAAGAATGTTATTAAACCATTTCATATACCTCTCTTTCGCTGTTCCTGTTACATACGCAGCGTCTATGACAGTAAAGTCAGTATTTTTACGCATCTTAGAGCGGTCCGGTAGCTCAGTGATTCAGGCGCTTGCTTTCAAAAATTTGTGGTCGATCCCGGATTTAAATCCCAGCAGGGCCAGGAATTTTTAAGAGTTGTGTTTGATCATATGAGCTACGCAAGTCGTTCCGTGGCTCGGATTCAACGTTAAACTGTAAGTCGTAGAGGACTGGTCGTCCTATTTCTGAGGCAATGGCTTAGTATGCCTCCAACCAGGGCCGGCGCTAGGAATTTCGGGCCTGAGGTAAATGGGCGACTTTTTTTTTTTTTTTAGCTCTACAAAATGGTCAGGTGACAATGGGCGTAATCTTGGCTTCATGGCCTGAGGGTCCCTATAGTGGGTGATGTGATCCTCCCCCCCATCAGCCCTAACGCCGGCCCTGCCTCCAACATTAGGATTGTGGACTAATTTAGTTTAGTTCAGAGTACATTCACCCTGCATGTAACACTAACCAGATCTTTAAAAAATAGTTCCTAAACTGGCCAGTTTCCTTCTGTGGTCACTCACCTAAAAAAGACTTGCAATTTTTATGTAGAATACTACAGCTCATCAGCTGTTAGCTTTGACACCGGTAAACAAGTTTTAAAAAATCAATTACATGCATTCGAAGCGGGTACAACTTGATTGTCAGACATCTTACAACATCAAACAAACTCACCCATACAATGTGTAAAAGAGGTATGTCTCTCAATGTCATAAAGAGTGAGACATATCTTATAGTTCTTAAAGAGAAGCAAAATATTTGTTTCGACTGCCCCACAGGCTGAGGCAATCTCTAAATGAATTCAGTAAAAAAGCACGATCCTTTTTGTTTCTTTAATATGTCGCCAAAGCAATAATAGAGATATCAGTGCACCACAAGCGAAAAAAATAATAAAACGGTACCATTATATGCTTGTAAGGTGCTCGTACAGAATTTCCCAACGTTGCGTAGAGTCCAGGTGGAGTTCAGAGGGAGGATTTTTGTATTAGCTCTTCCGTCTTTGGTGAGGGAAGGGGTTGCTACAAAATAAAGTTATCGACCACCTGACCAGTGTCTGTGTTCTTCCTCCGAAATAAGGTACACGGTCAAATGGGAGGGAACCAAATGTTCCCCGATAACCCCTGCACCCGCCAGCATTATGCATACAATTAGGTGTGTCCGGTTCGTCGCAGCAGTGAAATTCGATTAATGCGACCAATTTGATGAGAAGTTTAATATGTAAAACAGGTCCTTGGGGAACCCCTTAGGCACCGTCTGTTGGAGGAATGCGTTTCATTAATCATAGCTTCCGGCTCTGGGAAGGAAGCGACGTGTGTTATTAGCAAACCACATGCTACAGATGGTGACCGCTTGACAATGGGTAGCCACGCTAAAGACTGCTCCCTCTGCCTACAGACACGCATAATTGCTATCAGGCAAGTTAAAGGGGAAACAATTAATCGCTGGAATAATTTCGTAGAACTTGGCTAGTTCAAACTATTGCCATCCTCAGAAGTTAGAAGTTCATTGACTTTGTTCGCTGTCCGATATCTTAATTTCTTATCTGCGCGCAGGAACATAATAGGTGTCAAATAAATGATATTAACACCTGAATGACGAGCAAGACTATATGTCCGTAAGCTTACCACCCATTAGAGGCATACGACAACTCAAAACAATCGTAGCTATCGATTTAGTTAACAACCCAAAACCTTTATTTTTATTTAATTAAAAAAATAAGATCACAATTACAGTCATTTACTGACCTAATGCACTCAATAATTATCTAAAGCCTATAAACGCTAATTTGAAACAGCAAGTAAGATTGCAACGAAAAAAGCTAAATGGTCAACAATTCTTTGCGTAACATATTACATTTGCCAAAACATTTTCGTTTGAAACAGTTGATTTCAAAAGCGTAAAGCGATTAGAAATATTAGTAAAAAGCTCCACTACTTCGAGGAAACTTATTGCTGTTCCACTACGTTCTAACTCTCCCCTCAATATTTAAATGGAACTCTCATTTCCAACAGAGCCACATACAGCTTTTACAAACAATCCGAGCTTGGACGGCGAATTAATTTTATAAATGAATATATTCCGTACAACCACAATTTCCAGCACTAACAACGGTCTTGCAGTCGAACAACCCAAAAGCAGCGGTAAAATGTCATTCACCGATTACATTTCGTATCAAGGCGTGTGAGCCTTTCAATTATCCCCACATACCCTTCATTCTAAAACCACGTGCCTGATATCCATGTTAAATGTGTGTGGCTTCATAAGGAAACATCCATATGGTGCTAGGTTGCCAGTGGAAATAGTATCGAATTAAAAATCATCTGATATTCATAACACCATAAAATATACGTGGGATTGATTCAACTAACTTGATCCCGACACAAAAAAATATATTTTCCGTCTACGAAATAATACGAGCTCTGAATATACCATCTGTGAAATTTTAAACTTGTGCGACAGTCCATTGCTGAATGTGCTTGCCCTGCGCTACAGCGACAGGTCTCCCGAACTGTCCGGTTCACGCAACAATTTTCTACTTCATTTTGCAGCTTTATCTTCGTTGATCGAGTAAGCACGCTTCAGTCTCTTAAGATATTTGCTTCCAATCCACCACTGCCTTACAACTGTTTTAGATCAAGAACGTTGCGGCCCTTCTTTCAAACTTTTGTACTGACTTGACATAGCTCCAGCATATTTTATTTCTTCTTCGAACTAAAACCTCCTCTCAAACGTACAGGTTTAGATGCAATGATGCCATTAAATTTAACTGCTTATGCTGAACCTCAACGGGTAACAGCATCAAGTATCTTCTTATCAAGTGGAAAAAATTTATGCTTACTAACGTCGCCAACATCAATAAAGACTAACCATTTGATGATGGAAAAGGCAAGCAATGTGAAAGACTGTCGAGCGATACAAATTTAGTAACGTTATTCGTTAGTGCCTTATTCGTAATGACAGACGTAAGTAGTAAGGAAAAAATTGAAAAACTGCGATCTTTACAGTTTCGTATGCCGGAACATTGCCCTGGCATTTTGAATGAAGTATTGCGGAGAGTGGATTTTTCTCCCTTGCCAAATTGCCTTTCAGTAATTTGGTAACATCCTCCGTATTTTCCGTTAACAGAACAATGTCATCAGCAAACACTTTTGCTGCATTCACATTTTTCTTTTACTTCCTTTATTTCTTTCCCTATATACAAATTGAGCATTAATGAGCGTATACTTCAGGTTTGTCTCGCATCTTTTATAACCGTCGCATATCTCTCGTGTTTCTCCACTTACAGTCAACTGAATTTTACAAAGATTATAAATGATTCTACTGTATCGAAATTTGAAAAGGGACTTCTTTCAAATTTTGAACATCTCGAACTATCTTACAGGATCAAAAGCTTTTTCTAAGCCAACAAGCGCCATAAAAGTGTCATTGTTTTTCTTGATCTGCCCTTCGAGAATTTTTAAAGCAAGGTTTTCCCCAAACTCAAACTGTTCTTCATCTATCTCTTCCACTAATTTTATTATTCTTTTGCAAATTATTCTAGTCAAAATTTCGAAACGTGTAATGTTAAGACTTACAGTGTGAAAATTTTTCACATTTTTGAACTTCGGAGTTCAAATTTTTCAGTATTCCTAAAGTAAACGATTATCTTTCTTAAAATGCAGTGCACCGCATACCCAGTTTTAGGAGGATTTTTCTCAGCAATAGTTCAAATTTCAAACAAAAAGATGTGTCTTTTGAAGAAGGCTCTTTTCGCTAGTGGTATTCTGCTTTTCGAAACCGTTCTTACTTTAGCAGATAGTTGCAGTGCCGGCGTTCGGGGGGGGGGGGGGGATAAGTGGGTCAAATGTACCGAGGTCCGACCACCGGCTGTAGGGACCCGAGCGACAAGTTGTAGAACTAAAAAAAAAGTCGTCGATTTGGTCTGAGGGAGGACCCCTAACCGATGAATTGGCCAAGGGTCCCCAACCGGTTACGTCATTGCTAAGAAGCTTACCCCGGGCCCCAAAATCCTAGCGTCGGCCCTGGATAGTTGTAATTTTAGCACCTAAATGGCATTCTATAACTTCCTCTACTACTTCTTCGTAAACACATAAAAAAAATATTTTTCGAAATTCCAGGAATTATATTGTTTAACACGTATACCATATATACAATTAATGAGAATGTAATGTAAATTCAGACTACGTTATACGGTTCCATGTATTTAGCAGCTGGTCCAATATTGCAGTCTACTTTTCTGATATCTAAAACTGACCTGATAAAAACAAAATTTAAAAAATAAAAGAATAGTAATAAGAAGAAAACTTCTATTTGACACTTCACAAAAAGAGTAAGAACAATTTTTCGTACGAAGAAAGTTAATGAAATACACGAAACAATGCTCATCCACGCTTAAAGCCATTTGCAATCAAGAAGAATTAACGACCAAGTTTGTCTTTTCTCCAATTTCCAGGTGACTATTAAGAGCCGTCGTATTTTGATTGGCAGTGTATCACGACACCTGAAGCGTGCATGCGGCGCATACGAAGTTCCTTACGGCTCACTAATTGCTGCCCGAGGCACCTTAATTAACGCTCTGCCGCCCCTAGAAACACACACACTGTATATAGTCGCCTCATTTTGTATTCCGTGTGGGAAAAAAACCGTCTCTTCTCTTTGGAGGGATGGAACGGATAATCAGATCGTCATAAATCTGACTGAAACACAGAGGAAGCTGGCCTGCGCGTATCCCTACAGACAGTCCACTGAAGAACTCACTTCGTCAGCATAGGCAGGTTAACACGTTACGGAAGCCTACAGTAGCAAGAAACCGTTGAAAACGTGTAGTCAATATATGCCAAGGAAATTAAAATTTCTTCTCAGCAAATTAATTTATTGGCTTCTTTTCACTTTTCTGGCTCGCTACGGCTCGCGTTAGGGCCTTATTACACTAGGCGACTTGGCGGCGCAACCAGCCGGGCCACTGGTGGCTCTGCTCGTCGCTGGGCACAGGGTCTTATGGAGCTTATTACACTAGGGCAGCCAGTGGCGCCGCCAGAAACTGGCGGCCGGCTGGCTGCCCTGCCCGGCGACCAGGCCGGCAACCACTGGTGGCCGAGAGTCGTGGCGGGGCATTGTATCTTACGTAGCTTATTACACTAGGCCACCAGGCGGCGCCGCCAGACTCGCCACCACGCGTTCAGTCTACTGTTCATATGCCCCTTCCTACTTTACAATTTTAAAATTGCAGAGATACTGAGTGTCAGGTTTGGTGAGACAACTGGGACAGTCATCCTGTGATGGGAGGGAATGAATCAGAGGAGATTATAAATGACGAACCTACAAAATTTGAAATAAATTTCAGGAAATTGCGAAGTAACTCAGAAAGCTAAAACTGGTGTAGGTAATATTACTACAGATTTATTAAAGATTGTGGGATAGGATATTGTACCTTACCTTAAAATTTTGTTTAAAATGAGTTTGGAGACTTGCTGCTTACCAAAGGATTGGAAAAGACCGATAGTAGTACCAGTTCATAAAGGAAGGGTTAAAAATATGGTGAAAATTCCTGGCCAATTAGTTTGTCATCAGTGATGGGCAGAATGATTGAGAGATTGATATGCAACTATATCAGAAATGTCTGTGAAGAACGAAACTAGTTTTCAGATCGACAACATAGCTTTAGGCAAGGATATCATTTGAATCTCAGATAGTGGGCTATATGCAAGATATTTCAAATGAATTTGAAATGGGAGGCCAAGTTGATAGTGTGGCACTAGATCTTTCTAAGGCATTTGACAGAGTGAGCCATAAAATGGTTTTAAATAAACTGAAATGTATTGAATTGAATGAAAAAGTTACTTGCTGGGCACAGGAATTCTTAAAAGTCAGAAAGCAAAGGGTTAGAGTAGGAAATACATTATCAAGAGAAGTGGAAGTAAATATGGGAGTTGCTGTTCATTATTCTAATGAATGACTGTGTTACGGTCAGAATCTAGGTATTTTTCAAATGATACAATGGTATACAATAGGATAAAAACAGGTGAAGACTGAACAGTTGCAGGATGATCTGGATAGAATATCTAAATGGGTAGGTCAGCATGGAATGAAGATAAATGCCAAGAAGAGTCGGCTTATAAGATACAAAGATAAATAGATCTAAAGGTTAATTATGATTACAGAGTGGGGTCAGATTTGCTTGATGAAGTGTAAATTCTTTGCATAACGTTTGATAAACTCAATTGGGCAGGTGGTAGAAAAAGGTTACAAAATCCTTCATTTGCTGAAGAGGGTGATGAGAGGATGTAACAGAGAAGTTAGGGAGTTGGGTTACAAAACTTTGGTCAGATCATTTGTTGAATATGGTGGTGTAGTTTGGGACCACATTTTGGAGATCAAATACAGGAGTTGGAAGGTGTGCAAAGAAGAGCAGCTAGATTTGTTTGTGGAAATTATCGCAGGACCCAGTCAGTAACTGATATGATACAGGAGCTGGATTGGGACTCATTGGAGGAAAGGAGGAGGGTGAAGAGAGTGCTGTAAATGTGCAAATTGCTACCGGAGTGTTAGCTCCATCGCAATTAAACTGTATTCAGACGACAACAAGTTTTTTAATTACTTAAGAATGTCTAAATCGTCTTTCTTTTAATCATTGTACTTAGTAAAGGTTGATATTACCGGGAAAGATACGAAAATGAGAAATTCTTCTTGCTTTACCCCTTTGTCTTCTCTACACTTTCACTTCCACTCATTTCCAAGTGACATTCTGTAGTTCACTGGACATATTCAACTACACAATTCGCATACAATGCGAGGATAACAGCAAAGTGACTGCTCGGTTGTGCGAGTGCTGCTGGCTGCGCGCCACCAGAATCCTGGTTGCGTCGCCAACAGAGACACCAGTGCCGCGGCTGGTTGCGCCGCCAAGTCGCCTAGTGTAATAAGGCCCTTAGTCGTGCGGGTTCTTTCTCTTTGTTACTAATGCGTTTCTGTTTCGAATTGTTGGCGGTTTACTGCTCCACAAAGAAAATTCAGTACCTTGGCAAGTGTTGTCGCAACAGCATGGTAAGTTATTTCGCTATTTTTCATTATACTGTTTACATGAACGGTGACTTTAATGTTTTCTTATCAAAATAAGTGTACTGATCACATGTGTACATCGTTCTTTGTATTCCATTTCAAATTACGTTGCCTACTGTGAAAAAAATAATGACTATCACTATCGTGTTGGTTAGTATTTAGTTTAGATTTCGCTTTTCACCCGCACAATTGTGTGGGTATTAACTTTGAGCTAAAAATGTTTATCAAACATCACCTTCACGTTACAAGCATTTATTGCAAGTTGGATTTTATTTCTTTTGCTTATCAGATGCCGACTGGGAGACGTATTTTGTCCGAAAGTGAAATACTTAGTATCTTGAATGAAACGTCAGATCTAAGTGATTTATCTGAGGAAGACAGTTCAAATGTTGATTTCCAGTTAGAGCTGCCAGTAAGTGACAAAGGTACTTCTTCAGATGAAAGCAGCGAAGAAGACCTTAGACTTCCTGCATGTTCACAACAATGTGTGATACCATCGACGTCGCATGAAGAGAATCCTCACCATTCTAGAAAGAAGACGACACAACGGAGGTGGATATGGAAAGAGAAGAATTTTGTTGAAGAGAGGTTTCTTTCTGCAGAAGTTTCGAATACAGAGGTGAGTACAAGACAGTTATTTCTCAGTTATTTTTGTGTCTGACACATGTTAGGAATATATATTTTTTTTTCCAGGATCCAGTGATACTGAAAAGCCCACTACAGTATTGGTCTCAGTATTTTTCTGAAGATTTCTTTTCCTCTGCATCAGAATTTACAAATATGTATTCAGTAGCAAAAACTGGTAAATCATTACTTACAAATCATGTTGAGCTTAAGAAATTTTTTGGCTTAAATTTAATAATGGGTGTGATCCGATATCCCAGAATATCAATGTATTGGCAGAAAGGATTTGATCTACCAATAATATCCAAAATTATATCACGTGATAGATTTCTTTCTCTGAGATATAATTTTCACCTTGTAGACACGAGCATTGTAAGTGAAGAAGTAAAAAGAAACAAACTATGGAAAGTTCAGCCAGTTATCGATGCTGTCAGAAACGTTTGTATCAGTCTTCCAAGAAATTACAACTCCTATTCCATCGATGAACAGATGATACCCTTTACAGGAAAGTGTCACTTAAAACAGTTCGTAAAAAATAAGCCTAGGCCTGTGGGTTTGAAAAATTTTGTGATTACATCAACTTCAGGCCTTGTTATGGACTTTGAAATATACCAGGTGCTTCAACAAACCTGGACTGTACAGAGCTGGGACTTGGTCCTTCAGTGGGTTATTCGGCTGTTACAGACCATTCCTCGTGGAAGCTGCTTATATTTCGATAGGTATTTCACAACAATTCCCTTGTTGGAGAAATTGATTGAAATGGGATATCATGGAACAGGAACAATAATGTCAAATAGGGTAAGAGGAGTAAAGTTTCGTGATACCTCAAAACTGAAAAGAGGAGAATCAGCACAGATTGTTCGAAGTGATGACAAGGGTAGTGTTAGTACAATGGAAAGATAGCAATCGGGTTGTGATGGCATCTACATGCTCTGGAATTCACCCAGAGCACAGGTGAACCGGCTGGTCCAAAAACGAAAAAAAATATATTGAGCTGCCATGTCCCTCTGTGGTACACAGATATAACCAGTCAATGGGTGGAGTGGACATCTGTGATCAACAAATGGAGTGCTATCGCACTTGGTTTAGGACAAGGAAATGGACTTTGAAGGTAATCCTTCACTTCCTCGACTTAGCTACAGTGAACAGCTGGATGGAATACAGAATAGCCGCAAAACTAAATAAAATTCCACAGAAAGACATTAAGACTTGATGAAATTTCGGTTGGAAATTGCTGAAGCTTTAGTGGCAACTCCTCTAAAAAAACGACCTGAGGTGGACGAAACTGAGGAAGAAATTGAGCCTGACAAACGTAAAAGATCCAAATATTTCAATCCTCCTGCTGCTATTCCTTGTGATGACAAGAGATTTGATGGTTATGATCATTTCCCAGTCATTGATGATCTGACATCTCCACGAATGTGTAGATTTACTTCATGTGACAGCAGAACTAAAACTCGTTGTGAAAAATGCAATGTATATTTATGCCTTTTGAAGCACAAAAATTGTTTCAAGATGTTTCACAAACAGAAGTAATGTGCTCGTAGTGTATTAAACGAGATCTGGTGATTTTTCAATTATTGTTTAAAAATTAATTTGTGTTGTACCACCTTACATATGAATAAATGAAAAAATAACATACAGAAGAAATACCGTCTCAAGTTTATTTCATTATTATTAAAATTTCCTTAATCATTATTAACCTAGATGCATAATTAATTATTCCATTTCACATTTTACTTTCGACACAGATACTTAGTAAAGCATGTAATAATATTTGGACAAGTTAAAAACGTATTTGTTCGTCAATCACAGCCATTATTACATATGAAGCATATGGTATAACTTTTGGAAAAAAAACCCTAACCCGCACGATCGTGTGGGTCCTTTTTTCGTAAATTCAATAAAATAATAATTTTTTTACTATTTTTCCTGACCTAACTGTAGACTATAGAACACATTACAAAAAAAATTTCATTAAATTTCAACAAAAAAATTTTCAGGGCCGAAAGGGATATCAACAACAGAATAAACAGATTCTAAAAAATTCCAACAACTTGGTAGATGTGTCATATTAGTTCATAATCAACAAATGACTGCGCATGAAGAACACTTTCTCTCCAATTATTGCAATAAATTTTTCTCACTTTCGCAAAAGAACTGAATTCAATGTATCACCCAAGGGAAAAAAACCTTATCAAAGTTTGAAGAAAAAAATGAACAATTTAAAATATCTTTAAGCAAGGAGAAACAGCGTTATTTACGACTTGAATAATTGCTGTGTTTTATTCCAGCACATTTATTTGAAAGTACAGATAATAACTAGCCGTTACATTCCTTTCAGAAAACCGAAGTAACATGTCATTACATTATATATATACATATAACTTAGTCCACAACCCGAAGGTTGGTTGGATCCTCCCGAAGGAGGCATACTAAGCCATTGTGTCAGAGGTAGGACGGCCAGTTCCTTTCCTCTGGGACCTACAGTTTAACGTGGAATCCGAACAAAGGAGCGTCCTGGCATAGCTCATATGATCAAACAACTCTCAAAATTCATGCGCCATATATATATCGGATGTAATAATTCATAATCTTTTCACCTGAACATACTCGTTACAATCCAAGTCCTCAATTTCTTGTTTCATAACCTACATCGCCTACAGTCCATTACTTCTACTGTGCCCTCCCCCCAAACCAACTATCTAGTTCAGTACGTTTTAAAATGTAACCCAACATTCTGGTTCTCTTTCTGTAACACTCTTCCATAAACTTTTTCCCTCAGCCGCCATTTCGAAAAGCGTTTATTTCGTACAAAGGTCATCTACAGTACCAAATTCCAAATACACAGACGGGAAAAAAAATCCCAACACCAAGAAAGACTTGTGTTAGATAAACGAAATTTGGTAGGCGTGTTTATACATCTGAAAGATGACATCGATTCAAATTTCGCGCTTCGCGCATAAGTGTGGCGCTAGTAGCGCTACTCAGAGCTTGCAAATCAGGTTTGCTTTAAATACGCGCTGTAAAGTTTGTGAACGTTATTTACCGCTGAGATTTGACATAGTGAGTTGATGTTAGCCAAGAATGCCTTTAAGAAGACGAAGAAGCCATTATCAACAGCTCACCGAGTTTGAACGAGGTCGTGTAATAGGGCTACGAGAAGGTGGATTTTCTTTTCGCGATATTGCAGAAAGACTTGGCCGGAATGTATCCACTGTGCATGATTGTTGGGTGCAGTGGTCAAGGGATGGTACTGCCTCAAGAAGACCGGGTTCCGGGAGGCCACGTGGCACTACTGAGAGGGAAGACCGCCGTATTCGGCGTACAGCTGTGGCGCATCGTACTGCGTCTGCGGCAGAAATTCGAGCTGCAGTTGGTACCACAGTGACACAACGAACTGTTAGAAATCGGTTACTTCAAGGACAGCTCCGAGCCAGGCGCCCTGTAGCGTGCATTCCACTGACTACAAGCCATCGCCGTTTGCGACTCCAGTGGTGTCAAGCCAGAGCTCATTGGAGGACGGAGTGGAGATCTGTTGTGTTTTCTGATGAAAGCAGGTTCTGCCTTGGTGCCAGTGATGGCCGAGTGTTGGTCAGAAGGAGGCCAGGGGAACGCCTGCAACCAAACTGTCTGCGGCCTAGACACACTGGACCTACACCTGGAGTCATGGTCTGGGGAGCAATTTCCTATGACAGCAGGAGCACTCTTGTGGTTATACCAAACACACTGACTGCAAATTTGTACGTCAGTCTGGTAATTCAACCTGTAGTGCTGCCATTCATGAACAGCATTCAAGGGGGAGTTTTTCAACAGGATAACGCTCGCCCTCATACCGCTGTTGTCTCGCAACGTGCTCTACAGAGTGTCGACATGTTACCTTGGCCTGCGAGATCACCAGATCTGTCTCCAATTGAACACGTATGGGATATCATTGGACGACAACTCCAGCATCATCCACAGCCAGCACTGACCGTCCCAGTATTGACAGCACAAGTACAACAAGCATGGAACTCCATACCACAAAGTGACATTCGAAACCTGTATGACACAATGCATTCACGTTTGCAGGCTTGCATTCAAAATTCTGGAGGTTACACCGGCTATTAATTTAACAGTATTTCACATTTGAAATGCATTTTCTTGAGCTTAAATTAACCTGTGATCTTGAAAATTTAATCAATTAAACATGTTAACTTGACAAATGCATTGTCCAAATTTCATTACTCTACAATAATTTTTTCTTGGTGTTGGGATTTTTTTTCCGTCTGTGTATTTCGGTTTTCCTTCTTTCTGTTATTAGTCGAATCTGCAGTTCCATGATATGCTGTGCTCTATACTGAAATAGCATCTTTTGTTTATTTTTTAAACGAACGTCACCACGGAGCAGAAAATAAAAACATGTGGAAACAATACAGCTGTAATTAGTGTAACGTTACTTCAATGAAGCTAAGCGAACATGCTGCCCCAACACTTGTCCTGATGATTTCAATAGAGTCTTGGGAACTTCCGCGATTCGGCCAACCACTGCAGAACTAACGGATGACAGTCATGCCGAGGATTACATGATTCTACCATTTGTGCACGTGACTCGGCAAGAAGACAGACTACAGCTCGATTTCTTTTGTAAAAAACAGTAGTCCACAAAAAGATCTCACCGGGTCACGTTTCCTTCAAATTAATTTCAACCCCCTTCCGACTGCCCCCCCCCTCCCAAAAAAAGATTTTTTGGTCATTCTATCCTATCCTATCTATTCGGTGCGAACACTACTTAATGCAGCTCTTCCTGTGCTGTACTGGAATCATTCAGCTATAAAGTAGGGGGTATTTTTGAAGTGTATTTCAGCTATCACCAGACTTAAACCTGGAGCCCCAGTACCTTAAAAAAAGAAGGTGAAATCAGGTACAGATTTTATTTTTATACCGAGTCATTTAGGATTTCCGCTAATAATCATAATATTTAATATTAATCAAGGAAAAAACTTCGACGTCAGCAACTTAATCTGGAGCAGATTAATAAAACAAGGAAATGCATGAAAAAGACCCCTAAATACAGATATCTTAGTCTCTAATCCTTCAGCTATATTATGGGTAGTGAACTATTGTATCGTTTATGGGAAATCTGTATTCTGGATTGTTTCATTATTGCAGTTGCATGTAGCTGCACGGCAAACTGTTGACAATTGAACGTTTGACTAAGTGTCGCTCGAACAAACAAAACTCAGAAATTGTAACCACCTCGGTAAAATTAGTAGTGGTCTTAGTTGCCACATGCGAGTTGTCATATACTAACTACGAAAAGTTAGGCAGAGAAATAGAATCAGACTACATCAACAGCGTGGAAGGAACTACAACAAAACTATGTAGAATTATTATTTTTTATTATTATTGCAGCTATATCAATCCTCATTTCAGGATGTAGCCTCTAAGTATAATGAGCTATATATTCGAATTTAAATCGACATAGTTTTGTTGTAGTTCTTTCCAGGCTGATCGGTCTTGAGCCACCCTCTTCCAGTTCACGCCTGTAACTCGACGTATGTCCTTATCCCAGCGATCCAGGGGTCTTCCTCTTGCTCTTTTCAGGTTTCTTGGTATCCAATCCAAGTCCTGCCGTAGAATTAAATTGTAATATATATAGCTCATTTGACTTAAAGAGTTTACATCCTCAAATAAGGATTGATAAAGCTGTAATAATAATAATAACACCAACAGTATTAGCGAATGGTACCAACGTCTTTTCTTCAATACGGAATTTACAGATAAGCTGCGAATGCAAAGCATTCGTTTGAAGTCTGCTTGAATAACGGTTAACCGTTCGCAAACAAATGTCGTCCACCCTAAACATCTTAAAAAAAGATGGCCAGACGTTGGTAGATACTGGACCAGGCAAATTTTAAATTAAGAAGTAGGTCACAAAAATCCGTAAAACTTTAGCAGCATTTTAGACAAGCCTGGTCCTGCAAACTCTTCCCAGAATCGCTCCTGGCACCTCCACTAGTAGATAGTGTTCGTAATAACAGCAGTTCAGAGTGGCAGCGGGATGAATAGCTCGCTCGCAACTGAATAATTTCCCGGAGCTTCCATTACCGGGAACCAAATATCACTCACTCCCAGCGAAACATGCCAATAAGCTTTGCAACCGAAAAACAAAATTTCAGATTGTCCTTCATAGTTCCGCTATGCTGAGGCAGCCTTTATTTTACTACTTATACCAAGTATAAGAGAGTAGAAACAAAGCGGTCTGCTAGCCAGTGGTAATGTCTCAGATTTAAAATCTGATATGTCTTTAGTTCGAATACCTGGTAAGGCTGACACTTTTATAACCGCGTTCGCGATAGACTGATGACAGCAAGAAAGAAGTAGTCGTCCCAACAGTGACAATAAGTACCTTACCACAACGAACATTCGGCTTGTAATCTAAGAAACTGGTGCAAAAACAGTGGAAGAAAATATTGATACAAAGTGAATCTCTGAGAGTTAAAGACACACAATGCACACCTTGAAGCGAAGCTCTTCCATGGATTCAAGGAATACCCCGTTTTCGCTTAAAACAATACAGATAACATACATGTTAATTTCTTCCGTATACTGCAGTAATGAAATGCTTTCAGAGTAGGTAATACAAATACTAAGAAAACAAGAAGTCTGGAATAAATGTACCCATTTATAGGTCCAAAAAGGACACGTTTCACAGAACAAATATTAGCACAATGGCTGGAAGTTATCTTAAACAGTTCCCTCCTTTAGTACAGATCATGATATCGAGTGTTAATACGAAAGTGTTAATGCCACTAAAAAGAAATGTGGCTGGGCGCTTTAAAAACTCTACCTATTAATTGCAGTCCAGAATTAGCTCTACCTAGACCGAAGAAGATCCCGTTTTATATTGCTTTACTCTATTACGTCCGAAATACCTTAAGAAAAGCAACAATATCAGTAATTAAACAGTTTACTTCGTACTCCTCAACAAGCATATTATTTTTGTTAGTCATGGTCACTGCCTTGCACTTTTTGCAATTTAGTATAAGCTGACACTGATCGCATGACGAAACAACGGGAATAATCGCGTTAAATTTTTAAGTAACCCAATTCCTTACTTGCCTATAGATAACTGCAACATCAGCGAACAATCTCAAACTGCCACTAACGTTGTTTCAGAGATCGCTTATAAAAATGAAGAAAATAAGTGGTCTTAATACACTTCCACGAGGGACGCCCTATATACGTAACATGTAAATTATAAGAGACTTCTCCGTCAACGACGACATTCGGTGACTGACCAATTAGGATATCTCTTATCCATTCACAAATCTGCACCGATACACCGAACACTCGAACCAACCTGTGAACCTGCAGCAATAACTTTCATTAAGGCATGCATAAACAGCGCCAGTTGTGTTCCACACCCTTTTCTTCAAAAATTCCAGTAGGTTCGGAGTATACAATCATTTTTTTGTTTTGTTTAGAAAATTCATAGTGATCGTGCATGTAATAAGCTCCAGAACTATACTGCAAACAGATGCTACAGACATACGTCTGTAGTTGCTAGGGTCTCTTCGATCTCCTTTCTTGAAAGACTTACCAGCGCGATTTTCTACTCTGAATGTAATGTTATTAATTATATAAAATGCAGTCAAATAGTCATAAAAGGGCGATTTTACGAATTATTATTAGCCGATACGTACGAATCGACACACACACACACACACACACACACACACACAAACACACACACACATACATTAAGACCCAGATGGTCTTTTCAAGACATCCAGTTAAAACATTCTGTAGGCCTAATAAGGACATAGTTGTCAACTAAACGCTTGCCTGCAGATGTCGAGGGCCACCCCGTGTTTACCTGGTTTTTCTGGGTGGGAAGTTTTCTGCGTCCTAACCTGTCACCGGCTGAAGGCATTTCTTGTAGCGTTCAGGGCACCAAGTAAACGATTCCGACGCAGCCCACAAGAAACTACAGGGATAACAGCTACCAGTCAGCTAAACGGAGGAAGACGGAAAAACTCTTAATGGACTTCACGAGATGTGATTCATGAACAACTAGCTACACCAGTAGTATTGATATAGACTTCAATTTTAAAATTATTTAGATATAATTATTCTGTTAAGATGAAGCCTTTTCGAAGCTTCTTCATACAGGTAAAGATTTGATTTGTCCCCAATTTTTAACTTGGCATGATGTGGCTATGATGATTTTTTATTTTTTTTATCTCAAATACTTATCATTCCTAATAATCCACAGATAGGATAGAAAGTAAACAATACTGAAAACAAAACGCGAAACATAAGACTAAATATGCACAACCATTTTAGAGCACATAATATTCTGAACTTTTCAGGACCCCAAATCCATTATAGATAACATGGTTCCGAATGTTTATGTAGCATATGTCGCGTGGAAAGAAGTACACTCTACGTCACAGTCAGATCTTTAAGAGTTGATAGCTATAGTGATCGAAAGCTTAAACAGTTGAGCGACTGACTTCCTTCTCTAAGAGAGTACTGTGGATAATCTCTTTGTGAGACGTAACTTATGTTCATTAGGCTGTAGACGAGAGATACCATTAACACGGATGGTCAGTGAAACCACCGTTAGCACCGTACGATCAGCCAGCGGCGAGATATCATCGACCACACATTCTTGGTAGGAACAATCCAAGTGCCGCGTAGTATTCCGTACCCTCCCTACGAAATTCCTTCAAGCGCTTCACTAGAGTGTCCAATTCTATTAGCCAGTCACGTACAGCACGGATTTTCTCAGCACCTCATCCAGCGCCTCCGTCAAACCTTTTTTATAGGGATTCCACACAACAGAACAATGGGCAAACTAGGGCTTGCTGGAATACAAATTTACTTTCCTACGAACATTTTTTTTTTTAGATTTCTGCACAAAAAACTCAATAGGCCTATATTAAAATGTATTACCGTTTAACAACAAATTAACATAAAACGAGGAATTTAACCCTGCTACCTTACGATATTAATCTTTCTCGTTTGGAATCAGGTAACATCGAATTTCTACCAGATTACGTATTGTTTACGGAAAAATTTATTTGATTGCAGATATTTTCGGACGTTCAGACCGGTTCCTTTTACATACATTATCTACCTTTTCTTAAATCTTTACTCCTTATTTACTAGTTACAAAAATATTCTTCAAGTTTTTCAGAAATCTGAGGGTTTCACGAACGAGTTTACATTTATCGACGTTTATAATTTGCTCAGTGACATGAAACACTGTCAGGGGGCATCCATAAATTACGTGAGGTGTTTTTTTCCGGATTTCCGGACCCCCCCCCCCCCCCCCTAGAAATCGCCCTCGAAACTTTTGGAGACTGTCACAACCCCACTTTTCGACAAAATACTCCCATAAAATCGACATGTTTTAGCTCTACAGTCCAAATAATTTTTCACAAAACCTCACGTGAGATTTCTGTAGACCCCCCCCCCCCATTTCACCTCACGTAAATTATGGATGCCCCCTCATTACAATGGCAGATTGTTCAAATGATACTTCCGAGCACGTTGTGTGAACGTTAAAGTTTAGAGCCAACATTCGGGAGGACGCGGGTTCGAATTCCCGTCCAGATTTCAGTTTTCCATTGTTTCCCGAAATCACTCCGAAAGAATGGCAAGATAGTTCCTTCAAATTCCACGGCCGAATTCCGTCACGTTATTCTTGGTTCTATTGGTCCCGACGAGCCCCAGAAGGAGGATGAGAAACATACGAAAACAAAGAAAAAGAACTTCGATAATGGCAGACCGATCGTGGTGGTGTAACGGTTAGCGTTCTGGCCTCGCATTCGGGAGGACGGCGGTTCAAATCCCCGTCCGGGCATCCAGATTTGGGTTTTCAATGGTTTCCCAAGTCACTCCAGGCAAATGCCGGGATGCTTCCTTCAAAAGGCCATGGCCGAATTCCTTCCCATTCCTTGCCCCCCCCCCCCTCAATCCTTTCCAGTCTCTAAAGACCTCGCTGTTAAAAGACGTTAAGCAGTTAAAAAAAAAAGATAATGGCAGTGACCGTGTATGTCTTATGAAAGATATTTGTCAGGTGAACTATGGTTGTACGGTAATTTAGAACGCTGTGAATAAATAAAAAAAAAAATGGATTGTTCAAAGTGTAGATGTGCTATGTCTGCACTGTCTGCATTGAGCTAGTAGATTCAACAGTACGACGACACCAGCATCTCTGAGAACAAGCGCTGAGAGCAACACGCGAGTGCAGTTAGAGTGTAGACAAGGCGGCGCGGCGTGGCGTGGGCAGAGTAATTTGACGGATCAGGAATTACGGCGCTCAGCTACCGTGACTAACATCACTTAAGTCTGCTGTGCTCGCTGCAGTCGGAAGACAGCGCGCTGTTACACTAATTTGTGTGCGCCGCCGGTTAGCAGACACAGGTGTTAACCGCGGTTTCGGCACCCGTCCCCCTGCTAACTTTTTTTCCGATCGCTCGCGCGCCAAATGTTTCCCCTAGTTGGAATCCCCTATACGCTCTGCTAAACCCACACCCACATTACACGATTTTATACTTTCACACGCAATGTGGCCAATAGCTGAAACAAGTTTATTTTACGGGATTAGCGAGTTGTGTTGTAGTTTGGTCCCATCGTCGATGTGCACAACGTGAAATAGAGTTTGATATACAAAGCGACATCATAAGAATACCGTGAGGTCTTCAGGACCTGGTGAGAAAGTTTCTTACCGGCTGCGCATTCTACTAGCCAACTAAGTTAATACGGGGACCTGCAGATCGACGTGGAGTGAAGCAGAAGTATACACACGAATGGAAGAAAGGATTATTACTAATCTTTTTTAGAGCATTAAAAGATGAAACTAGAAGATTTTTGGTATACTTACTATAATGAAGAAATTTTGACAGAGAAAACAGTCCAGAAATGTAGTAAATCACCCATAGATAGCGGAGAATTTCGCAAGAATGAAATGCATTTTAGAATTCCGATAACACCCACAGGAAAAAAAACGTTTTTTTCGACATGAAATTCTTAAACAAAAGGAAAAATGCATAACTGAATGGAAAATTAAGAATACTGTAATCAAATTTAACAATAAAAAGTTGTGAAGAAAAGAATATTATGACTTATATAACAATCAATTTCAAGCTTGCCATGATAAAAAAAAAATCTGGAATTCTAACAAGAGCTTTGTATATACTCGCATTCTTCTTGATATAATCATTTTTCCCAGATGACACAGTCAGCGTGTTTTTTGAAACCAACGAGTGGTTGTTGGGCATAATTTTTTATATTTATGAGATTCGTAAGCAGGGATTATCTTTCTAAATTTTGATTTCAGCATTTCAACCAATCTCTGTCACAGGTCCATGCAAACAATTTTAATAAAATGTATCTCTTTGGTGGATCTCATTTTTTGCAAACATTATTGATATTTTCTTTAGCCTTCTCAATGTCATAAGCTTAATACTATTTGCAGTATGCAGAGCACGTTGACAATGGCAAGTTTAAAAAGCAAAAACAATACTTTAATTATAGTTCTAAGCTTAAAACTTGTTTCGTTTGAATTTTCACAAAACTTCTTTTTAGTCGACAAAATTCAAAATTTTACTAGCAAATAGTAACGCAAATATATTCCTACAGTTACAAATGTTTCCAATGGCCATCTTCCAACTAATACTGAAGTATCTCGGTTTTATCTTTCATTACTTCCACTTGAAAGGTGCCAAACTAATTCTGCAATTTCTGGTACCAACTAATGACTTTACAATTGACGAAGGTCCGTATTCGTAAGTACTGTGAATTGTTCCTTCATACCTCATTTACTTTCATATTTTATCGAAAGAAATCTCCTACATTTAGTGGAACGTATAATACTGTAAAACCATAAAAATTAATTTCCCAATTAATATTTATATACTACATATTATCCTGGAGAGAGCATATGGTTTGTTTTCCCAATTTCCTTCTCAGATTTCTAGGTCGTAATTTAAATCAGTGTACACTAGAATTAAAATAAATTGATACAAAGCATTAGAGCGGCCTCGCTTAGAATACTGTTCTTCTGTATGAGGCATGAGAAGTTCCAAAGAGGAGCTGCCAGATTCCTGACAGCTGTATTATAACTGGCTGAAATGCGTAAGTGCGATGTTGAACGAGTTGGGTTGGGAAGATCTGTAATACCGCAGGCATTGCTCTCGTTAGAAGCTAATTGAAAATTTCATGACAGACCTTATTTCAGAATGAGAGAAAAGGCATTTTGCTACCAGCAACATGTAAATCTAGGAATGATCGAGAAATCAGAACCGATACTTTTCTATACTCATTTCTTCCACGAGCTATTAGGAAATGGAATAGGAATAACTTACCGAGAAAACGTAGAATCCGGAAGGAGTACGTCCAGGGCGCCTCCTACCATATCTCGTATATCCCTTTTGATGCTTAAACGATCACTCATTGGGATAGGTGCCAACGCAACCCCCCCCCCCCAGCCCCACAACCACCACCACCCACTTTTAGTGAATCGCAGAGTAATAATAATAGTAGTCAATCACTATATTCCAGTAGTTTTATATGAATTTGTAAATTCATCGGGAAGAATAAATTGCAGCAGGACCGAGGAACAATGATGGTGAGAATCTAGTGCGCCATTTTAGATTATCGAAACACGCTAGTCTCGTTGGCTCTTTGTTAACTCAGATCGTTTGAAATGCTTTATTGATACTGAGTAGGAAGAATGTTTCTGAGGAGAGAGTTGTGAGAAGATTGAGTGTGGCCCAGTGAGGATGAGGAAGACGCGTTAGTAATGCATGAGGCGGCGCGCGCCATGCCCTGACCTGGTCGATACGCTGCCTGGCGCACTCAATCTTGGTGGAGATGACGCCAGCTCGCAGCCCACACTGCCACGGTTAACAGGGGCAACACCATTAAGCATAGCCCAAACAATCTGACCTTCTACACGATCAGTGACAAGAGGATAAAAGTTATAGAGTTGTCGTATCAGGAGAGAAATAATACCGAAGAAATTAGAGAGAAAGTTACAAGGTGGTGATGATTTGCATTGACTTATGTTACTGAGCCGTGGCTTTCAATGGAAGCACACGACGTTGGAGGTAGCATACAAGGGGTGTCCATTAATTACGCGTGGAAAAACAGAGGGGGAGGGGGGGTACCGGCGATATCTCACGAAACATCACCAAGGGGGAGAGGGGGGGGGGGGCGATCAACGGAAATCTCACGTGAGGTTTTGAAATTCTTGAAGGATAGTAAGGTTAAAAAGAAAGCTACAAATGACGGTAAGGTCTCAAAAAACTACCAGTTCGATTAGCAGGGGGGGGGGGATTCTCCGTCAAAATCTCACGTCATTTTAGGGGGGGGGGGGGCAACCAGATCTCACCAGAGGGGAGGGGCGTCCGATATTCCGGAAAAAAACTCACGTAATTAATGAATGACCAGGTAGACGAGGACGAAAACGAAGGGCTACTTGATATGGAAAGGAAGAGTGAAAGAATGCATATACAGAGTAGTATCTACGAAAAGGAAACAGGATCCATATTATTTCAAGAAAGTGTTTTTTTTGTGATAAGCCATCTTTCGCCCTTCATACTTAATCAAAATCCGTAAATGAGGTCTCATTTTTAATAATAAGTTTTTTTAAAAAAATTTGTTTCTGGTCGCAAGATCATTACCCCAGCCCTCAACCAACGTTTTACATATTACAGTTGCCGGGCACATTTGACATATTACATATTTTTCATATTTAACATATTACATATTTAACAAATTACCTATTTTACACATTACTTATTTTACTTGTGGCATTTTAACTATAAGGTTTTCGTATATTATGTCCGTTTACTTAAAACTAAGTTCTCCGCATTAATTAAGAAAGGATTTTTCGAAATCCAACCGATAAATGGCAAATTATTAACAACCAACGTCAAGGGTATGTGATAATTCAGAGTCAAGCTGCAGCATTCATCACAGAGATATTGATAAACTTCGTATGTTTTCTAGAGTAGAGAGCTTTACGGATATTTTTATTTCTGTTAGGGAAACATTTCATCATTTTCAGTTGTTTCGTAAGACGTGTTTTTTCTAGGTAGCTGTTTCAGTTGGCGAAAAACAATTGCTATAAATGAGCCTGTTCTTTTTATCTTACTGTAAACCACCGACCTAGCTATTCATCGTGTATCATTCGCGAAATTTTCGCACGGGCCACTCTACTATGGATATATTATCAGAATGTTATCATTGGATGAATATCAAGCAACTTACCGTTTAAGAGAATCAGATACAAGGGGATATGGAAGGAAAAGATGAACCTTACAGGACTGGAGGGAGAGGAAAAAAGGATCTGATCAAAGAAACAGCTCAGAACAGAAACGAATGGAAAAGAAAAACGGGAAAAAAGAAAAAATGTAACAGCTGTCTCTAACTAAGAAAAGCTAAAAATTATGACAAAGTACAGTGACTATCAAACTTTTATTTCGAATACTGAAAGCAAGATGATCTCCTGGGATCCTCTCAAACAATCAATCTATTTATTAAGAATTTTGTCCGGCGACTATATCAATCTCATCATCTCAATTTTTCTCCAAATGATTAACCAGAAAAAATTATCCGCTTTATTTAGATATATTACTTACCAAACAATTCTGAAGTCTTAAATCAAGTCTAAGTCCAGCTATTTTCTTTCAGTTAGGTCGAACCTTCCAGGAAACTATTAGATTTCATCTCATTATACACTAGCCTGAAGTTGAAATTAATAGTGCAACAAGTATCGAAATAAATGTTTCTAGCAATTGAGCAGTTTAGTTCCATTTTGGAGTAGTCCTGAAATGTTTATGATACACAAATCGTATACAATATACGCTTCTGGGTGGACAAATATAAAATGAATTACGGTCGCGAGATATTGGAGGCAACAGCCACAGCCTGTTTCGTATTTTAGGAAATCTTAAGAGCACGCTATACAGACATTAAGGGCGGCTCTACGTCTGCCAAGTCACATCTTGATACGATGCAGACAAGAACAAGCGTGCTATGAGGAACCAAGATTAAATATTCTTTTTCTTCTCTTACCCAGGATTCCACAATCTGAAGGAATACTGTTAAAATACTAAGCCATAGGCATACTAATATTTCAGAAGTCTCACAACCTTTTTTCTGTAAGAGGTGTCACATTTAAGCCTGTAGCAAATTAAGATTGAATGTAACCTTCGACAGGCTGTTAAAGCAGTCTGAGATTGTCCATGTTTTGCCAAGTATGGGGGCATCCTTTAATTACGTGTGGTGAAATGCGGCGGGAGGGGGGGTCCGGCGTAGCCTCACATCATCTTTTCAATTCCTTGAAGTACGGAAAGGCTAAAAAAAACTAGATTTCCGAGAAAAAAAAAAAAAAAACACCTAACGCTGATTATTTTTTTTTTTTTCAGTAGGACTGTTGTATGGGAAAAAAATAGATTTTATTAAAAATATAAAAATTAGCGCTTAACGTCTCTAGTAAGAACAATCGACGATTCATGTTAAACAACTCGTTTCGTAGCTTGTAGATCCTGTACTATTATTTTAAGATTGTTGGGGGTAAATGATTCCACAAGAACATGTCTATATTTTGGAGTGATTTGGGGAAACCATGGAAAACCCAAATCTGGATGCCAGGACGGGGATTCGAACCCGCATCCTCCAGAATGCGAGGCCAGAACGTTAACGTTATCTTCTAATTTTGCAGCCAAAAGCCCCAATCTTGGTAGAATAGAGACCTTTTCTGTATCGTTATTTGGCAGTTTCTTTTAATTACGAGTTATTAATCCCTCCCTCCGTGGTGACTGTTTATTTATTTGCTGCGAACGTTCCTACTTTCTTACATACATGCAGGTCAGAGTTTCTCAACCTTTTTCAACCCGAGGACAGTTAAACGTAAAATATGATTTTGTGGACCACTAACTTATATGGGTGTAATATTTCATGTAGTGTATATTATTAACTAACCCTACCAATGGCTATTGACATGTACGACAATTCCTTAAAATCTATATCTATATTTAGGCCCTTATAAAGGACATAAACGTAATCCTCGCACCAACTCCCCACTCTTTGATGCCGACTCCAAACGTATTTAGTAAATACACTATTATAGTAATAATTTATTGATTTCTTCGTATCCTGGAAAAAACATATGGCTTTTAGAAAGTTGGACTTAGCTCTTATTCTTGGTTATAGTCTTACACAGTCCGAGTACAGTAGTCATTGTAAGTGAACAATTTTTACTATGATATCTTCATTTCAGTTAGGATCAAATTTGTAAAATTATACCTGTGGACCATCTCTCGCGTCTTCGCGTAGCAAAGGTTGAGGAACGCTGTTTTCTACGATAAGGAGTAGCTGTTGAATTCAAATTTCTGTGGATCAACTTTAAAATTTCAATATGGCCAACCACACTTTTGTATCCAATATTAAGAAGTACAATTAAGAATGGATTTCTTATAGAAACGTCTGTGGGAATTTCTGTTTTAATTCATTCGTAGTTTCAAAAGATTACAATATGTTCAATACCTCAAAACCAAGACAATCATCGTAACTTTTGGACCATTTGATAGATATTTATCAATGGTTCCCCTCCCCCTCCTGATCCTCCATATATCAGCAATTCATTCGAAGCAGTAGTGAGAGAGAAAAAAAAAAAAAAAAAAAGATTATAGCCAGGTGTCTTTGAGAACACACTGGTACAGCCTTGGTGTACTTTAAGGCAGCGGTTCCCAATTTCCTTTTGCCCACGGAACCCTAATTGATCATACATTTTTTGGCGGATCCCCATTTTTATAAGCCTAAGCTGAAAAACCAGTCTCGCTTCGGTAAGTCGTCACAAACGGAAGAAGAACCATCATAGCCTTTTCACGGCGCAGTTATGAATCTTTCCAACGAACATATTTAACTCTCGGACGGAACACGGAAACGTTGTGAACCTTCCACGGAACCCCAGGGTTCCGGGGAGCACCATTTCGGAACCACTGCTTTAGGGAAATCCTAAATGGTACAGTTCTGGACACGAACTTGATCGTTCCGTTGAAACACTTCGCGTCATGTTTTCTCCCCACCAAGCAGTTCCCTCCAGCTGTTTGCACTGTAGTATACACACGGTTTCTTGTGCCCTAGCAAGAGCCTTCTTAACACACAGGTTGCAGGTAGGTACCCATTTGGAGACCAACAGTCCAATTAATAATAAAAAGCGAGGCATGGCAGTAGTGGCCGTAATGAGTGTATTTGAATACCGGGGGCGCGCCTTTTTGCTGCAATCTCGCAGTGCACGCGACATAGCACGCAGGGCACGCACGCTTTGCCTGCCGGCCGGCCAGGTCGATACACGGCCGTGGGCGTGCCTTCTCTCATCATGCACATACGCCCAAATAATACCATTTCCAGCAACGACGTGGCGGTGTCAACACGTCACGCCTGACAGTAGCACGAGGGATGGCACAACCAGCAAGTAAACATGCTCACACTCCAACTCGACGTCTGTACAAGCAAAATTTCATCTCAACTACTTATTAGTTAAGGCACAAACTGATAAACAGATTCAGAAATGAATTAGATAGCTTTAAACGTGATTGGTAAAAAAAAGAGCACAATCAAAATGCAAGGTCAGATAAAGGACTAATTGAAATAATATTAGCATCAGTGCTGCCAAATCTACGTTTAAAAAATGACAAAAACATGTTAATGTTTTCGGAAAATACCAAAACATTTAAGGGGCACATTAACACGCCTACAAGAAAAATATTTGGCCAAAATAAATTTTGCCATTAGGGGGTATCCGTAGATTACGTGAGGTGAAATGGGGAGGGGGGCTGGCAAAATCTCACCAAAAAGGGGGGGGGGTTACGGAAATCTCACGTGAGGTTCTGTAAAAAAAATTTGTGGACTGTAGAGCTATAAAAAAAAGTCTACAAATTATGTGAAAGTCGATTTTAGATGGGTATTTCGTTGAAAAGTGGGGGTGTAATCGGATTTTGAAGGGTGAGACAAAAAAAGTCTCAAAAAGTATCGGGGGAGATTTATAAGGGAGGGGGGGGGTTCTCACGGACCAAATCTCACCAGTGGGGGGGGGGGGGGGCGTCCGGAAATCCAGAAAAACACCTCACCTAATTTATGGATGCCCCCTTAACAGGTCTACTATGAACATCACTATTCATTCTATAAAAATGAGATCCAACTAAAAAATATAGTAATAAACAATTCTACCAAATGTTGTTTCTATCTAGTAACATCTCTACCATTGCGAAGGTTACATCATGAAAACTCTACTTTAAACATCTCTACCACGGAAATCTCTACCAAACGCAATATTTGCTATATGTCTACTACTTATTCTCTACCAATCACAACCCCGTCATTAACTAAACCGTAAACTTACCAAAATAAAAATTAAATAGAACAATTCTATACCCCCCCCCCCAAACATCTTTACCAAAAAAAAACTTACCTTAAGGTAACTCTACCATTTTCTAACATTACTAAAAAAAACAGCTCAATCCTACCAGAAAAATCAAACTTGTCTAAGTGTCATGTAAAGGAAAGAGCAGAAAATATTACTTAGCTTACGTCTCTAAAACACACATCGTGATACATAAATATTATCTTGAAAATTATCTGAAATACATATTTTACTTAAAAATAAGAATAAACAATACATGTTTTATAGTAACTGAATTATTTACATTTGTTAAAAAATTCTTTTTAGTCCCTTCATGGAGATGTTTGCTTTACACTTTTGTTCCGAAAAATAAATGAACAACACTAAAATTTTATCTCCACAAGGAAACGATGACTTTTCAGGAAAAAATGCTAAAAACATGCTATATGCTAAACTGAATTCTTTCATGGTAAATCACTTGAAAATATGAATATACTAAATTGGCAGCACTGATTAGCAATGCTCATTATGAATGTTTTCTATTCCTTAATATAACCCATGATCAAAAATCAGTTACAAACAATCTCCAAGTTCACTTGGAACCAGTCTGACAATGATTAAATTGTCCAGGTGCTCTCGAGTGGTAGAAAATGTGTAAAAGACAAAGAACGTTCTAGCAAGCGCTCAGCCAATTACACCGCTCCGTTACTCCAGCTAATCAATAGCAGCATTTAGGCCACGGAACGTTCTAGAAATCATACACATCCAGCTTCGCCAAAGTTTTAAATATATCCTTTGGAGTGTAGTTACCGTTGTTCTCTCAATAAATTACATAATAAATAATGTTATCAATACAAATTTAAAGACGAAATTTGAATGAATGAACAGAAAACTTTCGGTACAACGTATTAGAATGTAAGCAAGACCAGAAAATAAACACTGTATAAAATTTTCTTACGAAATTTATCTGTAGGATAAAGAAATTAAAGAGCCGACTTATTTGTTCTCTCCTTGGCTACAGAGCATAGTAACAATACTTCCTTCCCTCCCCCTTTCCCAAATCCCGAAAAAGGACCAAAAGAAAAATTCATGCAATATACTAAAAGTCCAAGGCAACCTCTTATTTTAAAATTAGAAACCTTAAATTCCCAATGTTTGACGAGAAAGAAACTGTCAACAGCTATCGCATATCCAGATAAGCAACGGCCAGGTAACAATTTGAGTTTTTTTCCAATTTGCTTATGGGTTTCCGCCTCGTCAACGTGGAGGTGATTAGAGGCGGAAAATTACTCTGTGCAAGGACTTCGGCCATAGCCTTTTGGAGGAACTATCCCGGCATTCGCCTGGTTAGACGGGAATTCAAACCCGCGGCGTCCTCAATGTAAGATCGGAGCGATACCGCTCACCTACGGCACAGTTCCAGAAATGAATTCAGTGCAGTGCCCGTACTATTCCGCGATAGATTACCATTCCTCAAGAAAACACTTCGGGTTGTAAACAATTGAATAGCCCAACTGATTCAACACGGAGGTGAAAATTAGTTTATAACTGTTTCCCAACGGAAGAAGGCGCAGCTACACTGGAATGTAAATAATACGTCTCTTCTAACATATGTGAATAAAAAATTTGCAAATAGCATTAGCGTGCCATATAAGCGACGACAGAAAAAAAATCTGTCCTTTAGCTGCGTGACCCTGATAAAACGCCACGAAACTAGTCATCACGGGTATGGTCTACAATAAACTTGCAGTGTAGTTTTCTTGCGGATAATAAAACTACTGAAATACTATCTCACATACATATCTATCATAAACTGTTATTACCTTAATAATTGGCCATAAAATCTACGACCTTCAGAACAACTGTTAGAAAAATTGTGCAAACATTAGTTGAGAGTTTTTATATATATATATATATATAAACATTCAACCACATTCTACTTGTGTGTGACAGAGCAAGAAATAGTAAAATTCGTCTCAAGACAAGTGTCCAGCGATTTGAACACAGCACGTAAATTACCCTACTATAGGTATTGTTGGGGCAGTGAGAATCCAGTTTTAAGTATAGATTATAATTTATTTGCTCTTCTCATATGTAATGAATCGCTCGTTAGCAATAATTAGATCACAGAGCGTGGTGGGTGAGAAGTACTGATCTGGCCTCGCATTCGGAAAGACGCGGATTCGAATATCCTTCCGGGCATCCAGATTTAGGTTTTCCATGGTTTCTCCAAATCATACCAGGTGAATGCCAAGATGCTTCCTTCAAAAGGCCATGGCCAAATTGCTTCTCGTTCCTTGTCCCCAGATTTTCCCGCCTGTAATTTCCTCGACGTCAACGAGGAATAACGCCGGAAAAAAAAAAAATCTGTAGCTCGGGGAATCTCGGTAAGAACTGAGAGGCATACTAACCCACACCTCTCCAATTTTAGTTAGTCAGGTATGCATATCATTACCAGACCCCCACTATGAGATCTCTTAAAAATGAAACATTAGTAAATGGGCACACTTCCTTGAACTGATCGAAAATATTTCTAAACTGCTTTCAGCAACCGTATTTGCAAATACTACCTATGTTTGTCTTAAGAATTGTGAAAAATTGTCTGTCTACAAATGAGTCTGCATTATAAAGCGTACATATTGTGTCCAACATCTTATTAACATAGAGGAATTTGATTTTTTGTAAAATCTAAGTAATTCTTTAACGGATCTGTCGTAGGCCTACTTCTCTCATTATAGACCTATAGCCTAATTATTAAAATAATAAAGAAAGCTAACATGATAAATTTAGACAATAAATTGAATGGTTTTTATTCACTTCAAATTTGATTTTCCTATCATACTGATTTCATCTATACTAACCTCTAAGTTTTCAACCTTGTGTGCTAAATATGAAAGTGATAGAGTGTACAGCATTCCACTGTCAGTAATTTTATAATCTTCAATAAATTTTGTCTTCTCCTAAGGTAACACTTCTCATGACAAACAGTATCAACTCACACAAATTACCATGCTCCTTCTTTCAATTTTGTTTTTTTCCAATGTCGCCAATTCTCTTTCCTAACAGTAACATAGAATTCGTGTTTAGCGTCTTATAACGCGAAGTAGTAAGTTACATTATGTCGTTAAACATAACTACATAATTCGGCGAAAATTCTACCTCCGATGATTAAATATGTTTATATACTTCGACTTCTTGTCCGAAGTAAATAATCAAAGCAATGTAAAGTCATTGAGCAACATGTTGCAAGGATCCCCGGTTCGAGTCCGGTGCTGGCTTTAGTTTCGTCTGTACCGAATATTTAAAACACTGACACAAATAAAGAACTGTGGTCCTGGTTGCATGGCCTCACAGCCGAAAAGATTTGAAAAAAGAGCTATCTAACGATTTATCTTGAAAGGAGTTTATGGTTAGTCAGCGATCAGATTACTAAAACCAGGCTTTGCTGTTTTTAATAACAGGATGGAGTTCGGTCATAGCTTTTATGAAGAAACTGTCTCATCATATGGCATAATAAATTTCGAGGAACCATGGATAACCTCAATCTGGACTGCCACTGAGTCATGAGGATCAGCCTATGTAATCAATACTTCTTCCATACGCCTAGTGACGATCTTTGCTTCATGTTCTTGGTTACGTAATTGAAGTTATGAATTATAGCACCAACTAAATCAGATGTTTAGATTGCACGTTAAACTGTATGTCCCAGAGCAAAGGAACTAGCCGTCTTACCTCTGACATAATGGCTTAATATGCCATCTTCTGGATGGTACAACAAACCTTCGGGATGTGGACTAAGTTTTTTTACCAACTAAATACAACTGTATTTCACCAAAGGTTACTTAGTAGCACATTATCTACAACAGCCATTCAGACTGCTAATAACTTGTGACTCCAAAACAGCGACACTATTCCCTGCCCCTACAAATCGTCGGATGCTTTCAGAACGGACATAAAATACTTCGAACACCCTGTAAGTCACTTGAACATTACACGGCTAGATGTGTCACAATCGCTTGAAACGTTTACTTCCATTTGTTTCTCCGTGTTAACACTGATCCTCCTAATAGACGATATTATACATGTTGATGGTGTATTTGGCCCGATGTGCAGGTGGCTGGTGCTGTCGCCTTGATGGGCAGTGTTTATTGTTGAGGCCGGGGGCGGTCCGGTCCCATAACTCCTGTCGGGTGACGCTGCCCAGCATTACGGGTAAAAACCTCGTGAATCAAAGCCATTTAAATATTTATGAGCAAGCAGGCAGGCTATTGTGGTCGGCCGCGCCCACTTCTCACTGGGACACGAGAAACCTGAGCTCTCGTATGCGCTACCATGAATACTCTTCTAATGCCTCGGTTTCACAGCATTTTCCACTTTGACTTAACAGGGTGTATGGTCCCGTAGTCGGCGCATCTACGTTAAAATCTGAAGGACCACATTTAAGACACAGCACCACGTTCTCCTCATTTTCTAAGATGATTATACCATTCAGTTAACAAAAATATTTCGTTTAATAACACCCACTGCAAAGTAAATTCTACAAAAAAAAAAAAAAAATCGCACCAACGACATTTACAATATACGCTGTACGCTGAAGAGAGTGCACCATTTGAGCCCGAACCCCAGGAAAACCTTGGTTTACAACTTCCACTAGACGAACAAACAAGTAAAGAAGAGACTTGACATGGCAACGAATCGATAGCTGTGACATTCAAGTATGTGAAATAAAATTAGTCTTTTGTTCGTTCGGAACTGTAATGATACCATACAGAAAATGAGCGCGAGAAATAATCCGCAAAACGAAGAAAGAGTGAACAATCAAACGAACCATGTTTGGAGAATTTTTTTCGCTACAAAGGAAGTGAACGTCTCAATCCCTCACTGGGAAGGTGAACCGACGACGAATTGTAGCAACAGCAGCGCGAGTTGAAGGCAGCAGATCAACATCATTCTTTATTTGAAGATAAAATGGTCGAGAAAGAGCTTTCTGAATAACAACTAAGCTGAGACACGGAGAAATCAATTTAGGTTGCAACAAGTACGTCAATTATCCTAGAGTTCATAGAGGAGTTGGTAATTAAATCTCATCTCCACGTTGTGGCACCCAGAAGCTGCTCAACTGTCTCCGATCAACTGTATCTAGAACTAAATACAAACTTGTATAAGTGTGGTTACTCTGATGGAGACAACCCTTCAGTGTGGGTTGATTCCAAAAGGACATCACCACATACTCTGCAGCAAACATGACGAGGACTGTTGCTTTCGACGGCCAGATTGTCTCAAAATACGTCATTGCCACAGCCGCAGAATGATGGAAACTGACTGCAGCACAGAAACCAAGTCACGAATACAGAATCAAGAAATCTTGCTCAGAAAATATGTGAAAGGAGAAACTTCGAGACAAGTTACGGTTTATGCAATAGTCGCTATGCAGTCATACCACCATTTTGGAGCCGTATAAAATGAACGCACTGAAGTATTTTGAGCGTTTTCCGCCGTTTGTCGTACACGTCTTTTTTCTTTGCCATCCTATCACCATTTAAGTCCTGTGAGGGCAGCAAGGGAGACTGCAGTCTGCAAATCGTGAAAGCATTTGTGCAAATGTAGTTTGTGTTCACTAGTTCTGACGCCGAGAATGGAGACCATCAGCTCATTTGACTCGGGAGAAATACCTCTATCAGGATTGTCAGGATAGAAATTTAAATCAAGATCAGGCAGCCTTTCCTGTGTCCAGTTAGCAGCGTTTACCACGCTCGTCGCAACTTGCTGGTACATAGTTAAAACGAGAAAATGTTAATCTTCTTTGGCGAATAGTATGGAGAAGGTAAACGAAAACTGCAGGATACATGATGTGCATTGAAAAACGCACTCAGTATTGTGCTATACACGCAGCAAATAGTTTTAAAGAAGTAAGATATTAGTAACAAGGATAGTTCTGATAGTGCTTTAGGCTGTATACAACACGGGTTTCTTTCATAACGCATTCCGATAGTTGCAAATTCTTAAGAAATATCGCGGCAACTTGAGAGACAGGAGCTTAAAAACGCAAACGCAAGGATGGCTTAGTCACCGATTCCGTTGCTGGCAAGAGGCTGAAGAGTTCATGTTTTTATTCATGGAAATCTCGAGGGGCACTAAACAATATTTGTTGCTACTGCTCTCGTTAATGCCAAGGGCTCAATCGCTTCAGGGCGATCGGCCTTAACAATATCTGCAGTACTAAACTCTGCAGATTTTTACTTACCAGATTATCTTGTGCAACTGGTTTCAGAGGTTTGCAACTGACCATCCGTTAGTGAATACATTTCAATTTCCAACAATAGATTGTTATATTGTCCGTTCAATATTTACAAGTCTTTACTATCCGCTGACATGTAATCAGCAAATACAATCGTTACCTTATTATTTATCGTACGTTTCTTTTGTAACCTCGCGGTAGTATTGAGGGAATAAATTATAACTGAAATAAAAATTATCCATCAAATCTACTTTGCCTTGTAGCAAAGATTTGAGTATATATTTCTCTCTCCATGACCAACTTGCTTTAACATTAGTTGGAAAAGAAAGGGAAAAAAAAGGCTTGAGAAACAATTTGGAGAGAAAATGTTGCCTGTAAATGAGCTTTTCAAAGATGCACAGGAAAGTGTTCAAAGTGAACTTAACTCTGAACGTATTGTACCAAATCCTTGGAAATCGAAGCCTTAATAGCTTTACGATATTAGAAATGGAAAGTTTCAATAATGTGCTATTACTGCCAATGCCAGTAACTTCTTTTTTTTTTTAAATTAAATTTACAGTAGTAAATAGTTTAATAAAGTGTGTTGTGAAAACCCATCAGCATTTCAACAGAAAAACAGATCCTGAGTGGCGACCCCCTGCGGGATGGAGCTCTAATGACCATTAACCGATAGTAACAAATGGACCCAATTAATTACTTGCAAACAGTCACCAGTGCTGATTATAATACTAGCCCTCCAGCTAAAAATACTGGCCGGCCAAACACAGTTACAACGGTCACTCATAGACCAGGTTGCGATCGCAGTGGAATTTCATCTCGCGTCTTCACGACGTGAATTTGTGTTTTCAAAAGAATATACGAGTTAAATTTTTGTAAGCTATATAATTCAAGTAACTTAATCACGGAAAGAATTACACATAACTTCAAAGATCATTGCCTAGGTTCCTAAATCAAGATTTAAATAATGTGGCTACATACGTAGCGAAGCCCAAGCTATTTAAAACATAATCTTGTTCTACAGTGAACACATTTTCATGGAACCTGTTAATAAAGCATGTTTAATACAAATTAATCTCACGTATCGGTAACAACTGGGAGTCATTTCTTTTATCATTATACGTGAGAAGTATGACACGGCTATTATTGTATTTGATAAGCAAAATATTTCAATATGAGCCCATAAAGTATTAAAATACCATAGTCAAGCTAGAATTGTTCTGAGTGACAGTTAAATACCCCAGGAAGACAAGAAATTAGCATCGAAGAGTTTGTTGTTAATGTCGAATTAGACTTTAGTAATAAGGACGTGCGATGGGAAAGAGTGAAACAAGAAAAGCGAAGAAATATTTCTGCGAGAAATGAAAGAAAGAAGGCCGAAAGAAAAACTATGGATACAGAAAGAAATTATATATATCTATATATATATATATATCTGCTTAACGTCTCTCTAACAGCGAGGTCTTTAGAGACGGGAAAGGATAAGGGGGCAAGGAAAGGGAAGGAAATCGGCCATGGCCTTTTGAAGGAAGCATCCCGGCATTTGCCTGGAGTGATTTGGGAAACCATGGAAAACCCAAATCTGTATGCCCGGACGGGGATTCGAACCGCCATCCTTCCGAATGCGAGACCAGAACGCTAGCCGTTACACTGTCGCGCGCCTGGTTATAATTATGAATAACTCAGTTCTACGCTTTTAACAGATTAACATTTATTGTTCCCAATTCTTATTCTTCTAGGAACTACATCGGTCTTAAAGTATCCGAAGAATGCAAAGTTTTTAAGCAGTGAACTGGTAACAAAGCAACCGTTCGGTCTGTACGTCGCTAACCTCTAGCTATCTCTTGATTTTCCTATCGCCATGGCAACTTACTTTTCCTTGCTATAGGAGTAAATATATCATTTTTTGTTTAATTTCATGGCACAAAAATATGATTTTCTTATGAAATTATTCTGTTCTGTCACATGCCTCCTCAAGTTCACCATGTCTTTGCTTAAAAGACATTGGTAAACTTATAAGAATAACCTTGCATCCAGCGATACTCTTTCCTCTGTTCCTATTAGAATTTTTTACAAAACATTTTACAAAATATTCTCTTCTTAATACTAACAATATACAGAAATGAACTAAAAAAAAACGTGTATTGTCTTGAAATATCTAATAATGAAAACATACATACATACAGCATTCTAGCTTAACATCACACAAATGCAAGTCCTGTCACGGTCGCCATGTCGCGCGCCTGGGTTATAATTATGAATAACTCAGTTCTACGCTTTTAACAGATTAACATTTATTGTTCCCAATTCTTATTCTTCTAGGAACTACATCGGTCTTAAAGTATCCGAAGAATGCAAAGTTCTTAAGCAGTGAACTGGTAACAAAGCAACCGTTCGGTCTGTACGTCGCTATCCTCTAGCTATCTCTTGATTTTCCTATCGCCATGGCAACTTACTTTTCCTTGCTATAGGAGTAAATATATCATATTTTGTTTAATTTCATGGCACAAATATATGATTTTCTTATGAAATTATTCTGTTCTGTCACAACACCACCACGCTCGGTAAAGAAATTATAGATGGAGCAAAGATACTTGAATAGGGGAGCATCTTCAGAAACTGGAGATCTTTAGCGAGCTGAAGAAGCAGCGATCGCTTGTGCACGACGCCTGGGAAATTGGAGTTTCAGATGAATTTTTCCCCCTTATTGTTTTAGGGGCGTCCATAAATTACGTGAAGTGAAATAAAAAAAGGGGAGTCCGGCAACATTTTTGTTGGACTCCCTGCAGCAAGTGACGCGAAAGTCGATTTTAGGGAAGTATTTCGTCGAAAAGAGGGGATGTAACCGGCTTTGGAAGTTGCGATGGCGATTTCTAGGGGGGAGGGGGGTCTCAAGGACCAGATCTCACCAGAGGGAGGGGACTGGGGTGAAGGAACGGGAAGGAATGTCGCCATTGCCTTTTTGAAGGAAGAATCCCGGTATTCGCCTGGAGTGATTGGGGGAAACCATGGAAAACCCAAATCTGGATGCCCGGACGGGGATTCGAACCCACGTTCTCCCGAAAGCGAGGCCAGAGTGTTAATCGTTCACCCACCACGCTCGGTCCAAATGAATTCTAAGCAACGCGTTGTGAAATCAGGAGCCAGTGACAACACTAAGTAGCCCCAAGAACGGAAAATCTGTCAGCTGGGCATCAACAGTAGTGGTTCACTTTGAGATCCGCCACCACCTGCGTACTGTAATTGGAGGTAGAGTCAGTCTGCAAAAATGAGACCTCCCGACAAAATGGACCAACTGGACATGAGGGCTCCGCGCTATAGAACATTAGCTCAGCTGTTGTCTTTGATCTGAAACGTGGTCCCAGCAAGATCTTTGGGTAACACGTCTAGCTATCAGTTTACTGTGCGGAGGCCGCGTAGCTCAGGCAGTAGAGCGTCTGCATAAGCCCCGTAGTTCGATCCTCGATGAAGTCGAGGATTTTTCTTCGAAGTAGATCGGCTCCCCAGCCCAACTCAAGACTGCTATTAAATGAGTACCATGGAGGAAACTCAGCGGGAATGTAAACAATAGGCGGGGCGTGGCGCTGACCCCGTCACATCCTTCTACTGCGAATGGTCGTGAAGGAGAATATGGAGCTCTACCTCCTCGTATCTTTGGGAAAACGTACAAGAGCTGTGAGATACTTTACAGCATTAATACGATTTTCTGAATTTCACATAACTTTTACGTAACAGGAGTTTGCACTGAGCTACCAAACCCTTAGGACCTTAAGTGAACACATGAACGTCCAAGCCGATGATCGTGGGAGGATTATTGGTTGAGCGGTCACGACATCACCAAGAACACGCGTTCCAATCTTATTCAAGCAATCCACATTTCGGTTGTTCCGTGGTTTCTCAAATCACTTTAGACCAATTCCAATAAAGTTTTTTCGTATAGGTTATGGCCGATTTCTTTCCAAAGGCACTCTCATCAATCACCCATTGTGAGCTCTAAGGGAGCGTCCATAAACCACGTAACTCCATTTTGGCCTCCTGTGAACCCCCCTTTCCCCCCACGTAGTCCGAAGAGACTTCTGCCTCTACACCCCCTCCCCCCTCCTGCGTAGCACGTAGCTTTTTTCCTTATGATTCCAAAAGACATTTTGTACAGTTTTCTCTGTTCAGACTATCGTAAATTACATACGGAGATAGTTAAATGACGGAAATAAATATTCACATGCTGGCTGTTGTGCGTTCTGTACTTTATTATAACTGTGACAAATAATATGGAAAGCTACATGACCTGGCTCGGAAACCCCCCTCCCCCTAGACCGAGCTACGTAGCTTACGGACGTTATCACCTGACTATCTTCTCCTTTATGTTTATTTTTTTTATTTATTCATTTTTCTGCTTGTGGCTTTGCGCCTCGTGGTCTTCGAGCTCATTAGATGCAGGAAAGGACTGGGGGAGGTGGGTAAGGAACCGTAAGGAATTCGATGTTGGCCTTTTGAAGAAACTATCCGCGATTTGGACAAATTTAGATGGCCGGACAGGGATTCGAAGCTGCGTCTTCCCGAAGGCGAGGACCCACCTATCAACGAACTGCGAAGAGTTTGGTTGGAGGAGGCAAGTAGCAGTGCAGCAGGCGGTAGGATTGCAGCGTGAGCGCGTCAGACACGGCCCCCGAGTGTTGACTTCGTCCATTATTCATGGCCGGTGCTCGCCCCTGCCCCCCGCGCGTCATTTTAAACGCAAGCCGGGCCGAATATTGTGGGAACATGAGCGAGATTTACATTTAAAAACAGGAACACGCGCTCCGCCAACACCTCGGCCACCAGAGGGAGTCAGCGTGCGTATCACAACTACCTACCAGACCAACACAAGTGGCAGAGGTTCCGACAGTCCACTTTAGAAGGAATTAAGCAAATATTAGGAAAAATGTAGTATTCGACTTTCGTACTGCTATGAATTGACTTATAACTAAGGAAAGGTTCAAAAACCACTGCATTTTTTTTTAGTTGATTGAAGTAACACATTGGAACATAACTGAACATTTTTACACTGAAGTAAAAGTATGTTACTTCCATGTAGTTCTGTACAGCATAACACGTTTAGTACTGCAACCTGCAAATAGTTGTTTTACACGTGTCATGAGGAGGTAGCATGAAGAATTCTCTTACCGTGGCTGCTTCCATAGTAAAATATATTCGGGAAAAAACTTCCATCTTTTAATAACCTTCATAACGTAACTAAATAACACCTTACTAACAAGCATTAAATTTCTGTGTCACTAAATAAAAATATTGCATTTTTTAAAGACCATTTTTAGAAGTTTCAGGGAATATAGAAAATTCAGCGTTCTGCGATTTTGTAATTATAACCAATAAGTTAATCAACAGACTATACAACTTTGCAATCTGCATTGGATTAAATATGAATGAAGAATGAATGAACAACAGCAACAATAGGATTAAAAGACAAGAAATTCGTCTGACTTACAGAGTCAGAAATCGGGGCACCATACAGGTATTCTGAAGTTGACAGCGTGTTTGGAAATTTAATGTTTCATTAGCCGTATGTGTTTCACTGAAATTCTGTCAAGATTATTTTTAAATAAATTTGATAACCTCAACGAAATATATGACCTCTTACTTTTGATACCTGGGAAAGTATAAATCAGTACATACCAAATATGCCAGTTTGTTTGTCATTGTTTGAAGAAGAGCAGGAAAGTTAATTTATAACGCCGCGCGGGTATGATCAAATATACCTACATTTATGTTGGTAAAGATGTATTTTCTGTAATCAAGTCAAATGTGCGAAATCTGAACTCACGTACACACCAAGCTACGAACATAATGTTGTTCATGGCTTGTTCCTTAATCACTGCAGTAATTAAGCATTAACGTTGTTCCATCATTTGCAACTGAATGAATAGCGTTTTGGTTTATTGACCCATCATAGGTGCCCTGCGAAATTGAGCAACCTCTGGTTATAGTGTACTAAGAGGAAAAACTCAGTAACATGTTGTTTTTAATATCATTTACCATATAACGAACAGTGCCACGCACTGAACTGTAGTGTTCGTATAAAACTTGTTTTATGGAGCATCTATGGTGGCATATGCCACAAGAGTGAGAGTTCATTTAGTTGCAGGCTTCTTGAAAGTTAAACACTTAATCACATTGTACGCGTAGAAGCATTTGGGAAGCGTTCAGATTTATAACAAGGAAAAGCAACCGTCCGTAAATCGCAACTTTCCAAATAACTTATCATATTCCCAACTTTATGAAATCAGTAATATGGCGTGAGCTTATTGAAGCGTCGAATATAACAAGCGTTGTGTTTTTCTTTTTGACGGTGAAGCTACACCGGTGCTAGCTACCCGAGCCATTAAAGTAAGCTCAAAATGCGCAAGTATCAATCAGTATGTTAATAGTTTCAATATGAAATACTTTGCCGCGGGTTCGTCAATTTCGCATGATTGGCCCGGTAATCCTCGATGTAATGCCAAAATGCACAGTGTAATGCAATTTGTGGTGCGGCAGAGCCGCGCACGGCAGCACGTCACAGTTAAACTTTCATTACGTCCACTAAAATGGACCGTTAATCAGCGCTTATCAATCATTCAACGCGCAGCAGATTTGAAAATTAAAGATTCCCTATGACTGCATAAATAAGGCCCCCGCATTTTAAAATTCAACCCCTCCGTTTCTACACAAAACTGTAGCCAGACAATCATTTTTATGCCCTTAATGTGGGAGGGAGTTTCGAATAATTAGGCGAAATTTCACTATTATGACTTTTGTACGGCAAGTTGGTAAGGGGAAGAACGTGTTATTTCCGTTTAAAAGTACAGCGCTACTTTTGAAATTGTATATTCGCCCCGCCGTATCCGCAAAGCTTTAATCTTTAGAATTAGCAATAAAGTAATTAAGGTGACAATTAACTCTAATCCCGCAGTTACCTCTCGTTTAATCTCTGCCTTCTGTCCGGCACTGCAGAGAGATGCGACTTTAATAAAGAGGAAAGCGGCGTGTTATCTCTCTTTGCGTAAAAATCGAACCGCCCGTCTTCCTCGGTACGTCCCTCGCAATGGCTACCGTTAATGCGAAAACGGAGAGGGGGGGAAAAAAATAAGAAAAGAAATAAGGGAGAAGACACAAAACGTTGGCGGTTCTGGCAGTAACAGATGAAAAATCCCGGAGAAAATTACAAAAATGGAATCCACTATCGTCAGTTTCTCTTTCAATTGAATGAAAAAAACCGCTCCGTGTTTAATCGCGCGGGTGGTTCTGGCTTGCGCTCCGGGCATCATTACTTTAAAAGTAGGAGGCGAGGGAGAGGATCCCTCCGCCATTGTTCGCCAAGACGTCACACATTTGCTCGCTGCAATTACGCCGACTCTAAAACATACCTCCCAGCCCGCCACAAAGTCCATTCTTTCCGAGTGCTTTCGTAGTTTTCTGCAAAGTGCTCCGGGCGGATGGCGCCGCATCTGTGGGGGAGGGGAGAGTCGAGCTCTAATTGGCGGCTTTGACCGGCTAGCGCCGTCCTGCTCGTGTTTGCTTTCGCAATCGCAGTGTTTCAGCCACGGATGGACGTTGCCATACATCTCCCTACGACATACGTCTGTCTCGAGGGCCTTCAAGCTCACCGACACAGCAACTCGACTTTTCCCTTCTTAGAAGGGGCAAAACAATGGTAAAACCTACACGAGTACCATAAAATGTGTAGGGAAGTACTTGAATGTCTCAAATTCATTACAATTTTCAGATCAGTAGTTCTAAATTTTAAAAATATGCTCTCCCATTAATACGAATAGCAACCATTCTCAATAAAAAGCAACTTGTGACCCAAAGAACACTCACAATATACAGAATGCAGAGTGGATAGGACGATTCATGTGATAGAAACATGGCATATAACAATGATCTACATCTACATCCATACTCTGCAAATCACAAACATTGTGGGTGGCAGAGGGTCTCCAAGGATATAAATAAGTGTGTGGTAACTAAATTTGGTCTGTGTTGGGGAAACAGGAATAAATGATGACACAATGAAAAGAAATGAGAACGTCTACAAGTTCATCGCAAGTTAAAGGAAACTAGGAATTTTAAAGATTTTTAGAACAGAAACAAGTTCAAGGCAAGGTGGAGTTGGCAATGATGACCAAGATCTAATAATGAGTAAATCCAATAACTGGTAGTAACAAAACAGAAACAGTGGTGTTTGCTAATCACATTCTCGTGCGGAAAAACTCCAAAACCATATCAGCGCTGGTAGATCGCCAACAAGGAGATAATACGGTCTCATGTTCAGTCAGACGTAAAGCGAGATGATGGTTATTCATAGTAATATAAGGAAGGATGAATCGATAATAAGTATATCGGAAGTATAATAACAGTCAATGGTTCATGGATGAGGAAGTAATCAACAGTAAGTGAACTATCAAGGCTCCTCTACACAATCTCCCATGATGGGCGATTAAAAAAGTGGCCATCATCGTCGCGATCATGGACTGCTGTCTACACAATCGTGATGGCTACTCTTCACAATCGCCCATGGTGGAGGATTAAAAAAGTGGCCATTTTCATTTAGTCACTGTTGTCTGTTGATAATGGATGTCAAAGTGATAGCGGCTTTTGGTGATTACGGATTAATAAGTTATTCTATGTTACGCAATCATAATTTTATAGAGTCTTTGAGGTTTTGTTTTAGTTAGGTTTTTGGTTGTTGCGTTATTGTGATATTGAACTCAATCATCGCAAATTCCATTTACGAACGGTGCAACTTCAGAAGGAAGTCCGATGTAAATGTTATCTGTGTAGTTTCGGCTAGTGTTGGTGAACATTGTAAAATAATTAATTTACTGAATTAAAGTTATCATTAGTACAAAGAAAGGCTTACGAATCTTTCATTAATCAAATAATTTCTACAACGTATTTAAAAAAAAAAGAAGAAGAAAAGGCGACCAAGTAACTAAAGAAGAGATTACCATAATTTTCCGGAAATAACTGGAAAACATTAAATAAGTACCAGGCAGAAACTATGCACAAAGAAATATAACACAGGCTGCTGCTATCTATTTGCTTAGCACATAATCGGAATGAGCATCAAAAACAATAACAAAGTCATGTAAAATAGATAGAGGAAGAACAGATGGTGGATGTTGACTATTCACCGCAACTGAACAAGGTGCATATCCTCCTATTATTGTGCTAGGTATTAGGCAGCTCTTGCATGCGACTTCGTTTTCACTTCTCCGTCCATACACATGATTTTTTCCCCCCCGAGACAAACCATGATTAAACAACTAGCCAAACTTTTGGCAGAACCATCATCAGAATTTGATGACTTCGATCGCATATCATCAAGCGACTTTTAATATCTAGTGCAAAAACTATCTCCATTGGTTGCGAAAAAAGTTATATTTTGGAACTCTGCGTGCGACTGAATGATGGGCGATTGTGTGGACGCGCACGATCATCGGCACGAATTCCTTCGATGTACCGAAAACTAACCGATTACTCACGATTATAGGCGATGATGGCCACTCACAGACGATCATGCCCTCTACACAATCGTATGTGCCTATAGTCGCTCATCATGGGCCATTGTGTAGAGGGGCCTTTAAAGAGTCAAAACAGCAAGAACAAGATGGGAAAGATCCAGGAAACTGTGTCGGATTTTTCTGAAGCATGGATGGCAAGTCCATACGAGAACGGAAACTACGATGAATAAGCAGTTGAAGGACACAGGCCTAATCAGAGTTGACAACCTTCAAGTTAAATTAATCTTACTCGGTACGATGATACAGTAAAACATAAAAAATTATTGGCTAGTGAAGTAATATCTGTTACTCGTAACATTAAGGACGATGACAAGAGTGTTATCAATGTGATTTCTGCTTGTGTAAACGGGGCGTTCAATGCTGAAAGTAGGGATCGCTGCTGCAATCACTTGAAATCGTAGTGCAGGATGGCCCGTAGCCATATTTAAAATAGAAAAATGCAACAGTTACAAATGAACATAATTTCAGCATTGGGCAAGTAAAATAATCTTTTCAATAACGAATTAATGTGGCAGTGGAAATGAAATTCACAATAAAAGTAAATAATTACACATCAGCGGAGTCGTAAAACGACAGTAAAGCTAAAAACACCTGCCAAACAACCGATATCTGTTAGCCGTAAGAGATCTGTTTGAACGCGAGCTTGCAGCCAGCAGATATTAATATCCAGACCACGCTATTTAATGTTGTTAACGCTATTCATCACCACATATTAAACAGTGCAAAGTCCAATAGATATTCGATCAAAATGCATATTATACCGCAGTGAAACACCCTGGCGGAGAGAAGCGTCAATGTAATAAAGCAGGCCGTTCCTCATTATCGAGGAATAAAAGAACATGCCCGACGCTTTTGTTCCGGAATTAGCTACATCTGCGTGTTGCGAAGGATTTCTTTTGAAATTGACAGCTTATATATAGGCTGAGAAGGTAGCAGAGAAAATGAGGCTGCTCTGTATAAACGATATCAGGTCTAAAAAAATAGACAGGTCACTGTTAATGTCTAAAATCTTTCGAGGCACTTGAAGCGTTATCGCACAACACCATAAAAAGCTTTTCGCTAATCGCTGCCTTGCCACTTGAGTTCTGTCGAAATCTGTGTCGCTCAAGATTTTAAAAAAAGGAGTACACTAGAAGCACTACAATCGTTGAATCGTGTTAACTTCTTCCAATAAGACGTGAACAGTAAATGAACTAATCTCAGGAGTGCATGGGACGTTTCCTTTCAACAGGTTTTACGTTCGCTGTTGGGTTATGGTCAACGTCGGTGACACGAAGTTTTGTGTTGATGATTATGTCGTTCTCCTGCAAAACTTGTAACTTGCAGAAACATTTATTGGATGACGGGCCTAAGGAATTTTGAGCCTTTCTTTCCTTACCACTATTTTTTTTTTAAATTAAATTGAATATCTGCGCTAATGATCTAAATGCGAAAGTAACTATCTGCTACGCTTTTACGTCTAAAAAGATCCCGTTGAATTTTGACAAGGAAATACTATGCATCATTAGGAAAGAGAATGCTTTTTTCGGGGTAAATAACATATTTAGTCAAGAAATTTTTAAAACTAACCAAACGGTGACAGAGAGACAGATAGCGTGTGTATGTCTTTGTAATGTTATATCGCTCGCTCAGGCTATGCATTATAACTCTGAAAGTAGCAAGGGTACACTTAGAACAACAGGTTTTTCCTATGGGCACTTATATGTAGCTATCTCACGAGTTTGCAGCCTCCAGAGTCTGTATACCCTAGCAAAGGACAGCAAAACGAGAAAAGTTGTGTAATAAATGGTACTGACATAGGATATCCCCAGAAAGTGACATAATGTTAAACCACAAACAAAAATATGCCGGAGGAGCTGTTATAGGTAGTCTCCCACAGTCAGTGCTGCCAGCCTTATGGCTTTGAATTTCCGCGGATGGCCGCTAAAATTTCCGAAGTTGGGTACAAAAACCCTGTGACTCGCTAACTGAAAGACAAACAATAATTATTGAACAGAGAGTAAAAATTAAAAATACTTTTTATTTCTAGGTCTTCGAAATCCAAAATAATATTCTACATTGAAAGTAAGAAATATCTCTGATCATGTTTTATACATACTGCTGCTATTGCGCCTACGCTATTTTTATTTCTTTTACGTATTTTTTGCAGGGACCATACATTTTCTTTGTTGACATTAAATTTAGCCCATCTTCTGTAAAAAGAAATGTTAAAAACTGCGACCCCTTAGATTTTCGGATACTGGTTAGGCCTTCTCGGAAGGCACTACTTTGTTAGCAATGCAAATGAACGAGTCATCGTTCATAAAGAGTGCCCCGATAGTTCTATATTACAGTCTTCTAAGATCTATAAAAATCTATAATCAAACAAACTATGAGCTTTATTTCAACACTAGCGGTTCCAAGGAAACGATTCACAATTATTGACAATTCTGTAATACATTAACACTATATGCTCACAGTTTACCAAAACATCAACAAATAATAAAAAGTAGCAAAAATCCGTAGATATTTTATCAAAATCCGAAAATCTTAACTTTTTATAAAAATCCATAGAATTGGCAGCACTGCCCACAGTTAACCCTCTCCTACCCACCTTAGTTTGTTGCTGTTTCTTAACGTTGTTAATTGGTTCTTTTCATGAGACAGGTTCAAAGACAGAACTGTATCGTGATGGCTTCCCCGTCATATTATCCCTACTCCGTGCTTTTTGTGACATCTTTTCCGTAACTTCAACTTTCTACGTCTAATTATAGGTATAAAATTCTAAGTCCTCCCGTACGAAGCCGTGGGTAACAGTTTGCTGGTGACGCTGTGATAAACGTTACAAAATAAAGTTTGAATATTGGTGTTTCGGTGTGTCTGTTAAGACTTTTAATCGAGCATTCGTTGGACCGCAACTGAACGCTGTCTGAAATGCAAACATTGTGCAAAGCGTGGACTTTAAGCCTGTGAGGAAGGCCGACCTGATAGCGGCTATCAGCTGCAAGTAGAAGATGGGTTGAGCCAGAGCTTTCAAGCTACGCCAGCCATGCACAGTGGTACAGCTATAACATTCGAAACTATTATACTTCAACCCCAAAATAAAAATAGTACGTAAGTTAAATGATGCAACATTATGATGTATATGCGTCACCAAACATCAAACTACCTCCACACACAGTTATCAAAACGAAGATTTGAGCCTATTTAATGCCCTGACGACTCCAGTCTCATACAGACAGCGAACCTTCCAACAAAAAATATTAGTCATTTCAACATGAACATTATTTACAGGATACAGGTTAATATCTGAAAAAGGATACGCAGATTGTCGACAAGTATCACGTAATAGATAAACTACTGTGCCCAACGATTTCAGCTGACAAATTTCTGGAAGTAATACAAACAAAATGGGGTGGGGGTGGGGGGGATTAGCTGAAAATTGGAAGGAAAGCTATCAAGTCAATCTACGTACCATACCCGACATGGTCTCCCACAAACAGTAGCGTTACGGTATGTGTAGATATGAATAGGTTGGGAATGTAGAAAGGGGAGAATGTGAAACTCTGTGCAGAACCTTCGAAAGGACACCAAGAGTCTACTATCCACTGGATGAATCGTCATTAACTGTAAGAATCCCTCAATCAAAACGAAAGTTGGCAAGGTTTAAATTTACCCTTACCCTGCTGCCCATGTTCCGAATAATGAACCTTTTTTCTCTTTTGGGACACTTACCATATAATCCTATAACAAGGGCATCTTAGCATCCTCAGTCAAGAAGTGTTTTTAAGAAATTAGACAGTGGAATTTTTTTATATCCCACCTTCTACACTATAGTATCGTTTCATAGGTCACAAACGTCGGATAATTTACTGTATTTTTTAAAAACACTTGTGACAAAGATTGAGACGGATGTTTTGGAGACGTAATATAGTGGTTATAGCAGACACTTCTGCAGTAAAGAAGTTGTTTCACAGAATAACAAGCACTCGGTAGGTGTGTCAGCGGAATCACCATAGCCTTGACATCATACTGCCACCTTTCTGACGACACGGGTTCGAATCCCCGTCCAGCCATCTATATTTGGGTTTTTCATGGTTTCTCCAAATCACACCAGACTAATGACGGGATGGTTCCTTCAAAAGAACATGACCGAATTTCTTCGTTCCTTCCATCCTGTCCTTTCCTTCCTATAATGACCTCAACGGCGACTAGGCGTAAAACACCTAAACTCGGCAAATGTTCAATTTCCTTACTTACATTATGCGTTCGGCAGATTATCACGTCAATTTAAGCCCGTCACTTGATAAATGCACGGCGACTTGAAATTCGTTAGGTGTAGTAAAACGTGTGAAATTATTAATAACTTTAGTTTTGTCACTAATCTGATAGTACCTGTAACGAAAACCATCTGAGGAATGGTCTTCCGCACAGGCACTCAAAAAAATATTGACCCTAATACAGTAGCGCTAGAGAACAGATATGGCTGCAGGCATTTAAATATTTGAGCGGAAAACAAGTAAATAGTTCAAACATACCACCAAACGACAGCGCTTTTTTTACTGGACCAAGGAAGATACAGGACACAAAGTTTCATGTGGTAATACCAGGAACCGAGGAAAGGTGAGAGACTCCTTTCTTCTGGACGAGTAGAGCGGAGAGCTAGCGGACAGTGGTCGACGAAGGCAGCCAACCATACTGTGGAAATTAATCCCCCAGTGGTGGCTTGCAACAATGACTGGGCCAGGATAATGTCACGGGATCAACAGGTGCCGCTGGAATGCTGCCAGTGAAATCGGAACTACAACAGGTTCGGGTGTGGCCGTCGCCACTGTGGACCTCCACAATCAGTAACAGCTTCTGTTACAGACACCGACCGAGCAGACACCGTCGGCAAACACAAACACAAAGAAACCTTCCCAACACACTGTAATGTAAGAGAAAAAAAAATCTTTAATGATTATACCTATGCAGTTTAATTAATTTTTCATTTACGTGTGTAACAGGTATAATTTCTGAAACTTTTAAAATCCAAAAATAGTTAATTTTCCTGTAAAAAATAACATATATTTTTTTAATAGTAGTGGTCAATTCGGTGTTTAGTTACAGTATCCATCGCTAGCTCTCGACTATATTCAATTTCCGAGGTTTACATACTATCCTCGTATGAACGCCCGCTTCATATCTTTTCAAATGCCATCAGGTCAACGTAGCATTGGTCATTCTGCTTAGGACAACCCGAATCACTACCTCAAGGAAAACTCGTTATGAACAAGTTGCAAGAATGTCAAACAGTCACACAGATTACATTATTTTCTTGATTTTCATGTTAGTATTCCAATAAACTGCCCCAGCAGAATAAAAAAGTACTTTTTACGTGAATGAAGTAAGTCGCAATAGTGAAGGATCGATCGTCTTTGTAATAGTCTACGTCAACCATCATACAATATAATGTACTGCTTGCCATTTATTGTCCTACGTCTTTTCACTGGACTGATGAAGACCTGCCTGCACATCTTCGTATCCTATAACAATCCATTAGCATCACATTATTTCTTGCGCCGAATGTCATCAATAAACTGACCCACATACTCCAAACTCTCTGCAACGGTAATTTTAATCTTTCAATCTCGGGTGCTTCAGAATTGATCCCACCATATTATTTGCTCTTCTAGTTTTTTATTTATTTTTTTAAACGTACCCAACGTCTACCACGTCTTCATCAGGCTTAGAAAGTTCCTTCAAATATTAAAATGAGTTAATGCTAGCAAATTAACACAATACATCTTGAAAATTATGTTTGAAACAACAAATTTAACAGAGAAGAAGTAAGTTAGAGTTCACAAGGAGTAAATTTCACAGTTGTTTCTGTAAATTCATTTCTGACCAGTTGTTTAAGAATCAAAATCTCAAGAATGAAAACCCTATCAAAGATACGTTACCTGATTGCGCTTCAACATTACCTTCCTGCTAATATGAGAGTGTAGCAAAATTGCGAAACGTTTTCCCCCTTTTCATAGTTTTTTTTTATCTATTTCGAAGTCATTAGAGTCTGGAGAGGAATGGAGGCAAGTAACGGGAGTAAATTCGGTCATGACCTTTTAAAGACACCAACCTGGAATTCACCTGCACCGATTTCGGGAAATCAAGAAAAACTGAAATCTAGATGACAGTACCGTGGATCGAACGATCGAGTTGTCAAATTCAGGAACGAAAGTTTCTTATGTTTAATTAAAACTAGTCAGGCGCGACGATCACTCCCTCAGATGAATCAAGACCTTTTTTTTCGTAAAGACTGGTTTACTGCCAAGATATTAAGATTTAGATTTCTAGCAGCACTCAAATCAAACTGCGAGAGTTGAGGAGTCATGCCAGAGCACGCTAAGCTAATTGCTTGAGCGATATCATCAGCCTCTCGACGTAGCGCTCTTTAGCATTAGCTCCTTACCGTCATCAGTTAAGACCAACCAGACAGCACAAAGAGCAACAGTCCCTCCATGCAAGCTCACCTCATACGCTGCGTAATTTTAAGTGATGGCTATTTCTTTGATACGAAGTATAAGAGTTTTGAACGGATTTCACTGTCTGGAACCTACAATCTACACTTTCCCATTTATAATGCATTAAAAATAACTTTTTCTCGCCCGTCTGTTAATTTTCATGACTAAACGGCTGAGCAGATTTTGACAATTTCAGAAATTTGACAAGGAAAAACTATGTATCATAAGGAAGGACATAGGATAAATAACATTTTGTCATGATTTCGAAAACTAACCGAACGGTGACAAACATAAGGATAGCATGTGTAAGTCTGTGTAATGTTATATCGGTCGCTCAGGCTTTCTTTCTCTCGCAGTCTGTTCGTGTTTGATCCATTCATAAACAGAACTTCTTATATGACACGGATGTAGATATGCGCTGCACCAGGCAATTATTCTTGTGTTTATGCAGCTAGCTCACCAGATTCCAATCCCCAAAATGTTGTATCTCTTAGCAAAGGCCAACAAAACCAAAAACTTTGTATAAAGATGATATCGACCTTAGATGTTCCCAGGAAGTGACAATTTTAAAACACAAACAAAAATCTGCTGAGGAATCCCACAATTAATCCTGCCTCATTAGTTTGTTGCTATTTTTAAGCATGTTTTTAAGTCCACGTGTACTAAGTCGCGGTTAATCTTTAGGCCTACTTGTTCATGTACTCCTTTACTGCTACTTTTTCCCCCCCTTCAATTCAATGACATTAAAAACTAACACCTTCAAAAAGTCTAACCAGCATCTAGCATTCGTTAGTTCTACTATGCCCAGTTAATCAGAAACTGATTTTTCAACATTAATGATGTTCAAAAAATTGCTTTAATTTTTTTTTTTTTTTTTCCCTTGGGCATACGCCTTGTGGACGGCGAGGTCATTAGAGGCGGGATGGGATTGGCGCAAGGAACGGGAAGGAATTTGGCCATGGCCTTGTTGAAGGAAGCATCCCGCCATTCACCTCGAGTGATTTGGGGAAACTATGGAAAACCAAAATCTGGATGCCCGAACGGGGATTCGAACCCACGTCTTCCCGAATGCGAGGCCAGAACGTTAACCGTTCATCCACCACGCTCGGTTTAATTATCTAAAGCAAGAGAGAAATGGCAAATTGGTGCTTTACGGAAGTATTACCCCTGTTATGAGAGGAGAATCGTTCAGAATATTTGTGGCGACAGTTATCTGACCCCGCCGTGCTCTACAGATTTAGCCACAGAGATAGTGGCTGGGACACAGGTTCGGTTTTCGGCGTTATCTGAGACGCTAAGTCCTGGAATGTTGTAGCCGCTTCGACTGGCGTCTTCACAGTAAAGATCATTCCAAACGACATTCCACATCACACTAAGCTGTTTACTACCTTCGTTCTGGTCAGAAAGTGAAAATGCCTTTTAAAGTATATAGTCCTATTGCTTGCCTGGGCGGTTAAACGATTCATTCGTGTTATGTTAGCCACCTTCACAGTCACACTATCCATATCGACATTCAGAGTACAGCCGCTGTAAAATAAAAATTCCAAAGCGATGACCACCATGAATGTGTATTCCATGTTAAAACTTCAAAATTGGTGCTAACGCCAATTAATAGAGAAACTTCTATTACTGATCATAGCCCAAGAACGTTGAGAGTTTGTAACATAATCATATAATGTATTCTTTTCAAATCTCTACGTAACAGACCACTTTGAAGTTTTATAGCAGCTAAAATTACTTAGCAATCTGCGTACAGTGGCCAAAATTACCTAGAAATGTTTACCCAAATATTAAAGACATTTGTGGTGTATAAAATTATAATAGAATTTTCCTTTAATAATAAAGCTATAACAACTAAAATGAACATTAATTCCCACTTGTCAGAATCAGATTAACCATGCAACTCTGGTAAAAAAAAAGATGTTTTCTTCATTCTACCATATTTAGGAACCGATTAGCACTATTTTAGAACAATGAAAAATTCTCAGAGTAACCTCATTAATATCAAAAATTAATCCAGATCTTGGTCGAGTATTGGTTACCCGCAGCAAATGCAAAACGTGTCTTTTTTAATATTCTGTTGTCCGCTAGGAAATTTTATTTTTTATATCAGGTATATCCGCAGTCCCAGACACAAGTAGAAGTTACTCTGGAACCTATGACATACTTGAACACGATTCATAATCTCTGTTGGCGAATCCGAAAAATCTGTTATTACTGATAAGATTTTACCTATAGTAGGGAAGTAATACTTATCGAATCAAAACCTAAAAGTTATGGCTAATCAATACACAATGATAGTCATTGTCCAAATATAAGAATGGCAGAAAGATTTACAATTTGCCATAATCAAACAGATCTTGATAAAAGAAAATACTGTATTTCAAATTAGCGAATAATTTTGATATGTCCAACTTTTTAGAAGACAAATACAGCACACGGATGCTGAACAAAATATTTAGAAATTGATAAGGAGATGCTACAGTAATTCAGCGATACTTAAAAAAATATCTGATCTACAGACTTTCGCCCCACATGTGTGAAGCTTACTAGATAATGGCTGCTTTTGACACCTACGAAATAAATAACTTACCCATGATGTGTTGCCACCATTTTCAAACCAATAAGATGTAAGGGATGAAAGTGCTGTAGACTTACCTGAAAAAGAGAAAGTATTAATAGTGGAGTTTACTTATTGTATACCTAACATAAACAAAGTGTATATTACAACCAATGTTAAATAAATAACAGGAATTTCCAGTAATTGTTTATCTTTAACCGTAATCCCTTCCACATCCTAAACTAACTTGACATCCCAAATATATTTTGAAACATTACCACAGCGAAATTCATAGCGAAGTCGGTCACAAAGGAATCTCGAAATTTAGACTCTATACCGGTATCTCGAAACCGGTGTAAAAGTCTAAATTAGAGAACTGATATAACCGCTATATAAACTTGACACACAACACAGTCATACGCAAGTCACTTTTCGACCATATAAACCATAAATGGCAACGACAACAATCCTAAAATTAAATGTACGAAGATATGACGTGCACCAACAGTTTACTCACAGTAGCCGAGACAGAGACTGCACCAGTATGAAATAGGAAACAAAGTTTTGCACAGCAAGAGATACTTGTTACCGGTTACCCTGGTTACAATTTTTAAGTGGTTTCCCGTACTAAACTAAGCAAATACTCAGATATTAGGCACTTTCCTCCAGAAAAACTACAAGTTATAGAAACAGAACGTTACAAAACACATTTGGCCAAACCTTCACAGTAATGCCCTCACCACTTTCCCTTCGAAACCTTAGTGATCCCCAGATCTTAAATGACCAAATACCAAAATGTCATATCAATCAGCAATGCGATCTAATGCTCGAAACCGAACAGTAAAACGTGTTCATTAGTTGCAGTAAGAAAACTGGTGAGAGAATTCTTCAGCTGCCATTGGCTCATAAACCTGTAATTAGCAACTGGACCATTAACAATTATGTGCTGAATTTCAGGAAGAAATACATAAAATACGTGGATATTCCTATAATCAAAAAGGAAGCTGATCTTATAAACTGGACTAAATGGCACCAAGATATTATCGAAACTTCAGCCTCTCTCCACCAATAATTATCGGTACCAATGTGTGAAAATTGAGTTTTTTCCCGACTTGCAGCTGCTAAAATTCTTCTCGGGTTTTCTGCCAGGTAAGTTCTCGATGCATTAAGTTTCGATAACTACCTTCGCTGTCGCAGTAACCACTTAGGCCTACCATTTCACCTGAAGAAGACGGGGAAGGTAATGTCGAAACGTCGTGCACGGCAGAACTTATCCCGAACACATAAGAAGAATTTTTTAAGTCCACGTTTATGTCTCAGTATATTAATGTTTGTTGTAAAAATTTAAGAAATATGTACATGGACTTTCGTTCTTTTCAGTCGCGGGTTAAGGTCGGTGCTCTGGGCTGAAGGATCTGCAGAGTCCACCTAAAGAGGCAACAGTGACGATGCAAGAACGGACGCAACCGAGCTGAACGCCTGTCCGCGGATAAACCATTTCACAGTGCCAGGTGTTCGATAAAACACAGACGCTTATTTCTGGATTAACTAGACACCGCAACCCTCACGAAGCTATTGCCGATAAAGAACTCTCTCAGTCATAGGTTAATATATCAGTTGGAGATATCCGTGCAGCGCAGTACGCCAGGTTTTGGTGAGGATGTGTTAGGCGCATACCAGAGCAGAAGTGAGTGTCATCCGCACTCAGCCAGCTGCCGTGTTTGTTTGGCCCGTCAGAGTGTCAACAGGCCCTCCATTAGCTACCCGCTGTCGCACAGCCCACCTTCCAGATATATCACAACGCTACGCTACGCTATTCTCTAACCTCCTCAGTGCTCCCGTGTTCATCAAGCACTTCTCACACTGTCATCCATGGCAGCAAACACGATAGGTAAAGTTTGACATTCCTAGTTTACTAGACCCTAAAATTATATATGGCAGTTCACAACTGAAATAATTAAAAATATTCTCCACATTAGTTCTTTCCGTCAACCACAAATCTATGTACTGTACATCGGTGGAACGGCATTTGGTTAAGTCCCACTTTTATCATTCTTAACTACCTGCATCCATATTGCTATCTTGGTTTTCCTCTGCGATTTCTGCCTTCGACTGTACCCGCCAACAAACAAATCCGACAGTAGCTACTGATATGCGACCCCCCGCCCCTCCCCCCTTACTGTACCTTCTTTATGGTGTAACATTTCGTACGAATTTTCTTGGAAATTCAGAAGACTTACTATTGCGAGTATGCAGCGATCCTCGTTCAACAATACAAAGACATTTAGATGGTGGAAGCGAACTATAGATGACCACTATGTACTGTGATACAAAGACATTTAAAAACGTACATTGAGTTGCGAATGCAAATTCAATACACTGCGTTGACGATTGTTCTATTACTGGTATAAACAATGTTCACAATGCTTATGGCTTTACGCCTCGTCGACGTAGAGGTCATTAGAGGGCGGGTAAGGACAGGGGGAAAGGGACGGGAAGGAATTCGGCCATGCGGCATTCGTCTGGAACGATTTGAGGAAACGATGAAAAACCCAAATACGCATGGTCGGATGGGGATTCTAACCCACGTCTTTTCGAATGCGAAGCCAGAGCACTACCGCTCACTCACCACGTTCGGTGCACAAAAGCGATCTGGTAGCTCATTTAACACTGTCCCGAACCTTTTAAGTCCCACGTTGGGTAAGTTTTCAAACTACTTTCACATTTGCAGGTGACATGTTTCGTGCAGAAACAGTGTAAAATCAACCAGACTAATTGGAACCTTATTTCTAAAGCAATTAATTTTGACATTTAATTTACATTCATGCTCAAGTTGGGCGAATGAGGATTATGTTACACGGTCGATACTTGTGGAATACGTACGTAGAAAGTATTTTCGAACCAAGGATTAAAAACATAATAAAAACGCCAGAATCTCAACTCTAGTGTCGAGAAATTCCGGGGGGGGGGGGGGGGGAACCAAACTATAAGGAAATTTGGGAATATGTCTGAGATACATTAAGGTATAGTCTACAACAAAACCATGGAAAGTTGAGAAATTGTCTCGCAATCAAACAAAATTAATCAAAATTTTATATTGATTTTTTTATTTACTTATGGCTTTATGCCTCGTCGACGTCGAGGTCATTAGAGGAGCGATAGGACTGGGGACAAGGAACGGGAAAGAATTCGGCCATGGCCTTTGATAACCGGCCAATTCAGAGGCGGAATGTATGACAAATCAAAACACTATCATCAGTCATCACGTTACAAGAGGAACACCTGAACTTAAGTAGTACTGCCACTTGATTTTCTTCTTCTTTCAAGCTACCTATTTGGGTAGCGATGAGAGGAAAGATGTATTAGAGAAATGAGGAGCCGCACTGTTGCTTACATGAAGTCTTTCTACCTTCGTTCCATTCGAGATTCGAATGCACAGAGTAGAGATTAGTTTTGATGCAAAGCACCCTCTGCCACCCACAATTTTGTGAACTGCAGAGTATATTTGTCGATGTAGATTGAAAATTCTTTGTCAACATAGTTTCACTTGATATCAGGGAGCGTCCATAAACCACGTAGCTCTATTTTGGCCTCCTGTAGGACCCCCCCCCCCTCCCACATACCAAGTAGCTTTTTTCCTTTTGATTCCAGAAGATAATTTGTACCGTTTTCTCCTGTCAGACTACGGCGATAGTTAACTGAGGGTAATAAATATTCACATGCTGTTGTGTGTTCCGTTCCTCATTTTAACTGTGAAAATGTTATGAAAGAAAAACTACGTTGCCTAGCTCGAAACGCTTAAGCGCACAAATAGCACAACTTGAAATTTTCGAAATGCGTGGCATATCCAGATGCCCCCTAGTGAGGAAGAGTTGCGAGGCTCCGTACCTGTCGGCCGTGGTGAGGTCCCGCAGGCCGGCTGGGCGTGGCGGGTGGCCCGTATTTGCGCAGGCGGAAGCGAGCCACGCGTCTCGTCTCCTCTCGTCCGCGTCTGTTTGCCGGCGGCATCGCGTGTCACGCCGCCCTCAGCTAATTAATCACCAGCACACACACTCACAGGACGAAACAACGTCTTCCAAACAAATGCGGGCTCCACACACATTTCACGCAAGTCTACCGTACATGTCATACATATAGTGTCAAATATAATAAGTCTGGTGTTACGTCGCCCTACTCTGCTATTGCTTCGATTCGCAACTAGACATTCACACTGAAAAAGCGCCATCAAAGACGAACAAACACTCATATGATAAATTCTGTTCCCCACAGGATACTACACTACCTACGCTGAAATCACTGCATGTTGGGACAAACAAACTAACATCCCAACTACCTATAAACTTAGGGCCGAAATTAGCTCAGCGGATACCATGCTAGGTACCGGGTTAGAATCCCGCTGTGGCCAGGAAATTTTACGGGCTGTGCTCTATCCATATGAATTTCGCCAGGTCGTTCCGTGGTTCGGATTCCACGCTAAACTACAGGTCCCCGAGGAAAGGAACTGGCTGTACCCCCTCTGACACACTGGCTAAGTGGGAGGATAAAACCAACCTTCGGTTCTTGCATTAACTTACAGTGAAAATAAATTGCATATTATTTAAATTCAAAATTGGAATGTTTAGTAAATTACATATTTAGATTATTTTTTGTTCGTACGCATTACAATAAGTTATTGCAAGCAAGATATTTTTTTTTTTTTTTTTACAGGAAACTGTTTGTCCGCTATCTGTCAGCCTGTTATAGACCTCTTAGCTCTTAAAAAAGGAGTATCTTCAAACATCAAATTTCCACATGTGAGACGTTCACTAAACCCGAATATAGAATTTAAAATTTTATATTCTAGGTAGGTTCCACAGAAGGTAATGGTGGGGGAGGGGGGGAGGGGGAAATCTATCCCAGGGTATGGGAAGAGGACCAAGAATTTTTTTAATTGGAAAAAAAATGAGTGCGTAAAGATGTCAAATCAGAACATTTTTATTATTAGATCTAACTCAAATAAACTTTTTTTTTTTATTTTTTTACAAATGATCCTGTCCACAATATCTACCATAAACTTAACTTAGTCCACAACCCGGAGGTTGGTTGGATCCTCCAGAAGGAGGCGTACTAAGCCATTGTGTCAGAGGTAGGACGGCCAGTTCCTTTCCTCTGGGACCTACAGTTTAACGTGGAATCTGAATCACGGAATATCTACCATACCCTATATTTAATCAAAAATATTACTTCATCTAATATACTCTGCAAGTTGTGAACACAAGCAAACGTTTTTATTGCGAGCATATTGCTCAAAAGTCAGGGTGTATCGCATCCTCGTGTAGCAACAACAAATTTGACTGGAGAACTGTAAAACGGCGTCCGCCACCTAAACTGGAGGGAATATAAATACTTCAAGATATGTTGAATGCAAAGTTTAGGGCCATTTCCTATACAGAACTCAGAAGTCTATACGTTTACTAGTATATAGTGCTCGGAACAAAAGGACGATGTTTTTAAGGATAATCTGTAAGAGATTAACCTTTTTTATAGTCTACGACTTCCTATATGCTAAAGAGTTCAATTTTTTTGTTTTTTAAATTTACCTCACTTATTTCATGTAATAGTGATTAGCGTATGGAGAAAATTTTTACGTGATATAAATTGAAAAACACTTTTGACAAAGTTAAAATTTTTGGAATAAAATAAGTTGCCCTATTTTGCAATTTAATACGTTATTTTTCATACTACATAGTGAGGATCCTAGAACGAAGACAGTTCCGTTCAAAACAGCGTGTTTCTGATTTGATCCGATCAGTACAAGCGGTGCTGAAATAACAGATCCTGAAACAGTTTCAGTTGATCTGATCGAAGTTTTCTGACATTTTTCCATCTTTATTTTAAGCAAATGTTATAGCAACAAATTTTAGCTGTGTAAGTAGTTCTTAAAATGAAAATAAACGTCCAAAACTCTAGACTGCGAGCTAAAATTCTGAACGTTGAGGCAGAACAGATATATGAACGGTGACCAGGGTAATACATTCCACAAAAATATTACTCGTCTAGCTTTAGAGTGTCCTGGAAATACAGAGCTACAGGGACTTTCAGTTTTACAAGCGGAGTAAGCTAACGTTAATAATAAGAACAAAGGTAGCGCAATACATCGTTAAATAAAATATGCTCCCTTTATTCTCCACCACTATACAAAAACTTTTAGCAGGAAGGTTGCACGTAGAGAAATGAGACAGTAGAAGCTTAACGGCTGAATTTAACAAACAGCGATGACAACTTGCTCGACGTAGGTAAACCTAATTCTCATCTCAGGAGAGAGACTTTACACCAGGGGTGGGCAACCCAAATGATCTTGCGGGCCACTTTAGAAATGCAACATAACACCGCGGGCCGCATATAAAGTTATATATATTCGTAAACATATTATTTTAAAATCAAAGTTAATTTTTTCTCATAATTTCGACAGTTAATTTTTGAAAGTATGGATACACAAGGAATGTATTTTTTTTAAACACTGGTTTTCACTACTTTAGCCAATAAAAAAATAAATATCTTTTGTAAAAATGTGATGAATCTCGCGGGCCAGAAAAATGTCCAAGGCGGGCAGCGGGTTGGCCATCCCTGCTTTACATCCTGCCCTCTCACATTTCGCACTAACCTTCTGGATCCGAGAAAACGCTGACGACCTAAGAAAACACCCTCAACCCGGGAAAAACTTTCGCATCCGACCATACAACAATACAATTGCAAAAATAAATTAAATAATTTCAAAATAATTCTTAACATTCTCCTGGCTAAAAATAAATAAATAAATAAATACAAGTATTAATTTTAAACAGGGACATTAGCGCAGCCTTAATAATTCGGCGTTGTAAGCTGCTGAAGGTCTTCATTTATCAAGCGTTACCACTGACATTGAATTAATTAGTACTTCTGGCAAATGAAAAATTTTACTATGCAACATATAGCGAAAAATGACAAAACCTTATAAATATAACTATCAGCTTAGTACTGCCCATTGTTTTTAATGCCAAGTAGTTTTTTTAACTGCTTAACGTCTCTTAACAGCGAGGTGTTTAGAGACGGGAAAGGATGGGGGGCAAGGAATGGGAAGGAATTCGGCCATGGCATTTGCCTGGAGCGATTTGGGAAACCATGGAAAACTCAAATCTGGATGCCTGAACGGGGATTCGAACCACCGTCCTCCCGAATACGAGGCCAGAACGCTAACCGTTACACCACCACTCTCGGTCCCAAGTAGTTTCACGATGATTTGCGAATTAAGGGCACCAGTAACGTCACAATTTCTTTTTTTGTCAGAAGGAGTGTCACAAAAAGAACGAAAGAATGTTGGGTCACTGAAGCATGAGGGACTGTAAATGGAAGGGAGTCGAAAGTTAGAACTGTAGGGGAAGACAGAATATAACGTATGAAGCAGGTAACTAAAGATGTAGGTTGTGTTGGGTATGTTCAGATGAAAAGATTAGAGTCAGATTATGAAGAGATGGATCAGACTATTCAAGAGACAGGTAACAGACAATATGTATCTATTATTTTAACACCGCAACTGCTGCTCTTACCAAAGGTATAGTTCCGTTGAAAGCATTAATATTATTTATAGTTTTAACAAAGAATTACAGAAAATTCACATAAATCAAATCAATATTCATCTTGTTTGAATGAATTACGTTTTTGAACTTCACATTTGTGTTCTGGAGACAAAGATAGTTTCTCGGTCAGTGGAGATCAGCCACTAGCGGTACTCTGAGCCTTACAACAATCAGATCCTTCCATCTACCACATCAGGGTCCGCTTTTGTTACCTCAGACCACGTTCGGCAACGACTTGTTTTTACGAGATTTCTATCCAACAGACACAGCCCAGAAGGAACGGCTGCCAAAGAAAACGGAGCCGTTTCTGCGGCCTGGCTCCGTGACCTAAGAAAACAAGCAGGGTCTGACGCGAAGGCCTCGTGCCGCCACAGCTGTCTCCAGGGACGATCCCTACACCACAACAAGCAGTCTCCCTTCTCTCTAATGATTTAATACAATCAGCAAAAACTTTAGGTAGACAAAGTTCGTAGTGGCACAGTTTTAACCGAATGTAATATCTCAGTACACATAAATCGTGTAGTTATTATTCACGCGACACTAAAGGAATGTTAAAAGTTGTAAGCTAATAACGAAGACAAAAAAAACCATCGACAGAAGAATGGAGCGCCATTGCCGCTGTACATGACACACATACCTAATCTACCAGCTAAATAATCATAATTCACTCTCCAACTATTTAGTGCTTGTCAGAATATTAATGGCTTAAAAGCGCAGCGGTGTATTACCCGCAGTCGAGGAGCTGCACAGCTGGACTGAAGACCTTGATGAAGCTGGAAAATAAAAGCTAGCGTTCGTTACCTCAAGACGCATTCACAGGTTTACACATCACAAATTTCCGTATGCCCCAAATTACAATCGCGTTATAAGCGATATAAAAACAAAACCAATCAATATCTGGAAGTTTTGGATTATTTTCTCAACTGCTGATAATATTGATAAATAAATACTGCCTAAGTGATTGAATGTTTGTTCGTTTATTTACTTACTACTGCTGCTGAGAATGGAGGATAAATAAACCATAGCATCATAAAAATGTAAGTAGATTATAATTTATATAGAAACTTCAATATTTAAAATGTAAAACGAAACCATATTGTAACATGTGTCGGCAATTAACAGTAGAAACCGCTGAAGTTGCTTGATTAAACCTGTTCGGAAAATAAGCGAAAAGACATTTAGTTGCTTTGGCAGTATTTAATTACCAATAAAACCAAAAAAAGTCACGACATTAACTATGCATTCCTTGTGGATACCCACGGATTTAGTTCACTCTTTTAACATCACTTTCCTCTTTTTCCTTTTTGCAGCTAAAAAGGCACTTGGGGGATTTCTGCTTACTTCTAAGCGACGGCGTAATTGCCGACACGATTTAGTAACTGTAGCTCATTGCCGTGAATAATGTGATGCACGCTTCATGTGGTGCAAAGTTGCAATCCCATTCTTTTCAATCAGTGAAACGAAATCGAGAATTGTGTTCTATTTCGGGAAGAGCTCGTTTCAGTAGGAAGCTATTACCGTTTCTATTATATTTCTTTCAAATTTTTATCAAAATTCATCTCTTCTATAACTGAATTTAGCTTCAAGAATAAATCGAAATCACTGAATTCTTGAGGGAATGCTAAAACATATTGTACCTTCCTCAATTTTTTTTCTTATAGTTTTACACTAGTAGATGTCGTTGTTTGTTGTTGGTGCTTTAGGGCGCGTCGACGACTAGGTCATTAGCGCCCTCGTAGATGTCATTAGGGGCGTCAAAGTAATGGGACAAGGAACGTGAAGGAATTCGGCAATGGTCTATTGAAGAAATTATCCCGGCATTCGCCTGGACCAATTTCAGCAAACGATGGAAAATCTAAATCTGTATCGCCGGACGATAATTCGAACCCGCGTGCTGCCGATAGCGAGGCCAGAGCGTTGCCACTCACTCACCAGGCTCCGTATTTCCTAACCAGAAAACATCTGAACGGGAAGAAAAGAACTGATCAGAAGCAACAGAATATTATCTGTTAATTCATTACATCTCCTACGCGTGCAAAATCAGCTTGAAACAAATTTAACACAATATTAATAAAAACTGGAATCTAGGAACATCAAAGCTGCATCGATAATTTTGTAATTGAGAATGTATGGACAAAATTTGCGTGGAGGAAGAAAAAAAGCCTGAAATTTTAAATCACGACTTGTTAATTCAGTTACAGGGAACACTGACCAGCGAAGAATCTACAAGATGACAACCGATGAATGCAATGAAAACAAATTTCCCTGGAGTATTAACATATCGCTTTTCCATCGCCGCTTTCACGACCTCTCCATCCTATCTCTCGTTTTTTTAAAAACCGTGATCAGCCATAAACGTACTCTCTGGAGATATGAAACCTGCTCAACAAATCGTAAATCTTCCGAGGCTGCTGATCTCCAGACAGAAAAAGAAGAGCGTTATCAGCGGCTGCACTCTTATAGAGGGCTGTTCCACGAAGCCCACTGATGGCTGTGGCCACACTTCCTGTAACACTCAATCGCCGAACACGGCGTTTCATATCGCCTACGGAGCAATTTTTTTCTCTGCTGAACGACAGAAAACAGGAGCTACGGGATCTTTAATAAAGGTACTGTCTGTGTATTAGTAGTTTCGATGGTTAAGATGTCATTTCAAGGCGGCACAAATCGATTCCGTCGTAGCAAACGAGGCACCAAAGAAAGCACTGGAAAAACTAAAGCCAAAACAATTTAACATCAATAATTCAATTTAATCAGCATTAACAGGAAGTAAATAATTTTTTTGCTGAGCTTTGTCGTGATGGCAAGTATACTATCTCATCATTTGACCACTGGTTATCATTTGACCACTGCTTATCATTTGACCACTGGTTATCATTTGACCACTGGTTATCATTTGACCACTGGTTATCATTTGATCACTGGTTATAATCTTGTGACCATCTCCCGAAGTAATTAATCACCAAAAAATTAGTAATACTCTTAACAGTTCCGCACAACCTTTAGATTGGTCGGAACTGTTTAGTAAGGCAGGTAGGTTACTTTTTTTTTAGTTGGGGTTCTATCAACTTGAAATATAACAACACTGCCCTAATATCCTCGTTAACAATTTAATAACGGATATGAAGTACATCTAACTTGTATCCAATAGATCATAGAAACTGACAAAAATAATTTTATGCGCAGTGAACGGCTTCCATAGAAAACATTAAGTTAAGCACACCACCTGTTTAAAGTGTACCCCGCCAGGTTCAAATCCCGGTGGGCCCAGTAATTTTTAAGAGTAGTATTTGGTCACAAGAGCCACGCTAGGACGTTCCATGGTTCAGATTCCATGTAAAACTGTAAGTCCCTGGCCGTCCTACCTCTGACACAATGGCTTAGTATGCTTCCTTAGGGAGGATACAACAAACCTGGATTAAATTAGTATTTTTTTCCCTAGTTATGTTGGACTATTACGATATTCGTGAAATGAAGAAAGGAATAACGTATTGATTATAAGATCAATATTCGTAGAATATTGGAAGACTCATACAGGAAAATGTAATGGCTTAGCGATCATATAGAGACAAAATTATCAGCGAATAGATAGACTGTGTACACTAATCATGGTATACGGTTTGTACGAAAAGATAACGTTAGGTGTTGCATCTTTCACTGTTCCGAAAAGCTTCTGTTAAACACTTTACTACCATGAACAAGAAAATATGAATTAAAATTGCAGTGCCCTCTTCTGGGAACTAACTCCAGGATAAATTTATTAAAACAGCGTGAAACAATGAGGAACAGATCGATACATGCATATACTTTAAAATTCCGCTTTAGTTAATTGTAACTGAGCAGGACAAAAGTAATGAAATGTAGCAGAAATGATACCAATATTAGCAGACTAAATATAAAAATAGGATCGGATGCAATAGAAGAAGTAAGTGAATTCTGCTACTTGGGAAGCAAAATTACAACAGATGGCCGAACCAGGAAGGATGTTAAAAGCAGAATAGCAATAGCAAAAAAGAGCCTTCACGGAAAAAAGAAATCTTTTAATTTCAAATATTGATCTAGGACTTAGAAAAAAATTATTAAAACTCTATGTGTGGAGCACAGCACCTTATGGTAGCGAAGAAAGAATCATTTGAAATGTGGTGTTAGAGAAGAATGTTGAAAATTAAGTGGACAGACAAAATACGAAATGATGGGTGAGGATAGAAGTTTGTGGAAGAAGCTTACAGAAAGAAGAAACAGGCTGGTAGGTCATATTTTGAGACATGCAGGATTGGTTAATTTGTTAGTGGAGGGATCAGTCCAAGGTAAGAACTGCAGAGGAAGAAATATATGAAGCAGATAATTGAGGACGTGTGTTGTAGCGTATGTAGAGAGAAAGAGGTTACTGCACTATAGGAAGGAATGGAGCATTGCATCAAACCAGTCGAAAGACTGATGACACCAAAAAAATAAAAAGGCACCAAATATCGAGAAGTTAGTATCATTAGTCCGAGGTCAGCCTTCAAATAATATTTATTAAAACGTCTTTGTAAGTCAAATTGTGAACAATGCACCAATATTGATAATATCTATTCTAATATTATAAATGCGAAAGTAACACTGTCTCTCTGTCTGTTTCGTTTCTTCGGATAAACCGCTAATCCAATCGTGATGAAATTTGATAAGGAGATGCGATTTGGCATTAGTATGGAAATAGGATACTTTTTCTGCATAAATACTGCACATGGTCCTGTAATTTTGAGAAATTACCGAAACTGAGATAGACACTTAGGATGTGTAAGACTCTGTAGTGCCTCAATGCGATAGTAAATCTCTGTCATTTCGTTACATTTTGTCGACTAAATGGCTGTACAGTTATTGATTGAGTTTGACAAGGTAACACTTTGAATCTGTAGTAAGGACACAGGACAATGTTTTCTGTATGAACAACAATTTTAGTCACGAAGTTTTGGAACTTATCGAATGGTGGCAGACAGACGGATGCGTGTGTTAGTCTGTAATGTTACGTGGGTTGCTCAGGATGTGTTTCTGGCGCAGTCTTTTAGTGTATAACATGTTAGTAAATTTCATTTAGAGCAAAACTTATTATTAATATAGATGTCGATTTGTTCAGCACTGTACTACTACTTTGTTTCTTCCTAAAAGCTTCTGGCACCAGTATTTTGTCTTCTTTTCTGACATGCCTTGCGGGCGTAAACCTGGCCAAGGTGTAGCTCTAGCAGAGAACGAGCAACTAAAGTTATTAGAACCTAAGAATCTGATGCTCATGTTGAAAAACGAAGAATTGACTAAGCTAAAATAAAGCTGCCCTCTGTTAAACCCTCCAACACCTCTACCCGTCCCCCATATCCTCGCACCTTCGTTTGTTATTCTGCTTTTAAATATGTTGGAAATTGATTCTTTCCGGAGACATGTTCGTCGGTAGAATGTTATAGTGATGGCTTTTCTGTCATATTATGCTGACTCGGTGTCGTTTGGGACAAATCTTAAGTTACTAACAGCTTTCTATATCGAATTTTGGCATTGAAATTTTAAATCCACGCGTACGAAGTCGCGGGTATCGGCTAGTGTTTTAATAAACTTTAGACACTATCCTTGTTTTTGTATATTGATATTGAACACTTCACGAAAAAGAGGCGCCAACGATTTAAGATTTCAGAAACTGGGTTAAGAGCCAAAAAGTTGCATAACTATGGGTTACACTATTTAGGTATTACAAGAAGGGGATTGAAGATATTTTTCTGAAAAGGAGGCTGCGAGCCATATCTGTTCGGTAAGTTGGCAATGAGTCTTTTTTTCCCAAAAAGAGGGTGGCAGGACAAAAACGGTTGAGAACCAATGCAATAAACGATTGGCCATCCTTGTGAACGAATTATTAACTTTCTCCTTTGACCGCGACCATGTGCCACGACAGGGGACACATTGCTAGTTAAATCCGCGACACCTGGCGGATGCGCATTCCGTGTAGACTGGCGGCAGGCGGCTCGTTATCGGCAATGCTAATGGCAGCAGTAATTGCGGCGCGTGCTAATTACAGCGGCTCCTCCTCGGTTTAATTTACAACTGCGCTAATTACAAATATACGACGTAGGGCGCGGCGGCAGCAAGACGGTGGAGAGTCTCCCCACAGCCCACACCAGGCCACCCGCACACTAACAGAAATATCAAGGCACAGCGACGCGACACTTCGTTATCACTTTCCAGGAGATCAATAACCCTAAAAAAGAGGTAGTCGCATTCCGTGAATACTACAAACACGCAATAGCCAGGGCAAAGGACTGTTATAGTAACAAGTAAAGGTACACAGAAGGGAGAAGAAAAGCATCCATAGCAGTTATGTTAAGATTAAGTATATGACCTTCTGAAGGTTTCATGCGGACGCAGCCCTAACCCGAATTATCAATATAAGGAAGTGATAATACTTGCAGGATACTGAACTAAATAGATCAAGAAACAGAACTCCTACAAACGAATAAACAATTAAATAATCACTCGGAATTTAGTCATACACAGCCGAAATCAATTGTGAATTTGTAATGAAGGGGAAATGTTTAATAATAAAAGGTTTTCCAGTTTCATCTTACTTATAATTACTTAAGAGTAACAAAAGTACCCAAGATAAAACGATATCACAATGTTGCTCGTATGGGCCGCGAGATTAAGTTGAGCTAGAATGATGTGGAACTTTTAAAAAAATTTAACTTCTCCAAAATAAGTCCTTATCAAGTGCCATTATATTGTATTTTTTCACATTTGGGACATAATTCGGGGACATATACTGTTTAAGACTTGAGAGAGAGAAATTATAAGGGTTCGTTTTAGAATCTTCACTATGAAACTCTTCTTCAGATGGGGCAAAGTTTGTTATATGTACGTGAAGTATAATTTGGAATTCCTAGATTTGGATTCCAGGTCAAGCTGACGGTCCCTTTCGTTCGGTATAATTACGGTGTTAATGGCGGCGGTGAAAAAATGATAAGTTGAAACGGTAGGAAAGATTAAGCTGTTTAACAAGACAACCAGTGTAGTCAAACCACCCCTCTCATATTTTTAACCATCATCTACTATCGTACCAGTTTGTGTTACATGCTTATCGATCCATTAATTATTTAGCATTAATTGGTAACACCGTTGTAAATAAACCGTTAATTATCAGTTTAAACATTTATAGTTTTTGGTAGCTGAAAACATGTGTGCCGTGCTCACATGCTGGATAGATGGAACAGACAGCTTTACAACCCTAATCCTGTCTGGCCAAATAAATATTTAAATATAAATAAAAAGTAAACCACACAAAATTTCCATCTCTACTTTAGAAAATTACCGAGCAAAAATAATACCGCAGGTCATACTAACTACTCTCAACACATTGACAAATACCAACAGGTTTACTAGATATTCGCAACTTTCAATTCGTTCACAATAAATCTATATCAAGACATTATGGTATTTTTTTGCTACTGTTTTGATTGCATTCAGCTATGTCTGTTTGACTAAGACCTGTTTTACTCCACCAAATTTCTCTTAGCCACATCTAAATTGTTTACCACTACTGTTAGATGGAGAGAAACAATCCAATACTTAGTTATATGGAACCAGTACAACAGTCTGCCAATTTCATCTGAATTCCACGCTTTATAGAAGATTGCCCATGTATGTGATCAACTAAGTTAACCTATAAAGAGCCTCGTTACGTGATTCTAAAGTTTACAGATGTATCCTACCCACTAAAACAAGTTTCTTTGCTTATTTTTTCATAGAAATACCTCCTGTCATAGAAGGTAGATGAGATATTTTTCTATTCTTCATACGGCTTCACAACATTCTACGCACGTGCTGTTATCTACCACACATCACAGTAAGTTCACAAGCGTCTAACAAAGGGCATACAGCGTATCGCAAGTGAAACAATTACAGATAACTTATTAATGTAACTACAGTGGATGCAAGGATAGCATCTGGAGACAGTCGTTACAATTAACAATTCTTTAACCAACAGACTGATGCAATTATTTAAACATTTCTACCTTAAAGACAAGTGCCTAGGTTGTGTACTTTTCTGTCAACTGGCAGATGACCATAAAGCCGTCATATTATATAGCCAGCAAAATCTGTCACCCTCTAGCTGGTGATCTGTCACTTTCAAGAACTGTCTTAGCAGCGGTCTAAAACACATAGTTGTTTCTCCACCCAGCGTCTCCATATCATTCATTCTATTTTTATTTGCTGTCAAGGATTGGTAGATCTCCGTTACAAAACATCAGCCTACGAGAAGCCAAAGATCTCTTATGAAAAAAATATTATTAGAACAAAAAAAAAAAAAAAAAAAAAAAAATGTTTGGTCTACCTCTAGGCTCTCAGAAACCGTGAGGGCGTACCAATATTAATTTTCAAGGAGGGATGCCTTAAACTGGGACCTAGCTTCAGAAAATTCTGCAAATATTGTGGGAGCGGAGATGTTATCTCTAAATTCCACTCTCTAAAGCGCTATACTATTACAGACTGTTCAATCAGAACGCAATGTTAACTAAACCCAGTTTTGTTAAATATCACTGAAAATTCTGAGGTTAACACTTTTGTAGGTCCATGTAACTTGTTGGCACTGCAACAGTGAAGACATTTGGATGGCTTACACACATTGCACGGGAGACACGTTCAGAACGCGCTCTGAGTACACAGATGCGACTTTTACAGCCACCTGGAACACTTGATCTGCATAAAACTAATTATGGAGAGGATATTAGCAGCGTGTGTCTGTTACATTGATGAGTTCACTAAATCCGCCCCATAGGTAATATTTTTATATATTAATGTAAGTTTTCTTCAATGTTGAATACACATGTTTACGGATAAAACTTCTTGCATAGCTTAAATCCAAGTTCTTTCTACTCTATGGTCCCTGTTCCGAATACGCTATGAATATTTAACAAAACCTTCGCTAAGAAATGGCCTTATTCAAGAACTGAGGGCTCACTGAACTGAGACAATGGTTCTCGAAGTAAGCATCGTTCATCTAAGAACAACGTTATGCAATAAAGTCAAGCACCATCATCTGAAGGCAAAAAATTTAAATAGATAATTTTTATGCAATCCCACCCTCCCCCCAGAATTTTTATGGACATGAAAATTAACCGTTATGGATTATGTTGAATTTCGTAGCAATTTACTCGTAATTAACGAAATATGAGTTGACAGAGAGAGAAAGACTAGTGAAAACCTGCAAGACCGAAATATTTGAGAATATTGACATTTTGCTGAATACAACACGATTTGAGATATAAATGAGGGTAGCAAAACTGAATAATCACAGTTAATCTAAAATACAACGCTATATGAAACATCGTTACTAAGACCTTACATGCAACATTATGATACTTGTTAGGAACCTGAGCTCACAATAGGCAATATAAAGGGTGAAAGTAAGCGTTCGTCGCTTGTAACGTTAGGAGATGGTGTGATGATACGATGTCAGAATAGCTGGAATCCAACCACAAAAGAGTAAGGACCTTAAAATTAATACTGAAGAAACGACCGTGACTGTGAAACATGCACCAGAAATGAAGTTTTAAACTAGATAAACTATTAAAGATGTGGAAAATAGGCACACTAATTCGTGAGCGTCGAAGCTCGCGAATTTTGTTATCAAAATGTAATTTTTTAATGGTATCACGCATCGTCGTCCAGGTCAGTAGAGACGGGTGGCAAAGAATGTAAAGGAATTCGGTCATGGCCTTTATAGGAACCATACTGGCGTTCGCCTGGAGTGATTTTTGGGAAACCATGGAAACATAAATCTAGATGGCAGGAACGGGATTCGAATCCACATTCTTCAGAATGTGAGGCCGTTACCGTTCACCCACCATGCTCGGTCAAAATAACTAACTACTCTGTCAAATAAGCACTAAGAATTTAGTTTACTGGAAACTCGACGAGTGTGCGAAACCAAGAGTCCTCTCGGTATTTATCCTTGGAACCCTCCTCGTAGTCTCCCTAAAGGCCACAGGGTGACACCGCAATCTATCAGGGTGACTCCTGCCCGAACTGAAGAGCGAACGACGGAAGCGGACAGACCAGTAGACAAATAGTGGACATCTGAGATCTGGAGGAAAGCCGGAGAGAGCAGGCAAACAGGCAGAACAAAGAGCGCGCTAGCCGTAATCTTCACACCTGGGTCGCTGCGCCGCGCCCGCAGCAGTGGAGTAGCACGGGAGCTCCAGAGTCAATATTTGCGACGGGACGGGACAGTGGTGGCCGAGGCGGGCCGGTCCTCAAGGTAAACCGGCCACCGTGTGCCAGCCCGCAGCCGTCGCTAATCAACTGTGCTGCTACAGCGCGTCAACGCTTCATGCGGCCTTGTCATTGCCTCCACTCGACATAGATCAAGAAACGACTTCGCCGCATTCGATGGCTTGTTGGGATAGATACAATTTGTTCCTATAGGGTTACGGCTGAAGTAGGATGACCACACTGTTCAGCTTTAATGAAATGCCCTATAATTTGCGTCCAATTGTCTAGGTAAAAAAAAAAAAATAGATGCGTATAAAAGCACGAAATAAAGAGCTCTACAAGAAAGAAGAAAATTAAAGGATGTCAAACACGATCAGAAAGAGGAGAATTTTTTTAGTAACATAATGTAATTCGTAACAGCAGACTTGCAAAACGAATATTGAACCACGTCTATAAGGGTAGCAATCAGCGGATACAATGAGTAAAGAAAGATATGATAGAGATCGGAATAACAGAAGATATAATACAAGACAGAGCAACTTGATAAAAAGTTTCAACGATTTCCGGGAGAAGGAGAAGAAGGAGAGGGTAATAACATTTCGATCCATGAAAGAAGGGAATAAACTTAAAGGACGAAGAACTATTGGAAGTAAAGAAAAAAAGCATGAAGACCAATGCACGGGAATACTTTTCGTGGTTCTTAGATGACCAAAATCAAAGAAGAAGAAGAAGAAAAAAAGTTAACTGCTTTTTTCTGTTATCAATCTCTTGAGTAGTTTGATACAATCCAGCACAATCTTGAGCTAACCTTTTCACTCCAACACACCTATCACAACTCGCGTCTTCAATCATCTGTTTCTTTTTTCCCTTGAAGTTCCCTCCACCTACAAATGAACCAATCCAACGTCTTAAAATGTGACCGCCATCCTGTCTTCATTCTAAGAAACTCTTCCAGAAACTTCTTTCCTCCTCCATCATTTCCAAAACATGCTGATTTCGTATTATCATCTGTCCAGTTATCTTTCAGCGTCCTTCTATAGCACTATATTTCAAGTACTTACATTTTCCTTCTTTCTGGTGTTCCTGAAGCTCATGCTTCACTATCAATTAATGCTTGCTCCATACATACAGTTTTACTAAATTCTTTCCCAGTCCTAGATCAATATTTGAAACTAAAAAAATTATTCTTTAAAAGAAAGGTCTCTAGCCGAGTGTTACTCTGCTCCAACACCATACAAACATCGTCCATCAGTATTAATTTTACTGCCAAAGTAACACAATTCACTCACTTGTCGTATTAGATGTGAACCCACTGTTATGTTAAATTACTATTCTTCTGATGCACTTAATTACTTTTTGTCCTACTTTGGCAAGAAAAAAAGCACTTAACATTCGAACTAAATATAAACCTTTCAGTAATTTCATAATACCCTCCACTCCGTTCTGCAAACAAATCATTAACAAAGCTCTACTATGGGATGATAATTTGCCATGTGTTTTGAAACAAAGTAGGATCAGAATAAATGCATATCTCTTGGTCGAAACATAATTAATAGGGGTGGGGATTTCGGTATACGCTTAGGCGATTTAGGAAACAGAACAGAAACTTTTAGGATGATTGCTGTCATTCGGCGGCAGTGTTTTGAATTCTTGAACGAGACGCCACCACAAGTCTCGTACAAAGGAGTCTCAACGCACTCGGCCAAAGCATCTCGCTTCTCATCTGATTTGGTTATTCAAAGAGAAATTTTACAAGTTACGGGACACCAATACCCTGTTTGATAAAGTACCTTCTATATCATTCACATAGCCACACCACGACTAATCGGTTAACCCAATCCTTTTATTACAGAAACTCCCCATTAGGTAACAGAGATCCAACAAAGTAGCTGATTCGATTATTCGTAAACAACGGGCAGACAAGTGTTGCATTCTCACGTTTGTCAGTCCGTTTTACAAGTTGTTGCAGTCTGTAGAGTTTTGCATGTCTTGTAATAATAAAACTTGTAATAGCTTCGATGTAAAGATACTTATATTCGTTAATTTACTTACAAGCTGCCTAAATACTGCCCATTTTTTTGATGGATAAAGAGAAACGTTGCTCATCCACGAGTATCAAACTGTCCGATTCTGCTAATTGCTGTCAGGACCAAAATGTACAGTTTATTGTTGCTGCACAAGCAAGTGTCAAATATATATATATATATATATAAACCGGGGCGTTTATCGAACTTATGTAGGCCTATGTTTCGTATTCTGTGAAAAATCTACCAACGTAACGTCACAGAACAAAGAAACATACAAACAACTATGCTTTCGCTGAAATATACGACCTTCAGCTAATAAGATGACTTAAGAGTTAAAGCATGGAACAGATACCAAAGATAAAAACAACTTCTCACTAAATGTACCTCGTTAGAAGTTGTAAGAACCAGATAGAGAAAGACAAACTCTTATTACCTCCCCCAAAAAATACAACTAATGGCAGAATACAGTGTCTTTCAAGGAGGATTATTATTTCATGCAAAAGCTGCTCAATGTTCGCCGGCATTACTTTTCCGCGAAATCGATAGAATCCTTATCGCTGCCATTCTTCAGTAGTAATACCAAATCAAGCCATGCCAAAGGAATCATTTAGGAATAGCCGCCACTGATAGAAAAGTAACCGCGGGAGGAACATTGGACGAGTGCAGCTACAAACAAGGACGGAACACGACACGATTACTGGAGGCGGTCGGCTTGTTAGAGCTCGTAATTAACGAAGAACCGCTGCTTGACGTACACTGCGCTAGATGCTCACAACACCAGCGGATATTCCCCTCCAAATTTCACATTTGGTTATGTCCAGAGCTTAACATCTATGGAATTGATGCTTGGGTTTTAAGAACACGAGGACGGGTGGAAAAAGAAGCATACAAAGAGTGGTATTTACAGGAAGATGATTAAAATTAAGAAAAACAGAATGAATCTAATATTTCGATCGATATTAAAGACGAAGAACGGAGATTTTAGAAGAATAGCCTACTGAATGTTTTTTGTTTGTTTGTAGAACATATGGAATTGGATAATTTGTCAGTGGAATGAATCACTTTCGCTATAATGACTACGCATTAAGGGAAAAGTTAACAGAACAAATTAAGAAGCATATCGCTGAATAGAATCAGTAATAACTAATGGAGGAAAATAACACGGCAAAACAATTGCGCTCATCTGTCTCTCTTGATACTCACCAGTTACAGGACAGTCGCACAGTGACTCAACAGTGTTTCTCTGAAGCTGACTTCTCTACATCCAGACTCTGCAATTCACGTATATCGTGAGTAGCAGAGAGCGCTTTGTATCAAAACTGATCTCTACTCTGCGTTCCAATCCCGAATAGCACGAGGGAAGAAAGAATTCATAAAGCATCAGCGTGGTTGGGATTCCACATTAAACCGTAAATCGTGCTATCTCTGACTCACTGCCTTGGTATACCTCCTTCCGGAGGATCCAACAAACGTTCGGGTTGTGGACTCATATTTATTTTATTTTTTACGGCTTCTTATTTCTTTAATATTATTTCACCTATTATACCGACCCAAACAGGTTGTTGGACATCACACTCGTAATGAATTCAAAAGAAACCAATGTGGTCTGTCTACCAGTCCAATCTATGTATTAGTTTTGTGATGCTTTCATAAGAATTATGGCAAGCAGTCACGGATGGAGAGGTTCTTCTCTGTGCTTTCCTTATCGCGTCAGTCAATCCTTTCAATTTAATAATTCCATTCGAATATAAGACTGGTCGGTTGTAATTTAACTGATCTTACCTCTCAAAAGCGTTTGACACTCAGTGTTTAACCGTATGACTGAAGAATACGTCTCAGCAACCTAGTCACCATTTGTTTTTCTATTTTTTATTTTTTCCTCCATTTATTCCTTATGCCGTAAAGTTCCAGTTTCATAACGAAGTGCAAAAGATCCTAACTTAACTTACAACAAAGAAGCTTTCAATGCCTATAAGCATAAATTATAATTTTCATCACGTTAACTGTAAAATAGTATTGGAATTATTGGTGATAATTTTATAAGAGGGAAATAGTCGGACCACATACTCATCATTCATCAATTATCAATTATTTCCAGCACCTCTGAGAAAACTTAAAGAGCCTGATGAGTAAATGGCATTACATATAATTTCTTTGTTGCATCGATAATAACCAAATTCCTGCTTAGTTTCCGTACTGCCAAGAAGTAATATCGTCTCATTCATTGTCACTAGTTGTGAAGAGAATATTTAGACTGATCGCTGTTGATGAATGCATTTTTTGAATAGAATGAAGCAAACCTAGTGTTGAGGCCGTGAATGTTTGATGTAGCACACCTCGGTGGTGGTGGGTTACGCAGGGGAGGGTATTTTTTGTGTGGGCTGCAGCGGGCAGGTGGCACACGCAGTCAAGTTCAAGGAGAGCCGCTGTGGCTACTGGTTGTGGGACCCGGACTTAACGAGATGCCTGGCTGGCCTGCGCAGCGCTTCATAATTACCAGGTGCCAATACCGACAACTAGCATTCACGTTAACACCATCACACACACAATACAGTTTCAGAAAACTCCACCTCGCCACTAGTAAATAACCGGCCAACTGCAAATCGAGTCACGCGCATTTATGGTTTCGCACTGTACAGATCAAACGCGTATCTCACATGTGGTAGCCACAAAATTCAATGCTTGACTAGGAACACTGTGCCGAATAAAAGTATCGATACTGTACTCATGAGTAGTATTGGAAACAAAAATTATCGATACCTTGAGGTATAGAAAAAAAGTATCGATAGCATGATATTTTTCAAACCATTTATTAAGACTGAGATTTTTTAAAAACATTATTTTAAAGTCCTGCACCTGCGCATCAGGTGCGTTAACTTTACAATATACTGTACTCATGAGTAGTATTGGAAACAAAAATTATCGATACCTTGAGGTATAGAAAAAAAGTATCGATAGCATGATATTTTTCAAACCATTTATTAAGACTGAGATTTTTTAAAAACATTATTTTAAAGTCCTGCACCTGCGCATCAGGTGCGTTAACTTTACAATAGTATCGGAAAAACCTAGAAGTATCGATAGTATTTCTGTGTCCCTATTCTTGACACATTTTCAGGTTAGGTATCGGATTCGGCGCCTCTACTTGGCGTACTGTAAACACCAATAACTCATGTACTATAGTATAATTGTTTATTGTTATTATTATTATTTTCTGAATACCCTTTTATTTCCATGTAACTTCCCTATTAAATGATTTTATAAGATTTTAAATACGATAGTCTGTTCCGGTTCAGCGAAACTTATCGTGAGTGAATAAAAGTTTCTAGCTTATTCCGTCTAAGTGCTAGAGGCCTGTGACAGGCAGTTAAGCGACTGCAGTAGAACTCAGTTTCTCGTTGAAGGCGTAAGAAATGTAGGAATTGGAGAACGCAGTTTCATACCATTTTATTGTTGTTTTGAAATATATTCTTCCGCAGCTGTAAAGGCTGGAATTGAATCTCAGCCATATCGTCATATGATATGCGACATATGAAACCTTAGTGCCCAGCTATGCTGTATCCTTGCTTATTAAATTATTATTAATACCTCGTTATTTAATATAAATATTGATACATTTGTATTCGTACCATGCACAATAAAATATTAAAATTTCATTAGACCTAAAAACGCCAAGAATTTGCTTTAAAACGAACCGATTAAATTATTTTCGATGCAATGCAATAAACTCAGAGCAATATGGGAACCTAATAAGTATTTAGTGTGACGTCCTATTTACGATCCCAAACGTGGAAAAGAAATTACCATAACAAACAAACATGCTTCAAATATTTTTCTTTAACAGCTGAAGTTCTCTTAAACAAGCAATATCGAAATGGTTATGAGTGTTATTTCGAATTGATGAACTAGATGATAAATAGTCGTGAAGTATCGTAGAAGCTTCTGGTAATATTTTGTAAAATCAATCATTTAATCAATAGTTACTTAAGGTGCCCGCCTAATTCGATGTATACAGACAATCTCTACTTCAATATCTGCATTAATTCAAAAGTTTTCAGAATTACTTTCGATTAATATATAATTTCGACAAGCTCACGAAATTAATAAAACACTAGCTACAGAGGGGTATTGATAAGTGGTTGATATACTATTAGTTCAGCAGTTTTAAATGTGATTGATATTCTGAACTCTGCTTTATTATCAATAACGAAGATACGAGAAAACACGAAATTTAGGAATATATACTTATTTATAGAATTAAATCTATGAGAATGGGATAAAACAGTTAACACAGAAGGGGAGTCATACAAAAACTATTCACAGAAAATGTGTTCAAGAATTTCAGAAGAAAAGCCACTAGCGTCCGTTTTCAGATATTATGGTTCTCCCTTATTCTAAGCTGCGTGTTATAATGTTTGATACTGCTTCAGCGAGAAATGTCAATCACATTTAAAGGTTGTTATTAAACAAGAAATCCCAGATACCTGCAACAAGAATAATTAAATCCAGACTTTAAGCTAAAGCTTTATATTTTCAAATCGATAAACCCATTCCTTCAAACAATCCAAAAGATATGGAAAACAACAAAATTAATATTTTTTTCCTTTAGCAAAACCAAATGTTCACGGAGACTCAAAACAAAAGAAAAAGAAAAAACTTGCCTTCGAAAGTGTTTTTATTTCCCATTTTTAATTTGGCTTACGAGAAGGCAAGGTGCTTATATGTAAAGCGATAAAGTTTGAAGTTCACACAGACATTCGATCAACGTGAGACGCAGTAAAAAGACGTTACATTTTTCCATGGACGCGTACGCGCAAAGCGGCAAAAAGCAAGTTGCCTCCTGTACTGATCCGTCGCAGCCGCATAGGAAAAAACGAGGCGGGTCAGGGAACAATGCGGGCTTACTTTTTGTCAGCTCCTCTTAGAGCCATCAAACAGCCTCGTTACCGCCGGCCCACAGCGATAAACACGTAATGAACCACTTCCAATTTGGGAACACCAGCAAATTTCATTTTTTTCCCACCCGCGGCAAAGAAGGACATCCTAGGTATACCAGTGGTTTGATAAGAGGTGATAACATCGTAAAATGTCTCCAAAATCTCAGCAAACCTAACTTAGGGGCCATTCACAAATTACGTCACACGAATTTCATGATTTTAGGACCCCTCCCATGTCACAGGTTGTCACATTTGTGGGAGCCCCTCTCCTCTCGTGTGACGTCACATATTTTGCAATTTTAAATTTATAAATTAAAACAGCACTGCCAAAATGATTTATGTATTTCTAGTTAAAAAATCATATCGACAATAAATCAATCATTTAAGAAAATATAAAAAAAATATCGAATTAATTATAAAAAATTGAGTCATCATGGGTCGATGGATTTTGAACCCATTCCTTGATACTGTTTATTATTGGCATCATAGTTACTTCATTCTTGATTTCGATAGTGTTGCGAACATTCGATGTGTCATCATCATCTTCATCCAACCATAAAGCATCGTCATCATTTAATAAGCAAAGAACTTCGCTGTTTCGTCTAGCGGCAATGCTTTGTGGACGAATCTTCATGATGGGGAAAACCTCTAGCAGCCTCTTACGTAATTGCTCATGTTGGTTAGTGGCTTTGTATGATGAAAAATATAGTCCACAGATGCCACATGATCGTTTAAATAAGTATGCCTCTACACTGGGGCAATAAGAGCGAAAAAGTGATACAAATTATTCATGTGATGTCACAAAGTTTATGACACGCCCCCTCCCTTTTTTTTCAAGGTGCGAGGTAATTTATGAATTGCCCCTTACCAAGCTCATAACTATATTATCAGTAAAAATATACTACCCACACCTTCCGAATCGACTTCAATGAGCGGAAACAATATATTGTATAGGCATATATACATTAATACCCAATGGATTCTAAACGGCATATTGGTCAAAATGAGGTATGATTTCACTCACTCGTGAAAGAAAAAAAAATATCTTTTTCCTCGGCAGTTTATGAACAGGGGCGGTTTCCTCTTGCCTTTCCCAGTGACGAAAGTGTATTTACTTAGATTTTATTAATAAAATGCCGTCTGCAAATAATTGTTATGATGAACAGACACGTTTCATCAGTATAGGTTTGGTGATAATCTTCACATGGTTGTCTTCAACAGCGTATTATGCACTTTACAAACTTGTGCTTTTGATGCTGCAGCTGAGTATTCTGCCAAATGTTTGATTACAAGCCTTTACTTGTTGTTTCACATGAATGGTAAACACAGCTTGTTTAGATGTGTTAATGGTTGTAAGACACTGTGTCAGTTGTTTATTTTTTTGCTTGGGTGACTGATGTGTGTATGTTCCGAGGAGTGTTTGTGTTGTGAATGAATGGAGGGTGGTAGCTGGGTGAGGGTGAAACCAGGTGCCCACCAGGTCAAGGACATCAAAGGAGTGACCAACATTAACGTCCCTATCCCACCCACGAATCACAATCAACAGTGTCGTACACCCTCGCTCCATACGAAATGTGGAGAAAGTCGGGTTTCAGTCCACGGTTTAAGAGCAAGATCCGATGATTAGGAACTGTGAACCTCTCCTATCCTGAATGATGAAAATTTCCTCATCACCAGGATTCGAACCAGCTAACTCGTGTCAGGCGCGGGGCATCATCGTGGTAATGCGAGTTCTCATGAAAAACCTAAGTGACGCCATTTATCAGAACTGCATATTTTGGCATAAACCAATCGTGTGGCGAATTCAGGTAATACAATTGTATTGTTTTCGTTTACAACCCAAATAAAATTTCTAATGTAAAAACTGTGCACTACGTTCTCAGGTTTCAAGACAGCCGTAAAACTCACAGGAGGCTTGAACACTTGATCACGCCATATATCATTTTTTAATGGTCACACAAGGATTCTCCCAGAAAACGAACGCTGAGTAAGCATCTGGAAAAAGAATGGTAAAATGATTCGTATGCAGTGTCGGTTTGCACGGAACTGAAACAAGACGAAGAACAGCAGCACTAGTGTTGCGGATCTGATGAAGAAGGAATGAACTGGTAAGATGGGTTACGAATAAGAACAGTCGTTGAAGAAAGGAGAATACTATCGAACATCGAGAAAAGATAGATCTAATGGAATAGGCATAATATAAGATGATGTATGCTAAAAGAACGGACAATAGAATGGGCGAGTGACAAAGATTCCAAATGTGGATAATGTTAAGGAAGATGTGACGATATCCAATAAAGGAGAATGCAACTCAATATAAGGAAGTGAACTGAACTTTTAGAGGGAAAGGGCACAGAATAAGGACAAAATGTATGCTAAAGAAGGTATGCTGCAGGGTGATAGCAAAGAGGAAAGTTTAACACTTAGGATAATGATGTTAAAGAAAAAGGAAACGGTTTTTTGGCAATGTAAATAACAAAGGATAGCGAAAATACCCAATCACGCCAAAGTTGATGGCTGCGACGAGTAGGTATACAACACACGAGACGAACACAAATACACAATATATCGGTTTAAAACATTATTCAAGTAGGATCAGGCTATTTCGCAAGGGGGGTATGCACACACAGAAGCTTAAATTAACTTAAAGACAAGTAAGACAGGCAGTGGTAAAATTTCAGATTAAATACTATGAGTATAAAAATATACATTCTATTAAAGCGAACATTAAGTAAATTTGAAAGAATTTTGTTAAAAAGTAAAGTAAAATAAAATAAGTGATGGGGTGAATGGTAGGGTTTCATCTGTGATTGAGACCAAGGGGATGTCTGATAACCAGGATATTTTGGTACGCAAGTTCCCATCTCCGAAATTCTGATGCAGTAGTAGTTTCGGAAAAACTCCGATTTCTCTCACGGTAAAGCAGTCGTTGAGATTGTTGTCAGCCATGAGCTAAGCTTCTGTGTGCGTACACTACCCTTGCCTAACAGCCAGACCCTCCCTACTTTAAACCGAAATATTGTATGCTTGTGTTTGGTGTGTTGCACGCTCGTCGCAGTTTTCAACTTTGGCGAGCGATGGGCTATTTTCGCTATCCTTTGTTATTTGTAGATGGGATAATGTGTAACAAGATGGGTAGACATGAAGACACGGGCATTGAGTAAAGAGCTGTATCAAGGTGTCTCTAGGCAGTCCAGTGATAATAGTGTGAACCATTAAGACTATTGGTGGTGGCGAGCCAGCGTGTGTTGCTGACCCACAGCCAGGCCAGGATAGTGCTGATAACCTTCCTCGAAGAGACACTCAACACGGTCTGCAGACACAACGCGCCGCTCAGCTCAGCTCCGCTTATCGCCGCTGCCGCAGGCTCTTTGTCTTGATGAGAACGCCACCAAGGATGAACTTTACACGCCACACCTTTCTCTACGTACGTACAAACGTTTAACGCAATAGTAATACGTAAACGAACGGTTATCCGCGACTTCGTACGTGAGGACTTTTAGTGCTACAATTGAATGTAGAAAACGGTAATTTACTCAAAAGGTTCCCCAAAAACCAAGGAGTCCGGGTAATATGACGGGGAAGCCATCACCATACTAATCTACAAGTGAACCTGTTTCATGAATAAAACAAATTTGAACCATGTTTAGAAATAGTAACAAAATAAGAGAGAGGATTAACTGTGGGATACTACCTACCACAAATCCTCCGGCAGATTTTTGTTTGTGGTTTAAAAGTATGTCACTTTCGGGGAACATGTCAGTACCGTTTTGTACACAACGTTTTTGTTTTTGCGTCCTTTGCTAAGATATACTGGGTGTAACAAAAATGTACGGCAGAACTTGCAGGACACATTCCTCACACTTAGACGAAGAAATTATCTAATATCAACATGGGTCCGGAAACGCTTCGTTTCCATGTAACACCGCATTTTCTTCGTGGCATGAATAGTGGGAGACACATAAGAATGGAACGTACCAGCTTAATACACTCCTGGAAATTTAAATAAGAACACATTGACGCCGGTGTGTAAGACCCACCATACTTGCTCCGGACACTACGAGAGGGCTGTACAAGCAATGATCAAACGCACGGCACAGCGGACACACCAGGAACAGCAGTGTTGGCCGTCGAAGGGCGCTAGCTGCGCAGCGGTTGGGCACCGGCGCAGTCAGTGTCAGCCAGTTTGCCGTGGCATACGGAGCTCTATCTCAGTCTTTAACACTGGTAGCATGCCGCGACAGCGTGTACGTGAACCGTATGTGCAGTTGACGGACTTTCAGCGAGGGCGTATAGTGGGCATGCGGGAGGCCGGGTGGACGTACCGCCGAATTGCTCAACATATGGGGCGCGAGGTCTCCACAGTACATCGATGTTGTCGCCAGTGGTCGGCGGAAGGTGCACGTGCCCGTCGACCTGGGTCCGGACAGCAGCGACGCACGGACGCACGCTAAGACCGTCGCATCCTACGCAGTGCCGTAGGGGACCGCACCGCCACTTCCCGGAAAATTAGGGACACTGTTGCTCCTGGGGTATCATTCGCAACCGTCTCCATGAAGCTAGGCTACGGTCCCGCGCAGCGTTAGGTCATCTTCCGCTCACGCCCCAACATCGTGCAGCCCACCTCCAGTGGTGTCGCGACAGGCGTGTATGGAGGAACGAATGGAGACGGGTCGTCTTCAGTGATGATAGTCGCTTCTGCCTTGGTGCCAATGATGGTCGTATGTGTGTTTGGCGCCGTGCAGGTGAGCGCCACAATCAAGACTGCATACGACCGAGGCACACAGGGCCAACACCCGGCATCATGGTGTGGGGAGCGATCTCCTACACTGGCCGTACACCTCTGGTGATCGTCGAGGGGACACTGAACAGTGCACGGTACATTCAAACCGTCATCGAACCCATCGTTCTACCATTCCTAGACCGGCAAGGAAACATGCTGTTCCAACAGGACAATGCAAGTCCACATGTATCCCGTGCCACCCAACGTGCTCTAGAAGGTGTAAGTCAACTACCCTGGCCAGCGAGATCTCCGGATCTGTCCCCTATTGAACATGTTTGGGACTGGATGAAACGTCGTCTCACGCGGTCTGCACGTCCAGCACGAACGCTGGTCCAGCTGAGGCGCCAGGTGGAAATGGCTTGGCATGCCGTTCCACAGGACTACATCCAGCACCTCTACGATCGTCTCCATGGGAGAATTGCAGCCTGCATTGCTGCGAAAGGAGGATATACACGGTACTAGTGCCGACATTGTGCATGCTCTGTTGCCTGTGTCTATGTGCCTATGGTTCTGTCTGTGTGATCATGTGTTGTATCTGACCCAGGAATGTGTATATAAAGTTTCCCATTCCTGGGACAATGAATTCACGGTGTTCTTATTTCAATTTCCAGGAGTGTACATGCAGCTCTTTCTCACAGGAGATGTTCAATATGCCCTCCGTGCGCATTGATGCATGCATCAACCCGCCGTCGTAGTGATTCTCGAATGCGCTGATGTATCCCGGGAGTACTGCGTATGGTTTCGCAGCCGTCCATAATCCTGGCACGCAGACTCTAAACATCTTTTACAGGGGTTCGATACAGTCAACGGACATTAACACTAAAATGAGCAGGCACTCCATCATGCATGAAGTACATGTTTCGTCGCACAGCGAGAGGCACATCTTCACCAACGGTGCATGTTCCCCATGCTTCGAGCGATTTGTTCTTCATGCGTTGGGTAAAATGCGGTGTTTCATGGAAACGAAGCGTTTCCGGACCCATGTTCATATAATATAATTTCTTCGTCTACGTGTGAGGAATGTGTCCTGCAAGTTCTGCCGTACATTTTTGTTACATCCTGTATACAGGGTGCTTCAAAAAAATGTACACACACTTTGAACTTCCATAGAAAATTTATTTACCGTTCTACAAAGTTAAATTTCAGGAAAATAGAAAGCTAAAAGTCCAATGTAAATCAAACATAAACAACAAATGTTAATACTGTTCAAATTGGTGGCCTGCAGCATCAATACAATTCTGAGTACGAGTCACCACAGATTCTGTACATCGTATCAAAACGTCCAATGAGATTTCTCTACACACTGCTTGAATCTCATTCCAAAGAATGTCTAGGTTACGTGGTTTACGTTTGTACACCTCATCTTTTACTGTGCCCCACAAGAAGAAATCCAGTGGTGTAAGGTCTGGAGAGCGTGCTGGAAACTCGATTGGCCCCCTGCGTCCTATCCACCGGCCCGACAAATTTTGATCCAGGTAAGCTCGTACGTCCCTGTGATAGTGCGGCGGAGCACCATCTTGTTGAAAATAAAAATCATCATTACCGTATAATGCACGAATGGCAGGAAATATGGAATCAGCAAGCATTGTTAGGTAATTAATACCAGTTACAGTGCCTTCAAATCGAAAAGGTCCAATGAGTCCCCTTGAAGACAAACCGCACCACACATTTACACCTGGCAAATTTACAGCTTTTTCAATTGTAATGTGAGGATTTTCTTCACCCAGTAAACACAATTGTGCCTATTGACAGGTCCATTAAGTTTGAATTGGGCTTCATCCGATCAAATGATGCTACCCATAAATCCCGGTTCACGTATCACCATCTCCTGAATCCATTCACAAAATTGCAACCTTCTATCTGGATCGTCGTCACTTAGCTGTTGCACCAGCCTTGGAATGTAAACACGATACTTGCCTCTCTTCAGAATGCGTAGCACGCTGCTAGCACTTACATCACTTTCACGTGCCCCTTGCCTTGAAGATTTGTTAGGAGAGCGTTGAAACAGTTCCAAGACTGCCATTGATGACTCATCACTTGTAGCTGTTCGAGGCCGACCTGAATGACCTTTATGCACATCACACACTGTTCCATGAACTTCGAACTTGTCTCGTATGCGTGTAATTGTTAATCTTGAAGGTGGTTCTGTATCATACTCCCTTCTCCACTGTCTTTGAACTTCATTTACATTCTCAAACTTCCAGTACCACTTAATAACCTGCTTACGTTCTTCAAAACTCAAACGTACGTCCCCCATGTTGATATTACAAATTCCAACTGATAATATAACATAGAGGGACGATTATGCTGGCACCTGGCGAAGAAATATAACACTAGCCTTGTAGAGCGGGAAAACAACAATAGTTTAAAGTGTGTATACATTGTTTTGAAGCACCCGGTAGTCTTTGGGGCTCCCAAAAACTGTTAGCTAAACACAAAATAATAGTCTGGTGCAGTGCAAATCAACATGTATACTACATAATCAATAGTGTCTGTACACGAAATTTCTGAACAGAACAGCTCATACACAAACTGACTGCGAGATAAACAAAGCCTGAGCCATCGATATAACATTAAAAAGACTTACACATACTATCCATCTGTCACCTTTGGGGTAGATTTCAAATTTTCATGACAAATATTACTTATTCCGATAAAAGTATCCTATGTTCTTCCTACTTATACATCGTATTTCATTGTCAAATTTCATCAAGATCTGCACAGTAGTGAAAACTAAACAAATAGACAGGGAGAGTTACTTTGGCATTTACAACATTAGTGTAGAAATTCGTGACATGTGTTGGTCTGCAGTTTTAGTTAGTAGATTCTATCCTCCATCTATTCCTGTCTCCAGCTAATATTTTCACCCACACGAATTCAGTCCTAATCTTTCCACATTTTATAGTTATTCCTCTCAGTTCTCGATTCACAGATCCCGCGTATTATTTGAGATCCATTATCCTAAACGTTCCTTTTGTAAGATTCTTCTATAAACTCGATCAACTTGTCCAATCCGTAAATCATATTAACACGTATTTTTCAGCAATTCATTTCAAAAGCTTCAAATTACCCCCAAACAATGGATGATTAAATAGTATTTTCCGCTATTTGTAGCAAGAATAGCAGACTTCCTCATGAAACATAACCTAGGGTAACATTCGTGGTGTTAAATTTGAAACCGATAAGGTGGAAATATCATTCTACAAAACGCTTTTGCATCTATAAACCAGTCAACTTTGGTGGTGACTAAGATAACCGTGGCGCCGCAATTTGATGATGGTTTCTTATGTAACTCGATGAGACAACATAATATATATACATATCGCTTGGTTTTCGAGATTTAATGTCTCAAAATTGAGACGATTGGGTTGGACCAGAAGAAAATAGACTTTTTTGTTTTCTTCATAGCAATTTTGGTTAGGCTGAAATACGGCCTGGAGAAGAAAAAGCCACAAAAATCACAAGGAACTATATCTATAACTGATTTTTGACATTCGATATCTCAAAGAACTAAGCGAGATACCAAAATTATTCCTTACTTTCGGTTTGCCTGCTGGAGTTACAAAAAAAAATCATCATCCAATTGCGGCGCGACGGTTATGACAATTTTTATGCAATTTTCGTACACACTTCTGACTAAATTACTAAAGCAAGAAATAAACGGCGAACTGAATGCGAGGTACAATATATTTAAAACGCTAATGTACACATAGTTTGCGTAAGCCAGCGATCGCACTAGGACAATAAACGTTACTACTGTTTAAAGCCTGTCATGCTCCTAATCGCGTTTTGAAACTTAACCTTAAAAGCAAAAAAGAAAAATCTGCCACTTACGTCGCTACACTAATGTAAGCAGCAGATGTTGCGACATGAATTATAGCCACATCCTTCTCCCAAGGAGAGTTCTCTCTCTCTCAAACACACACACACACACACACACACACACACACACACACACACACATCTCAGAGAGAGTAAGCAGGCTGCGTTGCGCCTATCATGTTATTACGGACTAATGATATGTATTTTGCGTGCTAATGAGCGCAGCGTTTCGACAGATGATGATAGTTGGAAGGAATTCTGCAGCTCGTACGATCCGAGTAGCCTCCTTGGGCCTATTAAGCACCCGAATTAGTGTGGTCCGAGTTAGTTACGCTATTTATAATTACAGCGGGATTTAAGGTCCAGATTACAGCTGGGTGTAGTATTTTATATTTCGGGAAATGCGCAGTTGGACGATTAATATGGGGTTACTGACAGCGCCTCCTCACCTGACTAATGTATATGAGCTGCATGGTCGTATTACACCTGCCATTAGGTAGCCGCTGCATTTCGACGTGCATAAAAAGCAGCTCGTAATTTAGTGAGTTCAGTCAACTTTCTACTGCCAGCTAACCTTCACGCGTATCTCAGGTCATTAATCAACCGCCTCCTACGGAACCCACTGCAGTGCCCATTCAACAGTGGCGCCAACATAACCTGTAATTTACCACTCGCCAGCTTGTAACGGCTCGCATTCCTTTTATATCTGTAACATTTGTTCTGTCTGCCAGCATTGAGGACAAGCTACGAATATACTTTTCGGCTCCATCATACACGTTGTGCTCAGAAATGTTACACTTTCCTATTAACACACAATGAAAAGAAATGTTTGAATTATCCATAGACTGAAAAGTCGGCGTGGTTAAAAATCAAATAATCTGGAAACAAAGGTTTCTGTTTGTCGTCGTCATACAAACCCAAGGCGAATATTAACTTAAGGAAACCTTGCGATAAACTAATACGCAGCTTTAAACAAACTGAAATTATACACATCACTAAAAAAAAAAAAAAAATATGTGAACATAAATCACTACAAACGGGTCCAAAAAGCGCGAAAAATGGCCACGACACCATAGTGAAAACAAACACAACATTACGCCAGTTCGTTATAATAAAATTGTCCAATTCAACGTTTAAGCAAAATTCAGTACGCGAGAATCTGCTTATTTCTCGAATATTAAGTTGCGAACGGACCACGGTGCAGTCAACTACTGGATGCACTAGTGGAGTATAATAAAGAATCCTCCTTGTGACTATAAACTACCAGCAAACTACCCACCAGATCACCATGGAATGCTCTTATTAGGTACAGTAGTAGACCCCACATAAGCTAGCTTTAAGCATAAACTTAAAAATTCTAATAACACAGACAAATAGATCGTAGATGCTGTTGTAGAAAATGCACTGAAACATGATCATAAAAGAAAAAAATAAAAATTGTTTTAAAAAACATAAAAACCAGCTTAAAAAAAAAGCACTAAAAATTTTAAAATAACTTTATACCCTGCTTAGGAAAAAGTAAATCTAAATAGACAACATTTTACATTACTTTCATTGAAATTTTGACATTAATTAAGTTGATAAAGGTAGTTAATAAGCTAGGTGACAAGCTTTTCTTATAATTCTGGAACTCTTATATTCATAGAATTCAAACGAAATATTATTAAGGTATAAAACTTTGTCCATTTAAAACATTTCGGAAAATACACATCCACAAAAAGCGTTCTTCCAAGTTAAATAAACATAAAAATACTCATAGCTAAATACTTTTGAAAACCTCGTAGCACATCTCGAGTACCAAAAATGGATACACTTGCTATTTATTAAACTGTATACGAAATTCTGACGAGGCCTCACTAGTTCACAAGAAACAATAATTGATAAATGTTGCAATGATATCTCTCTCACACAACGTTGCGCAATTCAAGATTATCAACTTTCATCGAAACGAGACTTGTAACTTTTGTACATATATCTGTAAAATGAAAAATTGTCGTACGTGATGAAGGCAGCAGATAGTTATGCAACAATGAAGATTTTTAATTTGGTAGTCTTGTGAAAACTTATTGAAGAATTAAAAAAAAAATACATGTAGCGGGAGAGGATAGCTACAGAGGGATCTGGACAGGATACCTAGTTAGGAAGATCAATATGGAGCGAAAATAATGCCAACAAAGGTCAGCTGATCAGTTACGCAGATTAAAGATAAAGGTGTTTAAGAAACCAGAGTACGGTGTTGGAAGAATTGGTTGATGAAAACAATAAATATCTTGTCATAACATTTAACAGTAAGCTCAACTAGGTAGGACACATTGGGCAGTTGGTGGGGATAGGTTTCAAAATCCCTCATTTAATAGAGACTGCGTGAGGGGATGAACCAAATAATGAGGGGATTAGGTTAAAAAACGTTGGTCTAACCATTGCTTGAATTTGGTGGGTTAGTGTGGAATTCACAATATGTACATCAAATACAGGAATTTGAGGTGGATGGGTGCAAAGGAAGGTAGTTAGATTTGTGTGGATGTTACTAAAGAATGCAATCAATAACTGATATGATGCAGTAGTTTGGTTGAGAGTTATTTGAAGATAGGATACGGAGAGAGTGTGCTGGGTGTATAAAGCGTATACTGGTATGGTTATTGGTAGACGAATTAAGATTGTACTCTGTTCATTCCAAACAGGCGGCTCAAGGTCATGCTACCCTGTCCCCGCTCCTCACTTCACCACAACACCACTTCCCATTCCAACCTACCAGCTGTGTTCAGGTACACGGGTGCATATTTCTCCTCCTCATGTAGGGATAAGGGCAGGGCAGCGGAGTGGGGATAGAACAGAGCGACCTTGAATCGCCTCTCTTAACTGGACGGGCTATACTACATACAAAGAAAGAGATGATCAGCTGGCACTTTATTTCAGGCATAAGAGAACGGAAAAGTTCTTTAATGGGGAAGGCAGTCAGGTATTGTAAGAAATTAACAAGAAAGATGAACAACTTACCAAGAGCATGAAAATAATTTATAATTAATATATATAAAGGGCGATATATATACAAAAGGGATAATATTTAAGACTAAAAAAAATAAAATCAATGGGAAAACAGCTGTGCATCGAAATTGCCAACGGGATAATGCTTAGTATCTGCATCAATCACCATCCTGATTTTAAATGGAAAGAGATAAATGATTAAGATTACGACTATCTTGATGTAAGCGAACAAGATTATCAGTGCCGCTGGGTGACAAGCCATTTCGAAGAGAAACCATGTATATTACACAGCGACAAAATTGCGAGGCGTGTAAAGTTGGCGGTACATACGTTTCGTTGCAATGACTGCACAGGTCGCGAACATTCCAGGAAGGCAGAGCGTAACAAAGAAGGAGTCGGCAGGTGGGGACGAGTCAATGTGGGTGATCACCCCGGGCGCTTCCCAGAACTGCATTCCCCGCAAACAAGCCACCGCGTGAAACTCAAACAAGTAGCTGATCGTGATAACAAGCCGAGAAAAACGAAGTGGACGCCTCTCTTAGTTCGCGATTAAACTGTGCGCTGGCCGGGCAACGAAAAAGGAGCAAGACGGCGTCGTATTTCAACTCTGCCAACTGGTCCGCTCCACAAAAGATGGCGCCTCCAAAGCTATTTGCAGCTTCCTTACCATCACCAGCCCGGCTCCTGCTCACCTGCGGAGATTTATTGTGATAGTCTGTAATGGAAATAAAACACTGGGATCACGGCCGCAGGTGGAGAAAAAAGATGGCAGGTGAGAACAAATGCTACTTCCAGTAGCTTAGTTACATACTGTTGAATTAAACAACGGCAACCTGATGATCTGGTTATCCAGAGAGCAAGCAAAAAATAGCTACAAGATGTTGCCGTAAGTACTACCACCGCTGCAAAACATAACCAATAGCCATAGAGAGTTTTTTTCACAATGTCTCCCCCCCCCTTTTTCTGTCTGTCGACTGGTTTGATGCATTCCTCCATCTTTTCCTATCTTGAACTAATATCTCTTCATCGCAAAATACTTATACCAACCTACGTCCCCAATAATCTGCTTCATATATTCTAATCTCTACCTTCCACTACAGTTCTTACCTCTGACTGTTCCTTCCACTAACAAATTATCCAATACCGCATGTCTTAAGATAAGGTCCACCATTCTCTCTCTTCTTTCTGTAAAACCACAACTGCAAAACATATCCCATAATATACTGCACACTGACCGGAAGAACATTAGACTTCTCCGAACTTGGAGTGACACAATTCCCATTAACTAAACTGCAATATAAGCATACAGAAATAAAAAGCAGTGACTCTCAAAGTTTATCGTGCATGCATCAAATCACTTTGCCCTACTGTACAGAATTGCATCGGCAATATCGGATAGCATGAAGTTTTTGAGTTTAATTTCAAGCAAGACTCAATAACTCCATACTCAATATGTATACAGGTTCTTACTGCCCCCAAAAGGCATAAGAGGAAGGAGTAAGTCTTGAAGCTAAACACTCAAATATTTTAACGAGTCAGTTTGGAACTAAAAGGTAATGCTTAACGATTAGGAGCAGAGAGAAGCAATGGTCTAAATAGAAGACATGATCAGTAACGTTTCAGCTGCGAACCACAACGTGTATTAGAGAAAGTCCTTAATCAATATAACCGTACATCAATTCTAAATCATTTTAGACGACTCATATTTTTTTTTAAAAAAAATAATAATAAATAATCTATGCCGGTATTTCCAGGTGTCATACATTTTAGTTCTTAACAAACGAGTCTTTATCACAGCTTAAAAATTATAGTAACAACTCAAAAGGCTCTTCTTCATTATCTGACTGATAATTCTATATCAAAAGCAAGGCTACGATCTCCTGCAGTAAGTAATCCGAGATCTCGTCAAATTTATGGACGCAGCCGAATCAAACACTCGTGGACATCCTCCCCTGTGTTCCGTCGCACACCTGACTCGGGTTCCCGAAACGAGATCGCCACGTCAGGGAAACCCGTGCACCTGTTAAGCAGCCGAAGGCAGCGACAGAAAAAACCCAGGATCCCCACAACGCACACGGCAAGCCGGCAACGCCGCGCCAAAAACCTACCCACCTACCTGTCTTATTGACCACACGAGTGTTTGTTCACGGCAGACCCCGGTAACCGGAGGGGTTCCGAATAAATGAGCTGGAAGGAGGGGGCGGAGGCGGGAAGAATAGCCGTGAAGGACAACAAACCCCGAATACCGGCCGAGTGACACGTCACTAGAATAGGAGCCCGGACAATAAAGAGGAGGGGGGGGGGGGCCACACAACGACCTCCCATAAACTGGTGAAAAGTCCAGGTACGGCTGGGCTGTAAACCTTCACCGCAACGGCACTCCACGGCATACGTCTGGCGCAGACGAGCGGGCAGGTATATGGACTTTGGAGCCAGTTAATTTACTGCTCCGCTGACTCTCCTGGGAAACAAACTCGGTGCCGGCTGATCGCAATAATTGCACCACGTCTCGAGATCGGAATCTACGAAAATCGTAACTGGTCTCAGAGGACCATCCATGATTCTTGGGCAGAACGCCAACATCAGGGATAAAAGACAGCCGTCATGACTAAAATTCTGTGCTGATGCAGGACTATTGATGTAGACACGTAAAAGAAAGCCGAGACACGTTGCAAAGTGAAAAAACTAAAAAATGTACACGATAAAATCTTTCGGTTCTCATCCGCAAAATATTTCTGCTACTAAAAGTTGACGTGTTTCTATGGACAATTGTAAATGAAAACACCGTCTATTAGCAACTGGTTATATTCGTATAGGCTCAGACGCGTTTCGCCCTTGAGGAATGGGGCATCGTCAGTGACTGTGAATGTACAAATGTTAACAAAATTACAATATTAATACACATAACTAACTAATAATAAAGTACATTCTACTTACGACTTATGGTTGAGGCAGTTACATGGTGGTCAGGAATAGCTTTATTTGCACTTTTTTGTGAACTGAACTGTATTTATGGTTCCACATAACTATAAGAATATCTATTGTTACCCTTTTTTGAAGGTAACCATACCACTGTTTCAAAATCTATTGAAAAAGGGTAACAATAGCTATTCTCATAGTTATGGAATCTACGTCGTTTGTAGACTTTTTATTTTTTTAGCATTACTGTTCTTCAAGTAATAAAAAAGATGAAGTGAGATTACTGTTGACCTTGCCTTCCCCCCCACCCCTCTTTTGAGAGATTTCACCTCTCGTAATTAATGAAAGCCCCCCTTATAGCCATTTCATGGCGCACACTTGTATCAACTTCTAGAATTCTGTCTCTGCTCATGACATATAATCGCGATAGATTTTCTTTTCTTCGTATAAAATTACCACAAATTTAAGGAAATATGATTAATCTACAATATAAACAAAGGAACTATTAAATTCTGGGTCCAAAATATTGTTGAGGGATGTATTTTGAGAAAATACCCAAATAGTGATTTCTATTTTAGATCTCGTAATAGTCCATTACGTCTATTCCTAAACAAAATTCAAATAAAAAGTATATTAGGGTCATCCATAAATTACGTCACACCTTGAAAGGGGGGGAGAGGGGGTCAACAAAGTGTGACATCGTGTGACAAGGGGGGGGGGGCGTGTCAAACTTTGTGACATCACATGAATAATTTGTATCACTTTTTGGCTCGTGTTGCATATTTATTTAAACGATCATGTGGCATCTGTGGACTATATTTTTCATCATACAAAGCCACTAACCATCATAAGCAATTACATGAGAGGCAACTAGAAGTTTTCCCCATCATGAAGATTCGTCCACAAAGCATTGCCGCTAGACGAAACAGGGAAGTTCTCTGCTTATTAAACGATGACGATGCTTTATGGTTGGATGAAGATGATGTTGACTCATCGATGTTCCCAACACTATCGAAATCAAGAATAAAGTGACTATTATGCCGGTAATAAACAGTATCAAGGAATGGGTTCAAAATCCATCGACACATGATGACTCAATTCTGTATCTTTAATTCCATTTTTTATGTTTCTTATATTTTCTTAAATGTTTGATTTATTGTCGATATGATTTTTTTTAACTAGAAATACATAAATCATTTTGGAAGTGCTGTTTTAATTTATAAATTTAAAATTGCAAAATATGTGACGTCACGCCAGGGGAGGGGTGTCCCACAAAAGTGGCAACCTGCGACATGGGAGGGGTCCAAAATATGAAATTCGTGTGATGTAATGTGTGGACGGCCCCTTAGCTCACTTTCGCTTAAACAAACAATATCAGTTCGAGACAACCCTTTTGCTCAACGCAGTTTAGACAGGCTGCAAAAAATGGATCAAGGTAGTTTGAACGCAAAATTCCATTCCCATATTTGTCAGGGAATGTAGAAAAACTCCGAATAGAGCTTATTTATATCGGGAAGGAAAGGCGAAGAATTTCCATTGAACCTGGCAGGACGCAGGTCGAATGAAAGGCGGGGACCCGACAACAATTAGCCTGCCTTCCTTGCGCGTGAGGGCAATGGAAATTAGAGCCGCGCAGCCCGTGAAATAAAGACCCCGCCACGCACTTCCTGAACTGTCAGCAGCATTGTGAGCTCGCGACACGCCGCTCCTGGTTCCCACACAGCATCCGATCACTAGGCTAACGGAAACAACCGACTCCTAGCGCTCAACGTCCTGTCCAATAGCTCCAAGTAAACTTGCTTGGGGAGGGGGGAAGATAGCGTAGGAAGGTTATGGTTAAGGACACATTCATCTGGAAATCAATGATGCTAGGTAGGCCACTAAATGTTAATCTGACAAAAACTGGCAAATTGGAGTGTTGAATGGAGCTTTAATATGGAGAAGGAAGGCAACATGAACGAGGAGAAGATGTATATACAGAAAAATTGGACCAACAGGCGGAGGCTCATATACTGTATGTTAATTGAACTGGAGATAATATAACAAATTTTATCAATCTGTAATCTAAGATAAAATAATACAAAAGAAAGACATGTAAAATGTAAGAAAGGTGTTATATGTAACCACGATACCAAACAATTGTAAAAGTAGAACATTGCCCAAAAAATTAAGATTCCTGAAGGGAAAATATGTAAATATAAGCTGGTCAAATTGGCGCAAGCCACCGACCATTAAATATATATATATATATAAAACAAGAGAACACCTCTCCGTCTTCCTAGCGTCATACAGATTTATAGTGCATTAATTCTTCCCAGCTGCCTCTTCTGCTAACAAACTTTCTTCTAAGATCATCCCTTAATCATCGATGTGGTCCTTCTTTCAGGTGTTTTCCTAAATCCCACGATTTTTCTCCTGACGTGAGCGAACCAACATACCTTTCAGATTCGTTCTATCACACTTCCCACTGCCAGTTCCTCCCTTATACCAACATTCCTTACTCTATCTCTTTTCGTTTTACTAGTGGCATTTGTAGTACCATCACCTCTAAAGCTTGCAACCAATTCCAGCATTTCTCCGTCAAGGTCCACTGCCTTCCGAGATCCGCCTTTGCCACACACTAGATACTCGATACCTAGGTAAAAAAGTTTCTATTTGTAACCTGGTACTTATGCCATTCTCAATTCCAAATATACGATAGTATAAAAGTTCCATGGAGATACTTCTATTTAAAGCGAAGAGTAAAAGACAGAAAGCGATGGAGAAGCGGCTGTATCTACTGTGAACGAAGCTGTTACCAAGCATAACTAATTTGCGTAAATTGAAAATATATATCCTGATAAGTACTATCAGTAGATAAGTCACAATTTCTTGCTACAAATTTCTTTTGTACTATAAATTAATGCCTATCATCTGAATATATGTATTAACAGTATTAGCCAGTGCTGAGTAGTTTTTCCTAACAATTCAACATTGAACCTATTAGTATAAATCAATTCGCATTTTATCCGGTCTTTAAAAGAGTACAATTCAGGTTATACAATGATAATGACTTACACTAATTGTACTCATCACGATAGATATAATAAAATCAGTTATTGCTGCACAGGAAGACGTAGAGGTGAGGGCAACTAAACATGTTGGCAGCTCATTGCCATGGAGAGGTAGTCACGCAAACTAAGACCCGTCCCATCATCTACATTCTACAATACACGTCAGCGCTAACATCAGGTGCTGTTGCGAAAATGCCTCCGTGTGCTTCCCTTATCACTGCCATACGCGTCACAGAAAACAAACTATTGTTTCCGTACTTAATTGCAGTCTCCCCAAGGTCAACGATTATGGTAACTAAGACAGCGAGACTACCTAGTCGTTTAGCGGGTTTACACACCCGTCCCGGAATGGACAAGTCTAAGCACTTCCGGTTCTGTCCAGTACAACCTTTGGGATAAAACACCCAAATCGGCGTTGTGAAGAGTGACCAGAAAGGTTAAATATACGATACTTGACGTCATAAGACGGCAGAGATAATAACTCACTCCTATATTTTGAACTGCTGTAAACAATATGGACATGTGATAATAGTACTTCAGTCAAGCTTGATATTCAAGTTAGTATAAGGCTGCATGAATGTAACAGTCATGTTCTTAAGGGTCATTTCCTCAGCTACATGGATGAAGAATGTAAAGATTTCGGTGCCACTAGGAAATACACGAGTTCTTACTCGGTACAGACTGTTCTAATGACTACATGTTCCATTATGAAATCTCCTGTCCACTTTGCTCTTAACGGCGTATCGAAGTTCGATCTCACACACTGACTCATCTCCTTTCACAAGATTCTGTTCCAGAACAAGTCAACAAGGCATTCTTCCTCAAAGCTACCCGTCACATTCGTTTCCTTTCCACGAAACAGTACCAACTGAAGAGAAATTTTCTGATAGAAAACACGTAAATATACGGAGGATATATAAAATTTCTCCACTACAGTCGAACTGTTGTATGTGTCGCTTTAAATATTTTAATTGGGTGAATCATTTATAAGCATGCATTAACAAGAATTTTCAAAGGCATTCAGCCAAAAAATCAGCTGCTCAAAGTTTGTACGTTTATTCCTTCTTAATTTTGGTGAACTGGGTAGAGCACAGCAATAAAAATTCTTTCTGAGCAAGATTTAACAACAACGGTATTAATTACATACACATTCATACGCATTGATCTTACTTTCCCAGTTGGTTTTGAACAAAAAACTATTCAGCTGAACTTAAAATTGAAACGTTCCAGCTTTCAAGACGCTCCACTAGTCCAGCTTTCAAGTATCTCCACTAGAAGTAGAGTCCGTTAGCAGAATTCACTGTACATACAGTAGTCAGGTGGCTTAGTTGGTTAAGGCGTTTGACTGATGGACGAAAGGTCCACCGTTCGAAAACCAGGCTCTTCTGGTATTCCTTAATCTAGGGTTACCAACTCTCTAAGGAACCAACCCGGGAGATTTGAACACATGGGGGGAGGGTTGAAAGAAATTCGCTAATATAGGCTACGTTAATTTTTATTTTTGAATTTATATTTACATTGCTTTCGGGAAGTATATAATATCTGTCTGTCTTTCAACTCATAATCATAAAAAAATCTAGATTAAAAATAAAAGTTTGTGGCATTTGTAAGTTTGCTTTTATAAAAGATGTATTCATTCTGTTTGTTATCTTGTTTGATACTTGTTCCATCATGATAAATACGAGTTCACAACAATCATTAGAGACAGAAGTTGAAAGAACAAACGAAAAGCTTTTTCAAGTATGGGCAGGGATTTCTGCCATTTGATTTCCCGTTTCCTTTGTACTACTACTTTCAACTCCTGATGTATCATGAGACGTTTTATGAAGTAAGGCACCTAATCTTTGACACACTCCGCAGTAAAATCTGTCGACGCATCACGGACATTACTGCATGAATATCTCCTCGACTAACTGAGCAAAACAAAGGAAACAACCTCGCACGGCGGCGCCTGGCTAGCGCGGTTATATCCGTTCGATGTGGCGCGATTTGTGACAATTTTATTTTAAAATATCCGGAGAAATTATGTATCCCGGGAGCTTGGCAGGTTAAACATCATTACCGAAGTCTCTCTGGCATTCCGGGAACCAGTCTTCACCTCTGGTTGCTCTGTTCATGTTAAGTAGCTAGGACGTTCCGTGGTTCGGATTGCACATAAAGCTGTAGGTCCCCTTAAACCAGTAGGATTACTGGGTTAAGGGCAGCAGAGCCACATGCAAGACTAATCGAAAATCTGTCATCCGGCGGCCGAACAATCCTTCGGCATCTCCAGGCCAACAATTCCATAAGCATTTAAACTTTATTCTACACATCGTATTAAGAAGACCGGAGAGATAAAATGCATGAAATTGTTAATCTATTTGAATATCTAAAGAACATATACCCTTTCAAAGATTTGGAAAACAAAAGAAAAACCAAAATTTGGATGGCCTGTCGGAGATTCGAACCTTACTGACCGTTTCACCCACAAAGAGCTCCATTTGATAACCCAAAGAAGACAGATGCCACAGGTTAGGAGTAAAAAATGTAGGTTCCATCGATATTAAGTGTTAGGAATGTAAGCGGAATCTTTACTAATGGATTATCTTCAACATGACAACTTGATAAATGGAGAATACTATTGGCTATGGGAGAACTGAGGAAGTCCAATAACGAATTCTTGGATCATCAGTCGTAATCGTCAGAATAAGCTTCTCAAAGTTTTAAATACTACTCTCTGCTCCTTTTTGTTTCCGTTATATCAAGTGGCTACTGTAACCGTACAAGACTATTCAGCAGAGGTTAGGGAAAATATCTTCGGAGAGCGAATAATGGAGCTGGAAATCAGATGAAATAAATGTTTGCTACTGTATTATGCTGAAAAACAAATAATTGTTAAATTAATTTTTGCTTCATAATTATTAGTTTTTTAACCATGCGATCAATGAGTTTAAAACTCAAACGTAGCGTTAATGGCACAATTTCACTCCTACTTGTCCAGATTACATCGCCTAAGTGAAGTTTCCAGCTACCGCATTTCTTCGATGTCATCCGATGCGTGGCCTGTCAACGTATTTTTACAATCACAGGATCACAACGTCTATTATATGATTTCCTAAGCTCATTCACTCACCTCGATAGCTATTGGCTGGAGAACGATGTCAAGTGTCAGTCTTCGCTCGCAAAACAGCGACCAGACATAGAAGAAATTCGTGGTTATGTCCACGATTTAATAGCTAAGCAACTGCTACAAAATTAACTGCCTTAATACATTCATTAAGTTTGATTTTCGAAACATTTCATAGTTACAAAACATCGATAAACTATTCGACTGCAAAAAAAATGTGGAACTGCTTTTCAGTAACATGTTCCTAATCGTAGCAACATTAAAACTTTCGCCAATGTTGCTGCTTGACCAATTACGTATTTTACTGCCCACTTTCGTTAATAGTCTTTGTTTATGTTCGCTGTACGTGAGTTAGTTGGTTATTTAAAGTGGACATCAGACCAAATATTTTACCGAATCCAGTATTCTGGCAATTCATTTCTTCAGAGTTACTGAACTGTTTAGTAATCTGGAATCTGTACTTAGCTCTCTGGCCGTTACAGACACTGTGACAAAAGATTACAGTATGAATATTTTCCCAGCCTCAATAAGAAAAAAACGTGATGCTTTCCAAACAATTTGCACTCCATTTGAAGACGAATTATTCAAATTTTGCAGTGAACTTTTAGGATTAAATACAAGTTTGTATTTCAGCAAGATCAATCTATCAACCACGACCTTGGAAAAAATTATACGATCGTCTCTGTACGTGTTTTATACGTCTATTAATACTTCTGAGTTATTCAAGAGATTTTATTCGTCATAATGGTGAATTATCAGTCAAGTTCGTATTTGTTCAGATCAGGTCATAATCTTTTACCTTAAAAACTGGAACTATTCTAGACCCGTGATTATACCCAAAAAACTGTCACGGGCTTACACTAGTTCGTAATAAAACGATGCTACTAGAAAATGGGGGAAAGAAAGTCTTGATGAACCTACACATGTATCTCTGAAGCGATGCGATAGAGAGATGAATGTTACTTGTTATTCTGCCATCAAACGCATTTCTTTCGAGCACACGTTAGTAGTCTGAAGAGCGGAAAGAAATACTCATTGAAGTTCTGATCACTCGGTTCACATGCGAGGGATATCAATGGAACCGCTGCTACTTCCCTACAGGGCAATACCACTTACGACAGAATTGCTGTCTAAAATCACATGAACATTACTGTGAATATTACTTTGCGCTGAAATGACTAAAACTTTTGTGAAGAACTAAACAATATCCTGTGAATTAGTGTAAAGTCAGAAAAGAAATTATTTTCTGTTATAACATGGTCTTTTTAAAACTAATAATGGATGCCTACAAAAGAAAACAAAAACAACAAATCATAACCTACAAAAGAAGAGAAAAACAAGAAGTTATAACCTTTGAAGGCTTCAAAAAAAAGCCTATGATTGTATCCAGAGAAATTAAATGCTGGATATATTAAGGAATTTTGGACTTCGTCCCAAATTAATAAGAATGATCCAATTAACCCTCACAAATGCCAAACCTAAAGTAAATTTCAGAGGAGAACTATTTCAACAATTTATAACAGGACTAGGACAGGAAGATGGTCTTTCACCACTGCCCTTCAACTGAATACATGATGAGAGAATGGTACAAGGCAAATCCTAAAAACATAAACATTGGAACCAAGAACGATCAAACAAACTTACATTGTTTGGGATTCGCAGCTAATAACATACTAGAAGTCATGTTTCAAATAATTAGTCTACAAAATATAGCACAGAAATCTCTTAGACTTAAATTAGGGTAACAGACCATCTAGTAATAATCCAACTTAGCAGTAGACAGCGGAAAAGTAAAAATAGTAGAACAATATAAATACCTGGGCTTAATTATGAAAAACCTGCCTGGCAAGAAAGAACTAACAAAATGAAAAAAGCTCAAAACCTAACGTGGTCGACATACAGCACATGTTTACCGATCAAAACAAAATTAAAACACTACAATAACGGTGGTTCAGCCAGGTTTAACATACGGAAATGAAAATCTATTAAAAGTCTCCCAGAAAAACAGAATTGACACAATTTTAAATGCGGAGAGAACAATAGCCAGAACATACATAAATAAAAAAAATATTAAAAAGAGGGACAGTGGCGGATAGGGCCAAATGAGGCGGTATAACTGGAACTGGAGCCCATCGCGGATACTATACGTAAAAAGAGAATTTCTTTCCTCGGTCACATCATGAAGACATCAGAAACCAGGTTAACAAGAAGATGAATAGAAAAACTTTGGAAGATGAAGCAATAGGCAGGATGGATCAAGGAAGTTAGAGAAGATATGGAAGAACTAGAAATAACCCTGGATGATCTGTATGGCAAAAAAGAAAAACTAAAAAATATATTGAAAGACTAGAAAATAAGATTTAAACCGAAAATAAATAAACGACATGCAATGAACAGGGTATTTATAGATTAGGAAAGACACAGAAGATCACAACGAATTAAAAGATACTGGGCGATTCAGAAAGAACGGAGCGCCCACATGCCTAAAAAAGTGATTGACTAAAGTGGTCCAATGAGGCCGTAAAAGCATAATAATAACAACAACTTTTTTTTAACAGTTTAACGTCCCTTTTTAACAACGTGGTCTTTAGAGACGGGAAAGGATGGGGGCAAGGAATGGGAAGGAATTCGGCCATGGCCTTTTGAAGGAAGCATCCCGGCATTCACCTGGAGTGATTTGGGGAAACCATGGAAAACCCAAATCTGGATGCCCGGACGGGGATTCGAACCGCCGTCCTCCCGAATGCGAGGCCAGAACGCTATCCGTTACACCACCACGCTCGGTAAAAACAACAACTTGGCCAGCCGTATCCCAGTGGTGTAATCTTGCAAATATTGGTGAATTCTCATTTCCGGTGTTAAAGACATTTAACATTAACTAGTAATGTTGAACTTCAGTTTTCTGTCTACACGGAATCTGCGATAACAATTGCTGCATTTCAGTATAATTTTGCCAAGTTTATTAATACATTTGTAAAGAGCATGAAGTACACACTACAGTTATCGAACTGTCACTAAGATCTCGCCTGTGAACTTTCGAAGTTCCTCCTCACGGATGTGTTATTACCAGAGGACGATAAGCTGGCCAGGAACTCTGACGATAGTGTGTCGGGAAGGAATATAAACTGTTAGACCGAAGGTATAATCTATACTGCCAAAGCGGGACATACCTCAACTATCACAAACGTTCAGTTCGATTGCGCACAGGTATGTCAAACACACTTCACTTTACTCCTAGATCTACCGGTTCAATGATTATTCGCTCAGTTTACTGGCTGAAACAATCATTCGATAGCAACTGCTGAAGGACTAATATAAGGAAGTAGGATACTGTATTGATATCCACTTCTTTTTTAGTATGAACTGGTTGAAGATATTTAGACAGCGCTAAGTACAGTCTGCGAACCATATTTCTGCGTGGTCATTTAATAGATTTAGAATGACTCCATTCTACACACAGACGCAAAGTTCTTAAAGTACTGTAGATTGCTAATGTTCCATATATATTTCAAGATTTGAGTTTAAAGGACAATAAACGCTACCCTCACAAATATCAGGGAATAGGCAAAGTCAGTACAGTATGATTGCTACCTTTTGTTCTTGCTAGTGTCCATTTACTGTGTAGCACTACTGGTCTGTACAGTAATCATATATTACAGTCCAACGAAAAACTATGGTTTCCTAATCTTCACCTTCTAAACTAGTCTTAGCACCACGGTGACATTAGCTGCCAGTTTAGAACATTCTACAGTTGAAAGCTCTTAACACGATTAGGTGGCAGGAGCACCATGCCTGATTACTTCCCTTTGACAGATCATCTAAGCTTATGAGCAATAAAGGCGAAGCCACCGAGTGGCTAGATATTTAGTGGCCGCAAGTGAGAAACTACATTCTTAGTGCTCGGTGTCTACTTATTGTCAACGTCTAATTTCCTTCTGAAGATATTTTCCAGAAATTACTAACGTCCATGTTAGTTACGTTTCTGTATTTAAAATTTAAGTTAGACCACATTCAATTTAGTAGCGCTATCTACTTAATTTGTTCAGCACCGACTTGCGATTTTCTTGATAGGTATTATTGAGATGCATGAAAGCGTAGGGTAAATTAGTTTTACAAAATTTCTTGCGTAAAAACATCTTAAATTTGTGAAAGACGCCGAAGACAGTTTGGTGCAGAAACGTCGACAGATATAATCGTTTATGAAGGGAGTAGAGCTTTCAAAAGATGTCCTATAGCTTGTGGATGAGCTGTGTTCTGAATGTACGAGAAAAATCAAAATTAAATCTTTTTCTCAAGGAACACGTACACAATCAGAAAAAATTGTGTAGTCATTAAAAAAAATTAAAGTATGTAAATTAATTGTTTTAGTTTTATTGTGCTATGTTTAAATAACAACTTCTAATTTAATTTTAACGCTCCTTGTACAAATGCCTGTCAGTAAAATAAATGCTTATCCCGAGGTGATGCGAGCATGGAGAGAGACATTAACACGCCAATTCACTCAATTTATAACTCAAATACGCCAGCCTTCACTAAGCGGCCAGTAACGCATTAATAACTGCGCACGATTCCTCGGTTTCAGCTTTATTTTCCAATCGGTTACACGAAATAAATGGATTAACTATGGAACGCATTTTAAATTCATTCATCAAGTATATCACGGCGCGTATTACCCCATTTCCCACTCGTTTCAATTCCGCTGCAGTGCTGTTAGCGACCGGCAAATCAAATAAAAAAAAAAAAAAACTTTCAAGTCTAACAATGACAGCACGGCAGGGCGGGGCGGGGCGGGCTTTTTAGCGCGAGTACCTGAAAGCAAAATTCAGTTAACCGACTCCGGTGCTCTCAATAAAGCCGCCCGCCTGGCGTATCCGCACCTCAAATGAAGTACTCATTAATGCGCATTTTTTGCAGCGGACGGTTCTGACCCGATTCTACTTCCTGGAACGCAAAACTATATTGCCGGCGCCAAACACTCGTTACTACTGCAGTACCAGGCCATCAAAAATGCTTTAACAAGCGTACAAACTTAAACAAGATAGACGAACATTATTTCCCCTACACATCTCTAGTAAGGAACTTCAGTCAGAAACAACTGTCCATGATTTCACCTCAGAAGTATCTCAAAATCATAACACCCGAAATTGGTTTTGGGTGGCAGAGGATTATTTGAAAAAAAAAAAACCGACATGCTTCTCAACTGATGATGTAAGTACGCAATATATTTTGTGGGTTTGCAATCCGGCCAGTGTGACTCAAATACGTACATAGAAGAAATATTTTAATATAGTTATTAATAAAAGTAGATATCTGTATGCAAGTCAATTAATTCAAGCAGAAAATATATATCAAGTGTGCTGTAAAGTCCTCCAAATTTCTTGGATTCTGATGATATATTCCCTGACATAGCGTTCCCATGCAGCTATCCACTACACTAGTTTTGGTGAGGACGTACTTTAGTTTTATAAGACTAGTCTGTAGTGTATTCGTTGCTGTCTTTCAAGGTTCGACCTATAAATAGGAATTTAAAATTACGCATTGTTTCAATGCCCCTTCGTGTAGCTTTGTATTTGACTGAATCTTCTTTTTCACCACTTTATCATAACATCAGGGGTCGGCTGCCTAAGTTATAATTCATCACTGGCATCGTCAATTGGAGCTTTCGTTTCGGACCGCATACCCTTGATAAAGCGAAGCATTTTATAACTATTGCCAGGTGGTACTACGTACTCATACCATTTGTTTGCGAAATGTGTAATTAAGTTCTATGTGTGGTAAGTGTTTTTTTTTTTTTTTTTTTGTGAAATGTGTAGTTTATGAGGAGGAGATTAGAGACCGTCCTTGTATTTGCACTGAGCCACATTGGGGGGCTTGTATTGCACTGAATCAACCTTATTAATGATTCAAACAGCCCATTTCTTATACATGGGCAATATGCTTCTTTTTTTAATTTTTAAAAAGTGTAATAACTTGCACTGTTTAATGTACTTTGACATTTAATCAGTAAACATGCAATACTGACCAAATCACGTCAAATTTGCAAACTAGCGAAAATTTTTGCACCTATATAGTTGACAGCTCAATTTTTAAAACGTCTCCCTAACAAAATTGTACAATGCGAGAGACTAATTCTAGCAAGACGCGGCACCGAAAAGCAAAATTTTTCTATGTCTATGAAACGGTCGCCTCTTTCTCTACTTTTAATAAAGTGCTATTAGTTTTAAAGGGTTCCCGTAAACTGTACTTTTTGTAACATCATGAAATTTATGTTGCACAATGGTACCTTTTAAATGACCTCAGATAAGTACCAATGGCAGACACGATGAAGTATAATGACCATGGCACAGCTCCGTGTGACTGTGCTTAAAATCTTTTAAATGAATTTCTACTCCCATACTCATCTGTGGATTCTGTTTTGAAACAACGTGTACAGCTTGGTTCAGGGGCTCAACCGCGAAATAATTAAATGCATAACTCGCCATTCTATAAATCGCAACTCGCAAGCCACCGTGAAATTAATATATTTGTGAATGCGTGATATGCTAAAAATTCAACAATTTTGCGCTGTGGCATCTGGCGTGACGGGAGGCCACGTTCGGCCTGACAACTTGTCTGCTCGGTAGGTTTCATAATCACAACCATGCAGCTCAGCACAGGATCAGATAGGAGTACACTACACGAATTTCCCTGTTCCTCAAGAAACCCGTGCCTAGACTCCTAAAGAAGTTGACAGTGCATACACACTACGTTTCGCAATGAGGGGAAGCTCTGAGTCCACGATTTATCACGATCTCAGTAAATATAGAGTAAGGGGTACGTTATTCTGAGAATGCACTCAGGGTTTGGGAGTAGGAATACCGTAACAGATATCAATTAACTCCCGTGGTAGCAGCGACCCTAGATTTCATGAAATGAGCGCTATGGGACGGAAGCGTTTCTCTCTTTTACGTTGATATTAACGTATGGAATTCGTTTCTTCTTTTTCACTACCGTTTCCCGGGATTATGAAGTTAATTTCCTTTGATGAGTAAACTTATCAAAGCCACGACCAGATATGGAGCTTTTAGTTTTACGGCCGCATCCCATTGCTGACACCAAGTTTCTTATAACTACTGCCAGGTCGTACTACCTCCTATGGGAGCGTCCGTAAACTACGTGGATACGTCTAAGGGAAAAGGGGGGGGGGTTCTGGAGGCGAGGCTACGCTGCGCTACGTGAAAAGGAGAGGTTTCCAAGCCAGGCCACGTAGCTTTCCATTCATAACATGTCCAGAACACAAAACAGCATGTGAATATTTATTTCCTTCATTTAATTATTTCCATATGTAGTTTACAATAGTCTCACAAGAGAAAACAATACAAAATGTCTTATGGAGCTACGTGGTTTATGGACGCTTCCCTAATTGGAAGAAGTAAGGGGGCGTCCATAAATTACGTAACGTGAAATAGGAGGGGGATGGGGTCCGGCAAAATCTCACCAAGGGGTAGGGGGGGGGGAAGTCAACGGAATCTCACGCGAGGTTTTTGGTGGACTGTAGACCAAAAAAATCTACAAACCAGGCGAAGGCCGATTTTAGGGGGTATTTCGCGAAATGTGTGGGTTTAAACGGCTCTGGAAGGTCTCAAAACGTTGCGCCGGTGCTTTTTCTAGGGGGGCGGGGGGGCGGGTGTGTGTCTCAAGGACCAGATCTCACCAGAGGGAGGGGGGGGAATCCGGAAAAACACCTAACGTAATTTATGGATGCCCCCTAAAGTGATTCCATCTGTCTATGAAACTTGTAACAGGTTTGGATGTAATAAATGTATTTTTTGTTTGCGAATTTATTTTATGACACGGAAATTAGAGATCATTCTGGCATTCGCTTTGAAGGCTGCGGAAAACCGCAGTTAGGACGGCCGGTACATAGGGCCCTAGGCTCGTTCCCGGTCCGTTGTACCTCCCCGATCCACCGCACTCAGCCACACTGGCGGGTAACTTCTGGAATTCGTTTCCTAAAGTGTATATTTAAACCAAAGAGTTCGAAGTTGCCGTTCAACTCCCATGAAAGACCTCGCGATTTGGCCCATCATGTAAGGCGCTACCATACTGGACACGGTGAGCACAACCAATCAGTGTGTAAATCTATGGCGCAGCGTGCAGTAGCCTATATGCGAATTTGGAATGGTTCTTAGATTCTATGTAAAAAATTACAAGCAACACAATTCTAAAATCCCAACATACATTTGCATGAAGCTATACGGCACGGATACAGATAACATCCGTATCATTCTTAAATCATCGTTAATATCATTGATACGTGAAAAGTAAATACTAACAAAAAAAAAAAATCTCACGAAGCCCATTCTTATGTCGAAATGCAATGGAACTCACTGTCCTTAAGCATGCGATTACAGTACACCATGGGATATCGAGATAAAATGAATATCGCTTACCGATATTAGCTGTAATGAAAGCAATCCCTGAAAATAATTTAAAAATCAATTTGCTACCTTACAGTATGCGTAAGTGTCAGTATAAGTACCAGTGAAGACGTTGAATACTAATCTGCATACCAATATGGAGCCAAACGCTGCTGGTCCGATCTGCAGTTTAGTCTGGATTGGGCATTTGTCAAGCGTTTGTCGATAAAACACTGACTGTATTTCACCACCGCCGTACAGGTGTAAATGAAATGCAGATAAGCAGGTACACACTTCATGAAAACAGTATAAAATGCTATATTTCCAAGAGGAGGGGACTATACCTTAATTACCTTCCGAATGTCCAGGCCCATGTTTAAAACGATAGTTGTAACAAGCAGACAGGGAAAAGGTTCGATGGTAGTGGAAGGACAGAGTGAAGGAAAAACACAAAAAGCGTAATGCTCTGGGTAAGAAGGCGGTATATTCAAAGTGTTCCCTCGTTTTGATGTGAATCCAATGGCAAAGCACCACCGGTAGAGTGCAGTGATGATGCAAGGCCCCGCCACATGAAGTAGTCTTCAGACCCCGCAGCTCATGTAAAAATTAATTAGCAGTCGGGTCTTAGCGGGACCGCTGCATGCAACTCACCAACACAAATTAACTTAGGAGGGATGAGCCTCCAATGCGCACAATAATTAGCAATGGGCAATACCAGGCGTGATCATTAATTTCAAAGGAGGTTCATACTGTCAAGCGATTGACACGCTTCGAAACAGTGACGTAAACCAACATTGGCGAGTCCTGCCAATAAGTACAAGCACGCTATGTTCGCAAAGTCCTCAGTTACTAAGTTTTCGGTAGGATGAGTATCCGCGCAGTTGCGATGTAACGATCGGGTCCAACACGTAGCAGAGAACCAACATCAAATCTGTGTGAAAAATCAAGAAATTGGTAACTAAACCAATGGAAAGTTGATGTCAGCTTAGGTGAACCAAGCAATGAGAAAGACGGGGTTTTCTGAGCGGCATTCGCGTTTTATAAATGTCAGATCACTGCTAGAAAACAACGAGAAGCCAAACAGCTGAGATGTGGAGGAAAAAATCGACAAATTTTGGGTGAAGATCAACGTCCGACAATCGAAGATAGCTAAGATCGAACATTCAGTTAAGGTGTCCTTCAGGTGTCTCCAAATGACCGAGAGTTCTTGTCTAGGATCATTACCAGATATAAGAGTTGGGTGTACGGATACTATCATGAGACCTAGAAGCAATCTTCGCAGTGAAGAGCCTGAATCCCCAAGACATAACGTTACGAATTAAAAATATTTAATCAGCATTTTCCTCACATCGTGATTATTGGTGCACTCACTCGTGTGCATTTAACGCCAGAAGGCCATTTGAATTAGACTGATACGTTAAGTCACAAATAGTACGTCACCTAGCTGGCAACAGCATATGTGACTTCATCAGGCAACTGTCAAAGGGGGCACGCGGCCGTAACGCAACATGTGAGCAAACTGTGCTGAAACATACCTGTCACGTCTACTAAGGAATGAACGTTTTAATTGCCATAGCTGAGAACCGATTATATACGTTATAAACGTAGGCGACAGGACATGTTATATTAAGAATGGAGCTTTACAAGCAGCTAATTAATTTTTGCCATAGGCCGTAGTACTGAGTTCGATTCATCGTTCGGTTAATAGTTCTATTAGTTTTTGCGGCAACACTCGTTTCAAAAAGGGCCCTATTAATGTACATTATACGTATTTCGTACATAAAATAGCGATGATTGGCCTGGTTGGTCAGTGATACATTTAAGTTGGTATTTTGGAGAACTTGAAACTGCTTTCTTTCCACCTCTGGAAACGTTTGGTATGCGAAGAATGCTAACGCTGAAGTAGTTAGGGTTCCACGCAACATTGCAGATCTAAATAATCCCGTAGTGTCACCGGTTCTGAAAACGTAGAGGTGAATTGCGTAAAAGTTTGAACGTACCACATTAAGTGGCCCAACTGCCTTTCGGGGTACCCAGGCGCATAATGGCATACGTATAGTTATCTAATTTAATTTAATTGCAATGGAGCACATGCTCCGGTGGCAATTTCCCTACACACCCCATCTTTCCCCTATCCTGCTGCATTTGCCCTCTACAAATTTTATCTTTAAATTATCATTACCATAATCAATAATCGCGGGATTAGACAAATAGAAACTGATCACTCACTAAAGGATTTTTTTTTTTTAACTGCTTAACGTCTCCTATAACAACTAGGTCTTTAGAGACGGGACTAAAGGATAAACGACTCGCAAGCTCCATATACTCTTACTAATCAAGTTTAGTTATAAATATGTAAACCATTTTTAACATCGGGAAATAATTAAATCTACATCTAACCAATACTATAAATGCGAAAGTAACTCTTTCTTTCCGTCTGTCCTTTACGTTTTCACGACTAAATGACCAAACCAATATTGATGAAATTTGCGAAGGAAATAGTGTGCATCATTAGAAAGACATACGATACTATTTTCTGGATAAATAACATGTTCTGTCAAGAAATTCTGAAATCTAACCTATCGGTGACAGATAGAAGGATCGCGTGTGTAAATCTCTCAGGCTTTGCTTCTCTCGCAGTCAGTTTGTGTATTTTTTAACTAACTTATAGCTTCCTATATCCAATTCTTATAATAAAATTATAAATCCACGCGTACGAAGTTCAGCGTAACAGCTAGTAGTCAATAAAGAAACTATCTTTCGACAAATTTTTATGAAACTTTTTAACAAACACGTCTTAGGAACATTTTAAATAATTTTGACAACGATCAACAAAGTCACTAGATATGCTTTTAAACAAGCTTAAGAACTATGTATTCTTCTGCAAATGGTATGGATATGATTTCGTCAGTTATAGCAGTGGTCCGCAACCGGTGTGCCGCGGCACACTGGTGTGCCGCGAGAAGGTGAAAGGTGTGCCGCGAAATTTTACTCATTATGAGGAATTAATTGTCAAGTTTTTTATTATTTATATTTTAGTTTCATGTGCCGCGAATTGTTAGGTATTATCGTATTCTAAGGAATTAAATGTCATTTATTTACTCACAGTTGCTGTTAGTTTTGTTTATTCATGTTTGAATTTTTTTTATTCCACGGCTCTACTGCTGCGCTTTGAGTTTCTGTATATTTACCGCATGTACTGTGTATGTGCTTTTCCCACAGTCTAAACTGCTTGGATTAGCAGGACTTACCAAACCTTATATTATTTGATTACGTTGTCGCTACTTCTTTGTTTCTGTACCGTTGCACCGACGCATTGATAGACATCACTGTAAAAACAATCGGCACGGTATATGTAACTTCTCTGAAGTGTAAAAATCCCGCTTCTTAACATTACTCCAGTTGCATCATAGCTGTGCTCTGAAGTGATCCGAAAACTTTTAATAATTGGTCTTGATATTTTCTATTACAATTAGCAGACTATGTTATTTCTTCAAGATGGACAAATTCCTTGAACGGGTATTCCGTCTATGAGGGCAACTAGTGAAAGCATTGAGCCTGAAAGAAAGAAATAAAAGTTGATGTAGTGGGAAGATATTGATAATTACTTATCCTTTTTTTTTTTTGGTGTGGTGAAATAACGTCTTCAATTCCCGAGTGAAATACTCAGTACCGCTGCTATGGTTCCTAGTAAATTGAAACAAAACATGTCAAGTAAAGATGTAAATTATTATCGTCGGTTGTTGGAAAATAAGTAAAATACAAAGAACACTCATGATCGCTACAGTACGTGTTTCGGAAGAAGTACAGGAAGCTAGTTATAAGGCAACCGAACTGATCGTAAAGACCAAGAAACCACATACAATAATTGAAACGCTGTTAAAACGTGTTTGTAAAGAGATGGTGAGAATAGTTCTGGGTTTAGAATCTGCTAGTGAAATTTCAAAAATTCCTCTTTCTGCTGACACAATCAATCACCGAGTTATCGATATGTTTCGTTGAAGACGATACGAAGGAGAAAATCAACAACAGTCAGAAGTTCTCAATTCCGATCGACAAGTTTAATTTAATTTAATTGCAATGGAGCACAGGCTCCGGTGGCAATTTCCCTACACACCCATCTTCCCCTATCCTGCACCTACCTACATTTGCCCTCTACAAATTTTATCTTTAAATTCTTTCAAAGTTTTCGGTAAATTATTCATCATTTCTCTTGGTAACTCATTCCAATCCCTGACACCCTTACCTAAAAAAGAGAATCTTCCCACACCCTTGTGCCTGAAATCGAGTGCCAGCTTGTGGTCATGGTCATCTTTTCCCTTCCATGCACTACTTTTCATACCTATTGCAATATCTTTCCATGCCTCATCGCCAGTATATGCCCTGTACACTCCCATGACCCTCCTCATCCTCCTCCTGTCTTGCAATGAATCCCATTCCAGCTCCTTTATCATATCCGTCACTGATTGCATTCTGCGATAATTTCCAGAAACAAATCTAGCAGCCCTTTTTGCACCCTCTCCAACTCCTGTATTTGATACGTAAAATGTGGGTCCCATACTACACTACCATATTCGAGCAATGGTCTGACCAAAGTTTTGTAACCCAATTCCTTGACTTCTCTCGTACATCCCCTCATCACTCTCTCCAACAAGTGCAGAACTTTGAAACCTTTTCCTACCACCTGTCCTATGTGTCCTGCCCAGTTAAGTTTGTTATCAAAAGTAATTCCAAGATATTTACATTTCAAGTCTTCAGCAAGCAATTCTTTCCCCACCTTATATTCATAATTAACCTTTTGTTTTTTATTTGTGTATCTAATAAGCTGACTCTTCTTTGCATTTATCTTCATTCCATGTTTACCAACCCAATTAGATATCCTGTCCAGATCACCCTGCAACTGTTTACAATCCTCTATCGTTTTGATTCTTTTATACAGCATTATGTCATCTGCAAACAATCTAATTTCAGATAGTAAACAATCAACACAATTATTCATTAGAATAGATATTAGCCGCCACGCACAATTTCTGCAGGCTTCGATGGAGATATAATTGTAAGTACTTCTTCTTTTGCAAAGAACTTCCAGAGCAAACTACCGACTGATGAATATTTGCTCCTTAATGAATTAAGATGGAAGGATTGCGTTAGTGTTTGTACAGCCGCTCCGGCTTATATGACAGGTCCAGTGAAAGGATTTGCAGCTAAAGTACTCGAAGTAAATCCCAATACGATGCGATCACTGTCTCATTCACCGCGAAGCCATTGTTACTAAGTCTCTGCCATCTTCTCTGAAAGATGTGCCGGACGAAGTAGTAAGAGTCCTGACCTTCATAAAATCGCGGCCGCTAAATTCGCGACTTTTTTCAGTTTTATGCCAGGAAATGGGTTCAGAACACACTACATTCCTTCTACATACAGAAGTACGCTGGCTGTCACGAGGAAAGGTGTTAACGCGAATATTTGAACTTAGAGAAGAGGTCCAGATATTTTTGACTGTTGAAAGACATAAGTACGCGGATTGATTCGCAAATGGTGAATGGATATGTAAGTTGACATATCTTTCCTACATTTTCGTACACTTGAATGAGCTGAACATCAAAATGCAAGGATTTGAAAATAAGCTGGATTTGTGGTTACAGAGGATTGAAAATGGTTCGTGTGAGATGGTCCAGACTGTATGGTCACTTGATGACGGTAATAAAATGGTGATGGACTTAGTTATAGAACATTTAGAAGCCCTGCGGCAGAGATTCAAAAAGTTCTGTGTTGAAGATTTCAACTGGGTTCGTGATCCATTCGTTGCAAATTTGGAACAACTTCCAATTAATATTCAAGAGGAACTCGCGGATTGAAAAGCTGACAGAACTTTGAAATTCCTTTAGATACATTTTGGCAAACAATAAGGAAAGAATATCCGGCTATGTCCGACATGGAAGTAAATGTGTTATTGCCATTTCCAATTACATATTTATGTGAATTGGGCTTCTCGACGTTTACTGAGATTAAAACATCCAACAGGGAAACACTCAAATCCATCGATGAAGAAATTTTTCCATGGATCAGCCACCTGTGTGCAGTTAAGCAGACACAAGTGTTAATTGAAGGTATGTGTACATTTATTTACTTTAATAGTAACATAAAACTGCCGTCCGACCGGTAAGGTGTGCCGCGAGATTTATGGATATCCTTATGGTGTGCCGCGAGTGGGAAAAGGTTGCGGACCACTGAGTTATAGCCATCACTCCATGTCAAAGCTCGACTCCACACCGCAGCTCTGAATCGAGCAGAATTTGAGAAAATGAATTGGGCATCACGTGATTATCCTCCTTACAGCCTATAAAATTGTTCGTGGTTTAATTAATACGATAATTAAGTAGTCCACGATACGTTTCAATTTAGACTTGTTTTATTTGCATAGAAACGACGTCAACGTTACTGTTTACATGCATTCATACAATCCAGAGATTGCATACTACACTTTTTCGACAGACAATACAATCATTCGCTACGTAATTGAGTCTGTTAAACTACTACTTTCCTGCTGATTTCTTAAAATAGGCTTTATCGAAATTTCTAGAACACTTCAAAAGAATCCGACAGAGATTTCTCAAATATTAACAATACTTAAACAATTGAAACATATTAAAAACAATCAGAATTAATACATAATCATTTAACATCATTACAAACGGTCAGAAATGGAAATTAAAGATACTTAAACACAAAATTATTCACATAAATCATTTTAAACTGTAGCAAATTGTCCTTTAGAGATCGTAACTTGCATTAATACTTGGAATTATGAACATTTAATCAATTCTCTTGCACAATTCGGTTCTTAAACATTTTAAATGTTCTTTAAATAATTTATTTTCATAAAACAGTCTATATACACTGATTTAAGTTAATTGTGAAACAAACATACAGGATCATATTCAACCAAACTCTAGCTTATTACCAATGCTTTATAAAATACAATTCCATTTAATTTTAAGTTTGAGGGCTGTTACATGCCCTGATCTATCACCCTGTGATTTTCATCTCTTTGGACCATCGAAAGAAGCACTGGGGGACCGACGATTTGAAGATAACTCGGTGGAGGCCTTAGTGCGTATGGGCTACTGACGCAAATCCATTCCTTTTACGATGACAGCAACCGATACGCTAGGAATAATTTATCTCTAAAGAGTATACTTGGTTCATTTGTCATGGTAAATAAAATAAAAAATTAGTCTCGTTTACATTTTATCAACCCTCGTACTTGGAAACGAGCAGTTTACTTCTTGTTTTCTGGTGTGCTTTGTCGGTATCAGAGCTTTTCATTGTTGCAATGTTAACTTTTCGGTCGTATACGCCACAAAGCTTTTCGCTCGCGACTGATTTTCAAATTTCAGTATACACAAGGGGACCAAAATGGTATGACCGCCAACAAAAACACCATGTGGCAGTGCGGACGCCTACTGGAGGCGCTGATTTGCGTAATGCATTAGTGCAGTACAGTTCGGCACGTTATCAGAGGGCTCAGCACTGCTTTGTGCACAATGCGCCCTACACCGCTAACTACATTTCAGCGGATCGGGCAGGCTGCACGCGCGGGCGATCTTTTCAGCTCGCGACGGCCAAGTGTTGGAGATTACGTTATTGCAGAAGCTTTTACTAGATTGCTGCCGCGGTCCTCCGAAACACCTGCGGCAGCGATTATGGGCCAACATAACCCTCGCACCAGGCGGCTTACGGCGGCCAAGACAAACGGCAGTGAAATCCGCCCGCGTGGGTTGGCGCACCCGCTTATTAATCCGCGCCACACGAGAAAAGTGCATAGCGGCACGCACCGGGCGCCAGGTGCTAATGCCTCGTTAGCCAGCTCCGCTTGCTATTGTGCACTCCACGGGGAGCCAATTCGCTAATGGCTAATACAACAAGATTTGCAATGAGCTGCACCGAGTAACTTTAATTAACGCTAACTGCTAAACTATGTGGCCACTGTAGCAACACTTTCGAAATACTGTAACACCGCGCTAAGCTGCTGCAGTCAGCTCTCCGTCTCCGCAATTCAAGGCAATAACAAAGCCGCAACAGTTTTAATATTCGCACGTGGCTTCCAGGCGGAATCACAAAATCATCCACACGGTGGTGTGGTACCAAATTTGAGGAAAATTTTAAGAGAAACAGTTATTTTTGTAGATTAATATCAGAAATAGAGAATGCCAGAATTTTAAACGTATGTGTAAAACGTAATTATTACGCAAACAGCAAGCATGATACTGGAAAGCAAACTGGCAAAAAATTGTAAAGACACCTCGCATCTATCGATACTAATCAATACAATCAGTACTAATTGAGACCCTACCTCCCTGCCCTCACAAAAATGCACATTTTTCTTAATTTTTCAATTCGATTCGTTCAGTTTTATTGCCTTTCTCATACATCAATAAAGAAGAAAAAAATTATTTTGATCTTGTGAAACAGGAAACCGATGAAGCCAAAGCATTAAATACAAGATGACAAAGTCAGTCTTACTGGATTAATACTTCATCAGAAGGTTTGCAAGAATAATTTGTCAAGCCTAAATATTTTAATAAGAAAGTAAACAATTCTGTGTTAATGATAATATAATTAATTTATTCTTTTAAGTATTATAAGTGTATATTAATGTCAATTTACGAGTATTGGTGAAGGGCAGAGAGTGGTGATGGCACCAGAAATAACGAGTAAATGTATAAGTCAAGAGTTCAGAAATGTAAGAGTCGATGTGTAGAAAGGCGGTATTGACTGGTAGTGGACGATAGGGTTGCCAACTATATTTTGTTATAAAGTATCATACTTTATTTTTGGTCGGCATACTTTATCTTCCCCATATATTGTGTGGATATACTTAATTTCTGGAACGGAATGTCCGTGTTAATTTATTTATAAATTTGGATTTAGGATGTGGTACCATATACAACATTTTGAAAGGAAACCAACACTTAGTACATAACTAGTCCCATAAGCAGAAAAAAAATGTAAATAAGACAATAAATACCTAACTTTAAAAATACTTTTTTTCTTTCAAATAGTTTCCTCTACCAAAAATAAATACACTTTATGTTCTTAGAAATTATTTCGAAACCCTAGCACAGCGGTTCCCAATTTCCTTTTGGCCACGGAACCCTAATTGATCATACATTTTTTGGCAGATCCCAATTTTTATAAGCGTAAGCTGAAAAACCAGTTTCGCAGCGATAAGTCGTCACAAACGGAAGCAGAATCATAATAGCCTTCTCACGGCGCGGTTATGACTCTTTTAAATGAACATTTTATTTAATTCTTGGACGGAACACGGAACCCTTCTGACCCTTCCACGGAACCACAGGGTTAAGTGGACCACCATTTGGAAACCACTGCCCTAGCAGACGAGGAGACTGCGTAAACCAAAATAATTGTTGAACTGTAAAAAAGTTATTTTATGTTTACTATGATAAATGAACCAAATATGTACTATGTGATTATTGTAGGCCATCTCTTCCACAGTCGTTTGTTAAATTAATAATTATTCTTAATAATTACGCCAGTACAACTGTTTTTGATAATATTTATTTGACGGACGCGTTTCGCCTCTCGTCGAGGCATCATCAGCGTACAACGTTTTATTTTACATTTCTATTTTAAGGTGTGGCTGTTGGTCGCCTGTGCCCTCAACCAGCATGTTTTCACTATTGTGCATATTTACATATTTTGTACAAAATTGGTCTTTTACGAAAACACTTTGAAGCACAGTTTTTTCCAACGACATTGTCAAACTTTAGTTTTTTGTGCGCTGTTGTTGTTCCAGCAAGGGAAGTACATTTCATGAATACTTTTGGCGAGTGAATAAATACTAGGCCTACGATAAAGTAGCATAAAAGTTTATTTCAAGTAACGCAGAAGAAAAGAATCAAAAATGTGTTTTGGAAATGTGATGGGAGAGCGATCATCATAAAGAACGATATAAGATGTTCTCAACCTGCTTGGGGGCGAAAGACAAGATATAATCAGGTAAAGACTAGTTAATAGTAAGACATGGTCACGAAAGATAAAGACTAAGCCATAAATGAGAGCATAGGTTACGACTTCTCACTAAAAGTGAAATTGGTTCAGTATCTCGTGATTGGATACATTCATAGATTAATTGATTGTATTTGTAACATACGTAGAGTAAAATGTCTCAGCCCCGAAAGGTATAGCCTAAAAGCAAAGACATTTAAAGGCTATACACGCATATGCATTTAGACGTATGCATATGCACGTAAGCGTTGATCAGCTCCCGAATACGTTGAATAGCCCCCCCCCCCCCCCCCTCCTTATGGCTTAACGCCTCGTAGAGGTCATTAGAGGCTGGAAAGGAGTGGGGACCAAAGAATGGGAAGGAATTCGGCCATCGTTTTTTGGAGTGAGTGATTTGGAGAAATTGTGGGAAAACACATCTGGATGGCCTGACAGGGATTCGAAGTCACGTCCTCCCGAATACGTATACGCACACCATGAAAATATTTTTAATAATGTCGCATCGCAATGTGGTTAGGCATAATAGTATTAGTAGAATACCTTAGTTCGAATTCCGACAAAGGTGAGAATTTAATACTGAAACTGAAGTTCTATAACGATTCTCATCCCTGTGTAAATGAATACGTACAGAATACTGTTGCAGAGTAAACAGACGAAACGTGGCACTGACCACAACACTTCCACTATATGTCGATCTGTCAAAAATGAATACGAATATCTAGCATCGTCAAATCGAATTTGAATAATGATGAGACCTGCGCGATGATTACAATGTGCAGAATTTCCTTATGATATTTGAAGAAACCCGTGGGTAGGAAATCAACCTTCTGTTTGAGTTTATATGTGGGAAGTGAATGTACAAATTAGTTTGAATGGGAACGTTTATTTATTATACTAATAATACTATAGGTGAGAAAGGATTCGCAAACTAGAAATAGCCTACCAAACTTCGCGAGAGATCTACAATAAAAAATGTCTTATGAAACAGTTCTGAAACCAGTAGTTTTGTATGCAGTTGAAACCTTGTTCCTGAATGCCAACAAAGGACTTCTGGGAGAACTGGAGGGAAAAAAAGAGAGATAAAAATTAGAGGAATTCTGTGTTCCAACTTTAAGAATGGCGTCCATCAAAAGAGATCCAACAAAGAAGTCTAAAGCAAAATAGAGAAAATCACTGAAACAATCCACAAAAGATTGGATCGATTCTATGGCCACCTCAAACGGATGGAGGAGAACAGACTAACAAAAAAAAAATCTTCAATTTATTTGATTCCAGACCCAAAACTAATGTCCTGGTTCGTAAATATTTAATAAGATCTTCATTTGATGGGACTAGAAGCAGAAGATGCTTTCAACAGAGATATATTTCGGAAGAAGTTAATGACAAGTGGGACAAGCCGAGACGAACACTCCAACAGAAGACGCGGTACACTCTCGACAGAGGAGCGCAAACAGGCGCATTCAAAACGAATGAAGTAGTTTTGGGCCCAGTGGCCTAAAAGAAGATGAAACTCTCTGCCAAATGCACACAGGCTTAACGTGGTCCTAGTTGGCCTTAACGAATAAATAAATATAATACTATAGTATTTGATATGTTAATTCGGTACCCACTATTACCGCCCTTTCCTCAGAGAGTTAAGTCATTATTTATAGAAATACAATGGATACAACAAGATTATCAATATTTAACTTTTTATCTTCAGTAATTATACATTTTTCCACCCAGGCATTGTCCCTGTTTGTCACGACTGTGCTCGAAAAGTTCGGCATCCATATTGCTATTCGATTTAAAATACACATCACAAGTAGCGAAAGAGACCTTCGGACTGAGTCAAATGCTCGTGAAACCCGATCCAATCGCCCCTCATGGTTTTAATTAGAACTGCATGCTGTTGGTACTCACCATAGAGACGGGGATGGGCCCAGCGGTGCCGTTGGGGTACGGGTACGGCGAGACGAGGTAGCCCATGTTGAAAGACGACGTGTGGGGCGTCGGCTCCACCTTGCCTGCACACCACAAACACCAAATCAGTCATAGCGCAACATTTTTAATATGCCATCAGTTTAGTTACGGTCGCAAAAATAAATTACAAAAAAGAACAATTACCTAACGACAAGCTACCAGCTTCTTCCAATGACTATCATACAGGATATTTACTAGCGTATCTTATCAGCTATTATAAAACACTCCATTCATCTATCAGCCATTTCATCATACACTTTGTTAATCTACCAACCACTTACATCAACTCCATTAACCTACCAGCCATTCCTATACCATCATCTACTAGCCAATCTTTCATAAACTTTATTTATCTATCAGCCATTCCTTCAGTTAACTCCATTTATTTACCAGCCATTTCTCCATAGACTTCATTTATTCCGTTCCTTCATCAACTCCATTTATCCACCTACCATATCATCAACTACATTTATGTAGCAGCTATTCTTTAATCAATTCCATTTATCTTCCAGTCACTCCATCATCAGCTTCATTTATCTACAATCCATTTCATCGAGGTCATCAACAAGTCTATCTACAAGCCGTATCATCATCACAACCACCTCCATTTAGCTATTATTAATTAGTAAGCCTGTTGGATAAAAAGAGCCCCACATCCAATCACTTGAGGGAAACATGGGAAATAAGGGATCTACAGGAGCAGTTAGTTAAAACAGCTTACATCAGTAGTTATGATGATTATACAGCTTGTAGATGGAATTCCTGATGATGATATTGATGGAAGATAAATGAAGCTGTTGATGGTAGATAAATGGATAGTGATGGTAATATGGCTGGTATGAACTAAACCAGGGCCCGGCCCGCCTTGAACATTTTTCCTGCCCGCGAGATTCATCACACTTTAACAAAATATATTTATTTTATAACGGCCAAGGTGGTGAAAACCAATGCATTAGAAAAAATACATAATTTTTGTATCCATATATTCAAAATTATGAGTATCATTATTATTATATTTTCTATGATTACATGCATGAATAACAGTAAATACAATAATAATAAATCATTAGGTTTAAATTTTTCAATTAAAAAAATTGTCTATCGTGTGTCTAAAACTAATATCGGGATATATGATTTTATATGCGGCCCGCAGAGGTATGATGCATTTCCAAAGTGGCACTCAAGATCATTTGGGTTGGCCACCCCTGAACAACCTGGCTTAGATGACAGATCCGAAACATGTGATAAAACATTGCTATAATAGTAGGCATGCATTATAAATACGAATATTTATGACAACAAAGCAAAGAAATGGACTACGGGGTGACAGCATGGGCATATTAGTATGAAATCAATAGAACAGTACGCAGCGTAACATCTTTAGTTGGCGCCGGTTGCAAATATGCAAGGCTGTTAATACCTTGAGAATGTGGTTTTACATTATTTACTTAGCTTATCGAAATTTTACACACATGCACAAATAAATACTGAACCTATAAAAATTTGCGCTAGCTGTTTATACGGCAAAACGGGTTTTGTTAATTCCAGAAAATTTTGTACTTTAAGATTCATTAACTACATGTTGTATCTATTACCACAGCCACGATCAGGAGAATATTACAAATCTCAGTCCAACGAACCACATCTGTCAAGTTTCGTTCGAAATCTGTTGAGGGCAAGCTAGGTTTTGTGAGCCAAATCAGGAAATGGTTGAATAATGGTTGCATGTTTCAGTAATATTCTCAACTTCTCAGATCGCTATTCAGTTTCTGAGCACTTCCTGGAAACAAGTGATGCAGGAAATGGAATGAATGTGGACCTAGGCGCGTAACGTCCTGTACTATGTGGAAGTTAACAATATTCCCATTTTACGTAGGTTTCATCTGAAGTTCTCTGTACGAAAACCAAAGGAAGATAGCAGAATACTTTAAGCGTTTCCGGTATATAGCATACATGGAAACAGCAAACCCATTTCAGCAAACTGCTGAAGAAATACAATTTGCCTTTGTAATTCGTTAAGAATATGCTCTATCCTGCAATTACTGCGGAAACAAACCAGCATCGCCTATTACGAGACAAGAATAAGAAAACTACTAACCACTAAACTACTAAGCATATTTAGAAATGGTTGAACTTTGATAGCTAAAACAGTTTTTAAGGAGGAGAAATAACTTACTACATTCTTTCTAAAAACCTTATAACCTTATCCTTTTGAAGTATAATTCGTCATTCTATTTTCCTTTTATCGAGAAATGGACGAACAATCCAACTTAAACAATTATAATCTGAAGGTAACAGTAACATGCAAGGTCAAGAAGCTTCAAAATTTGCCAAAAAACGTGTTTATGGCCTTAAAGGCAAACTTATTCTAGGCGTTTCAATGACTAACAGAGTCATGTGTTGAAGGAAGTGTTTGGTTCGTAAAAAAAAAAAAATACAAAGATGAGTTAAAACACACTATACTTTGCAAGTAAAACTGGAATACGAATTAAAATGATAAGAAACTGCTTCATAAATCATGATAGCAAAACATTGCAAAATTTTTGTGCAACGTGTTATAATTAGTTTCGATTAATACTTTTTGTTTGAGCTATTAATAATACGTGGATAATAGCAAAATATTTTTCCTCGTTCACGAGCAACGCATCGTTGCAAAACTTCATGGCTTGACTAACAATTTGTGCTTCGATCAATCCTAAAGCGAAGGAATAACTCCAAAGTTGGCGTGGAAAAATGAACTTAAGAGCACAAAAACAACTTTCCTCTTTAATTTGCATCCAGACAACGATATCAGTGGAGATAGTAAATTTAATGAAAATTTGATCCATGTAGTGTGTTGAAATTTTATGTAAGCAATGTCTCTGTAAGAACCTGTTAAGTATGCGAACTGCTACGTATATAAATTCCAGATTCAAAAGCCACCATTTTTTTTACTCTACTTTCTTTAATACAAGTGGTGTGTTACCATCACTTGCTACTTTTGCAGATTCCTAATTACAGAGTTCTAAAACTACATTCCGACCTGGTTTCGGCATCTGCCGCCAACAACCTAAAATACGAAGCGCAACGTGATATGGCTAAAAGAGAAAGGACGAAATTGGCTACAGCAGTGGTTCCCAAATAAGTGTATCTTACCACAAAGTAGAAAAAACGAATCTGTTTTACTCAAAAGATCGTGCAATGATAAGGCTTCTTTAAAATTCGTATTTTTCTACAAATTTTTTAAATTAGTATCGTTAACATCAGCAAATTTTAATGTATTTTTACGTAAAGTATTCAAACAACTGCATCCAAGCAATGAACCAATAAGAATATGTATATATCAAAATACATTTCGTTCGGAAAAAAGGATGCCCATCGGAAAAAAGCAGCTAAGCTTCTGCCCAGCAGATCTAGCAACACCGATAGTCAGCAATAATTCCTGGAAAGCTGGTGTCAGAAATCAAATTCCTTCCAATCAGACAGATAGACAAAAGTTTGGCCTGAGCCAGGGAGAATATTAACGAGTGAACGGATCGCTATAATATATAAAGAACAGCCGGGCAGCAGCCAACAGATCTCGTTAAAAACGGCGCATTCAAATCGGAGCTACAACTTTAAATGAATCCGAACCGCTATGAAACAGCCCAACTTCGTCGAATATCAGGTCCTGTTGGGGCGAGCTGAAAAAGGTTTAGAAAAAAAAAATGCCCGACGAGTTGGTCGAGTAATTATGTGCCACGTGGAGGAGACTTATCAATCGGCAGGCGGCAAAAGTTTTAACCTAAATTAATTCTCCGACGCTGTCACGGCAGAAAAATTTTCAGAGTGCAAATTGTAATCCGGCTGACGAGCAGTACGGCAATGTTTCCGCCGGACTGATCTCGAATAAACACGGCATTTTGTAAATAAAAGTAAAAGCGGCACTGAGAAACCGCGCCAATATGTTTTTATCACCAGCGATTCTCATAATCGAAGACTAACGGTAAACAGCGTTTATTTGCACAGACTGTAATTAATACAACAGAACAAACAACAAACTATAATTACAATAGTAGTCAAGCTATCATCTACACTCAAATTATAAATGCGAAACTAACTCTGTCTCAGTCTGTTTGTTACGCTTTCAAGACTAAACGGATAAATTTGAGAAAGAACACAGGATATTTTTTCGGAATATATATCAATCTGTCACGAAATTCTGAAAAGTAACGGAATGGTGACAGACAAAAGAATAGCATATGTCTCTGTAATATTATATCGGTCGTTCAGGCTTTGCTTCTTCCGTAGTCTGTTCAGACACTGAAAGTTAGTTTGTGTATGAATACCTTTTACGTAAATTACAGCTTTCTGTATAAAATTCTAGCCATAAACTTCGAAGCACACACGTACAAAGTCACGGGTAATACTTAATATGTAAAATGGTGAACCGCTGGAAGTTGTCATAGAATATACCATTCTAAGAAACAAAATTACGCACAGTAATAGTAAAAGTGACATAGTGATAAATAAGGCAAAAGCATCCTTTAATAAGAAACAGATTGCCATCTGTAAGTACCAACATAAAACGTAGGATAAACTTTCCGAGTCGTTTTATGGCAAAGTAGACAGTTGAGCCGGAAGAGCAGAGCATAATGGAAGAATTCAAGATGTAACGTCACGTACAGGTAGTAGTTACGAAACCAACAACTCTCTTGAGGATGTTACTGAAAAAATGCGACGAATGGATATACTTCCTGGAAACTTTAGTATATTATGAGTGTAGTAACAGTATAAAGGATACCCACAAAAGGCACATATAAGGCAAACTATTGAGGGGAGTGGCTGCAATAAACACGTAGGAATGAACATTTACAGGAAATTGAACATTGCAAACGAGACTAAAGATTGTTCTTTCTGGACTTGTTCTCTTGTCGTCAGTTTTCAATAAGGGCGCAAGATACTAAAGAAGGAAAGAAAATTTCACCGGAGAGGGGGGAAAAAAAACCGACACACACCACACCGTGGAATTTATTTGTCTCCCATTTATATGACACCAATACTATCTCCCGTGGCTAAGTTCTAAACTATTTGAATTCATCAATTTACTTCAACACAGAGCAACAAAAATCACAGAACTATTACTGCAATTTTCTTCTGAAATAAACTGTATTATCATACAACTATCTCAAGCATAACCACCTCCCTATTTTAGTGTTGGTACAAAATTGTTGGCAACAGCCAATGAGCCTCCGTCCATCGTCCTTGTCTTGAATTAGAGCAGTAAAAAGGGAAGTTAGGAATAATAGTCTAAAGCAGTGATACTCAACCTGTGGTCAGCAGGCAGAATTTAAACAATTTAATTATAACTGAATTAAAAACATCAAAACAAAGAATAAATTAGTAAAAATTGTTCACATCAAATGGATACCTTACATGTACTGTAAAACTATAAGCCATCTTCCAAACTTTCTAAAACGACCAGCAAAAATCTGGTATTTCCAGAATATGAGAATGTGACTGCATTGTTACTATAATAATCTATTAACCAAATACTTTTCCAGTCAGTATCAGACAGTGAGATTCCTTTAATGATTAAGTTAGCAACTTTCTCTGGGGGCCTGTTTTCACATACGTCATAAATTAGACCCGTAGTATCAGTTAGCGAGTCGTAGAATTATTTTTCATATTTTACAGGTGCGTGTAATTAGTTTTAAAAATTTTACTGCACATCGGGTTGAAAAAGGTTGAGAAAGGAATAACAGTGGATGCCTTTGTGTCGGATACGCATATCCTACGGATATGCAGGCGTCTGAGAAAAAAGCCGGGTTCTGGAATGTCGTGCTACAGGGAAAAAAGGAACTAGGGATGGCAACAGCGGCGGTCAGCCCGCCCCCAGAAAGCGACCTTTGGAAGTGACCCCCCCGCTGCGGAAAAGTCCCGTTAAACACCCGTAGATAGCACGTGGTTTCGCAAGCGACAAGTTTCCGCCGACAGGAATCCAGGACAAGTGTACACACATCTGTGCGTCACAGTACCGGACAGCATAAAATAAACACGCCTCCACGGTGATAGAATTCCGTGGAACGCAATTTCTGCGTGATTACCACGCCCAAAGACGAAGCAAAACCATCTGACATTTACGAGATACTGCTTTTGTGAGCAGTACTAAGTTAAGAACATTTCAGTCAGCGTTTTAGCAGGATTATAGTTAACACTGTATACATGTTATTTGCTTAACGTGTGAACATGGTTTTTCCTTAAGACCTTTGGAGTTTGATATGAATAAGCTTAGTTTTTGAAACGATTTTTTGTTTATGTCTTTACACTTTGTCGATGTCGAAGTCTTTAGAGGCGAGAAATAACTGGGGACAAGAAATGGGAATTAATGGTCAATTTTTAAGGAACCATTCAGACATTCTCCTGGAGTGATCTGTGGAAACCGTGAAAAAAAAAAAAAATCTGGAAGGTCATATGGTGATTCGAACAGGCATCTTCCTTAATGCGAGGGGAGTGTGTTACCGCTCACCCATCATGCTCGCTGTGTGATATGAACAATGATATGTAAGCGATACTTTACCAACGACGATCAGCGTAAGCAACGTAAAAACTACGTATCTTCTGAATGTAAGAGGTTAAGAAGTGGGTTGGAACTTCCTTTCTCTTCTGAGCCCCTTAAAGCCTATCTTGCATAATAAACTTGGTTTACGTTTGTTCGAAGTATTTATTACCCATGTAAGACTCGAGCATCTAAATACTGAGCGATATTCGATGGCAGTTTTTCGACATTTTATCGTAGGTTACCACCCTGAGTTAGAAGGAAACCTACCTCTGCGACAAAACGTTTTCAGACTACTGCCTTCTTAGATAAGAGCTTCTTAGGGGGCATCCATTAATGACGTGAGGTGAAATGGGGGGGGGGGGTCCGGCGAAATCTCACCAAGGGGAGGATGGGGATCAACGGAAATCTCGCGTCAGGTTTTAAAATTCTTGTAGAACTGTAGAGCTTAAAAAAAATATTAAAAATTAAAAAAGTCGATTTTATGGGGGTATTTGGGTCCAAAAATAGACCTTAGGGGAGGGGGGGTATAACCGCCCTTCGGAGCATGAGACCTAAGGGGAAAAAAGTATCAAAAAGTTGCGAGGTCGATTGGTAGGGGCGAGAGGTCCTGTCAAAATCTCACGTAATTTTACAGGGGGAGGGGGGGGGGGGTCCGGCCAAATCTCATTTAGTCTCACCAGAACGGAGGCGGGTTCGGAATTTCGGAAAAACACTTTACGTCATTAATGTACGCCTCCTTAAGTAAATCTTAAAACTTCGGATCACTCTTATTTGGCGCTTTCCAAGCACGCCGGCTTTAATCTTAGCCTTAAGCAACATCCGATTTTTTTTTTTAATAATTTTTCTAGAACTTAAATGTCTTTAACCACGTTTCCAAATGTTTATGAAGGGTTTCAAAACAAGGAGCTTTATGTGTAAGAATGGCATCAGAACTGAGTGGTTAATATAGTTTACTTCAACAGTTAATTGTCCTCTCTTATCAGAATTTCTCCGTGTATTGCGCCTACTCGGTTCTGCTGTCCGGAATAGCAAATCCTACTGTATTTACGTTAATTAGTTTATCATTTAACTCTGACAAAACTTAGTTTGGTAAGTGATTAGAAAACACTAGTTTTACGCCAAGAATGAACAGTAACTTTACTAGCCCAACGAATTGAACTTAAATTGACATATACCTGATTCCGGATTAACGAAAAATCTAAATACAGTTAAATTTTGCGTTTTGGACAGCGTTATAGGCTGATGATCTTAGCGTGAGTAAATAGTTTAGTCGGTTCTGTTTAAAAAGTTTAATATGGAATGAGTTTTTGGGTCAGAAAAAAAGTATACGGAACGTACTAACATATTATATGAATGATTTGTGGGAAGAACAGTCTGGGAGCTCCGTTGGCTAAGGGCTTGTTTGGGGATGGAAAGTTTCTACGTTCCAGTCTTTATCAGAGTTTGTACGGCCCATCAGATTTGCTTTGTGAATGTGAAGTACGCTAGGACGTTTCGTGATTATGACTCGATGATCAACGACAGGTTTACCGGGGTAGATTAGACTCCTAAGACAGAGGATGATAGCGCAACCGGTAAGAAACTATATCACCAGGTCATCAAGATCAGCAAGACTTGTGTGGGATGGCACCTAGAAAGTCTGTAAAAAATAAAGCTCCGAGTTAAGATGATTGATAACCGCTTCGAAATTCCTGAGTCAAAATGTTTTCTGAAAGCAAAAATCTGCTTGCAACAAAACAACCTATTGAACATTTAAATTCATATTAAGTTCAGTCATACCTTTAAACCTACATGATTTTTTCTCCCGAAAAATTTAAATTTCCACATAGTGTGGAAAAAATATATTTAAAAAATTCTGAACGCTGGATGCAGCAGAAACAGATGGAACACATTTCACATCACCGCTGAAACAAATACGTCATATTTGTTTAGTGCAATTAAAAAAAACCGAAATGAGTGACAAGTTTGCAACAAAAATGATAAAGATTTCTCCCCATGAGATGGATTTCAGCCGACCAGAAGTCCCTCCGTTTTTTTTATTATTATCGTTTTTTTCTATTACAGTTGGAGGCAAAAGACAGATGCTATAAGAAGAAATTAGTTCTACATATTGAATTATAATGGCTTACAACCGATTAATAGAAAACTGAAAATCACATCTCAAAACCAACACTGTCTTACGTCTTGAATACTTCTCGCAAGTTTTAGACTTCATATACAGTAAGTATAACAATATTTTTTTTTACAGTTTGACTTTCATTCACTGCCGATATGTGATGTTATAGCATGAAAGCAACATTTAATAATGACATATCAAAATTACCACAGTACAGAAGCCAAATCGATCAGTTACCATAGAAAAGAATGATCATTGCATTGTTAAACGTAATTTGAAGCAATAGTTTAACAAATCTCTCTTGTGGTAGGGCAATCAACACTACTAACATCGGTGCAACGAACAGCACAATCTCAAGATAACAGCATATATTCAACGGTTTCCAGATTACAAATGAATTCACGTAAGTCATCTTAAGAGAGAAAAAAAACTATAGTGTTACTCCGGAACACAACTATTTCCATAAACAATACTGATGGCGGATATAGAGCACTATGTTACGTGCTATGCATTTAAAGCATACTAAATTACCACGCTGTAATTGTACAATGCGTTATCATATCTAATATTCTTTAAGCTGTACACTACTGCAGAGCGCATATAAACATTACACAGCGAAATAAGAAGTGCGAGCCAAGGTGGGCGGTAGAGGTTGTTTACCGCTTATTGTGCCAGTAAAGAACACGAAGAAACGTCAAAACAAACAGTCATAAAGCGCACGCGCCGTAATCCTAAGAGTCATAAATCAGCAGACAAGTTTGTAAAACTGCCAACATCAAATACTTGTACACTCCAGTCAATATCGAGCCAATTAAAGTAACTACTCCTAAAGTAAATGACTACATTTTACATCATGACTTTTTCGCTTTGAATTCCGTATAGAAAGAAACATCAAGTGAACAGAACTGGGGGGAGGAAGGTCAGAATGATGCTAAATGAGCGCTTTGGGACGGATGAAGATCATGGAAATGCAGATATAAAACCTGTGTTATGTAGGTAGTTCCAAGCATTATCTGTACAAAATTAGTACCTGAAAATTTGCTAATATCCCTGCTGGGAAAACATGAATGGGAAGAAACAAAGTTGACTTATTATGACATTCCATAGTTATATAATCTTGGCAGAAATTATACTGTTTCAACTAAGGTGCGTGACAGATAAACAGTTTTGGGACTATGACCCTTAACCGCTAGAATGAAATTCACTGTGATTTACTACGAAAAGTGAACAATGCATTCCTGTTTTAAAGGTGCCATCGCAGAAGACATCGGTTAGAAATGTCATGAAAAATATAGCTCGACCAATGTAAGACCCGTGACATGAATAGTTATCCTGCTGTAAGATGCCATCGTCCTCGTACAAGACATGGTGACTTGGTGCCTACAGGTCTATTCGAAGCTCATATGAATGTCCCTACATCTCATAATACAGTCCGCATTGGCTTATGTCCGTGGCGCGCTCCACATTCTGACCATTCCGTTCACCTGGACGACAGTGAATCCGGACACCATCGACCTTCTTCAGAAAGAAACGTGATTCATCCGACCAGGTGACACGTTTCCTCTGAACCGCGGTCCAGTCCCGATGGTCTCGTGACCACTGTAATCGTAATTGAAGATGTCGGACCAACATGGAAACACGCACGGCACCGTCTGCTGCGGAACCCCTGTTCAGCAATGTTCACTGAACGGTGTGCCTACACCAGCATTGTACTCTGCCGTTAGATCTGCCACAGATCGTTTCCTGCTTTACAGAGCGGGCAAGCCTCCGACCACCATGTTCCGTGATAAAGTGGTTGCAAACATCCTTCAACAACTTTACACGCATGCTTACTACAGCAGCATGCGAACAGCCGATCAAGCTCACCGTTTCGGAGATTCTTCTTTCTAGGTGCCAGGTCAGAAAAATCTGCCCTTTCCCAAACTATGTGTCAATGCATTTCCCCATTTGCCACACGTATCGTCGCTAGAATGACTCACCGTGCATCTCTGCTCCGCTTATATAATAGTTTCCTTACCCACAACGTCACCATACGGCATTTAATCTCGGGGTGGTCCAGTGGTCATAATGTTTTGGCTCATCAGTTTATATCTGTGTATGTTTGGGTATACCTTGAATATAATCTCAAACAAGGAGATCAGTCAGAACGCATTTCTGGGACTACGAAAGACGAAAAATAGTAGCTGCTATGCTGTATCATCAAAGGAAACGATCCACTCTGATAATCAAACGTCCTGGATGGGAGATATTCGCAAGTGATCCAACTACACGTCAGTGGGCATCTTCTGTTCTGCTATTTATAAAAACACTGGCTTTTGATATCACGTTCCTCCGTCAGGAGATGTATCTCAGAAAGGGAGGTGTGTCTCCCAAACCTACAGTCTGACTGCAGAAACTTCAATGTACCAGAGGCACGTTCTTACTCCACCTGACTGTCGAAGTTAGGGGCGTCCATTAATACGCGAGGTGTTTCTTCGGAAATCTCCCCCCCCCCCTACCGGGTGACGACCTCCTAGGTATTGGGAGATTATTATTATTATTATTTTTTTAAAAAACTCTTCTCTCTCATGTTCTGTTCTCATGGGCTGTTAGACACCTCCCCTCCCCCATAACGTCAGCATTGGCGTATTTTTTTAATAAAAAAGGTTTTCTGTTCTACCAGATGTCAAAAAGATTACGTGAGATTTCTGTTGTTCCTCCCACCAGAATTTTGTTCTTTGCAACTTACGACAAGGAGATAATCACTGGATGAAATCTAACTCAAGCAGAATAAATGACGTTCAACTTTGAGGAAAAACCTGATTATTGGATTTTGAAATTTGATCATCATGTTGCTGCTAACAGAGCTACGTAATACCTGCAAGATAGCTACTGACAGAGGCAGTGACTTACTGACGCGCGGAGCCATGAACCTTAGAGGATATTTCGTGCCACGAGCAGCCTGCAGTTTGGTAGGGGAGATTCTATCGACGCATGCCTTGCGTCAGCTACTGAACTACGCACTCTGCATCGACGGGGACAGTGAAAAAAAGGCCGCGGTACAAAAGAAAGCTCGCAGGTTCTGGCGACGAATGTTTTATGAGCGCGAACGTTAATTAGTCGGCAGTGGGCAGGGCAGGGCTGGCAGCCGCCTTTCGAGGGACGCACTAATTATTATGCAAGAGCACCTCAGGACCCCCGCTTGTCGTTTTATCATGAAAGACTTTTTTATGAGTGAACAGCGCGCCCGGCCAACCGCTCCGCACCTACGCACTAAAAACGCCAGCGCCAGGCCTCCCTCTGTAATTGCTAAGCAAGCAATTTAACTTTATAACACCCCTTACTTTACCGGACTCGTTTTTCTAAAAAAAAATAAAAAAAAAATGTGACACTGTTTTATGGCGTTTAATAAGACCCGATGTCTGTTTAAACATTACGATCCATTAGCGAGTAAAATGTATATGACGGGTAGGGGTCGAGGGTCCTCAACGACGGAGACAGTTCCAGTCGCTTGGGCGTCTAATGGCCTCGTGTTTATGAAGCTGCACGCAGTGGACTATCAGTTGCGGCGTAGCGGTCACCATCGCGCCAGATTGCGTCGAGTGCATCGGGTAGATAACACGGTGTAGTCGCGTGGACTAGACAGGCGTGGTGGGTGACACGCTCACGTGTCCCCAGCTCCATCCAGCATAAACAACTCTCCACCTCCTGTTGGCCATTAATGTCCCACTGCACTGCTGCACTCTGCCCCGTGCTATCGCTAGCCATCAAGGTCCCACGAGTCTTTAGCTCGTCTTCCTTATCTTCACCTTCGTCTCTGCCTGTACAGGGTTGTCCATTCCGTAGCCTAGCCTACCGTATGGTCTTCCTACCTAGTCAGCTTGATTCTTTTCATCGCCATCTGTTTAACTAAGATTTTGTTATCTTGATTCTTTGATAAAATCCATGTGTGTAGCGATGATGCACATGTTGAAGATTTCTTACTTTATGCACAGTCATATATTTCGGCAGATATTTTCGAATAATTTCGCAAGCTCAAGAGCCTTTACCCAGGGCCGGCGTTAGGGGGTGGGGGTAAAAAAAGGTCACCCATTTTTACCCCGGGCCCGAAATTCCTAGCGCCGGCCCTGCCTTTACCAGGTGTTTCTTATTCGTCCATAACTGCTATGATCAAGACGTGATAGACCTAACAGAAGTATGCAAGCTGTTGTGTATTCAAACAAAATATTGATTCATTTAATTTCAGATTCTTCTAAGTCATTTGTCACTATTACAGTTTTCGTTAGATTGATACGCAGGTAGGCAAGCTCATCACTTCATTTAGGTCTTCAAAATTTTCTGTAGTTAACAAGAAATTTCTGCAGAGAACACAATTTTACCTTTAATTCCTAAATGAATAAATGTTGTTCCTGCAATGATATTTTCTTTCCGCTCCAAACCTCAGTATTACGAAATTATCTGAGTTAAGAAGTTTATCAGGTTCAATCTCGCTACCAGCATTGAGGAGTAAGTCGTCTAAAAATAACATTCATCTTACTAGTCTGATGTTAGAAACAAATAATGTGTTGGGCCTAACAACTTCGTAAAGGAATGGGTTTTCTTTCCTTAAAAAAATTCTATTTATTCAGTCTTCGTCAAATAATGGAGAGTAACCAAATTCTGAGTGCATAGACAATAAATGAGACAGCGAAGACTTAATGAACTGCGTGGATTAGAGAAAGAATGTGGATTCAAAATCTCAGCGCTTAGGCCAATCTGATTACAGTTTAATGGACTTTGCCATCTAGTTCGGCTTGTGCTGTTACAGTCCCCACTTTCAGGTCGAAAATAAAAATTTCAGAGACGGGAACCTGAAGGCTTACACACTGTGCATGTAGCAAAATTAACTTCTTTCCCTCGACGAAAGAGCTATCATCGCATAAGATTTCTATATTGGTAAACTCTTTAACAATTAACTCAAAATGCAAAGATAAATATGGAGGTCTGCACTCACCCTCACATAGCCACGCTAGATACAAGATTGAAACGCTTGTTCCGTCTTGGAACTTTACTGTGTGGGAGGTGCAAGAGCCCTACAGCGTTATATCTTGCAGTAAAAAGGTCTGTTGGTTACAAGGGAGACCAATATCCTAAAATCAACGAATGCAGGACAGTAACATTTCTCAATTTCTTGCATGCCCACAATGATGAAAATTGTCAATTACAGAAGAAACTACCTAACGTAAGAAGAATTTTCAACTACACTTATTTTACCTTATATATTACAGGAGATTACTGGTAACAGAACATTTACATTGAAAAAAAAGGTGTCAGTACATTTTACACCTTAGAATAGAAAGAATTTTTTTAAAAAAATGAAAATATTGCTCCAGCTTCAGTCTGAAAACTGAAATTTCCAATAACTGCAGTCGCAATTAGCGCGACTAATAAGTTATCATCGATTTAGGTGGCGTTTGATACAGCTTTACGAATGGTACCCCATTATGTCCACTTTCATCTGAGTAAGCAGAGAACCACCCCACAAGAAATGGAATCGAGAAGTGAATGGGTGAGCCACAATGATCCCTGCATTTAGTGACTGACTGCTCACTTAGTTCGTGGGATGAAAAGACGAGTAACGTTTGGAGACAATGCGGACTTGCGACCAGCACAGGCAAGCGGCCGTAACAGATAAGATAGCAGAGAAGCTCACTGATAAGGACCAGCGGCGACTTAAAAGGAGAACAGACACAGCTGATCCAACCTTGATGACTAAGGCATCTTGGTTATGCAGGAATTAAACAGTTTCCATGATTAAAATTTTGAGCAACGTTTCCTTTAAGCGTTGATAATACAAAATCTCCCTTAATGAAGTTCAAGATAAGAACGACTTCATCCACCGACCATATAAATAAACAGATTTTAATTCCATCGGATGCAGCAATAATGCTCACACACACACACACACACACACAACGACAACAATGAGAGAGAGCGACGAACTTTTAACAATTTAAAAAGTAGTACACCTCACAGTGTTCACGCCATAGAAGTACTCTATTGCAGCTGTATCGATATAATTTTGAAATCATCAAGGTATTTAAATATCCACGACCTAGTGTTTCAATTAGATTTACGAACACCATGCTTCAAATGTACAAATTCTAAAAACTGTGATCCTAAAATTTAGCGAAAGTAGAATTTCTTAAAATTTTACTACATACCATATAGTTTCAAATGCCAAAACAAGCTGGATTATAGATTTCGGTAATATGAAGCGTACAATACTCGAAATAACTACCGGTGTATCGATCAACAGCAGCAGAAAATCCAAATTAGGAACCTCTAAAATGTCACGTTGGCAATGAAATATTTACACCGAAATAAATTAACACCGAATATCAAAAATTTGTTGAAACGTTCCAGGTATCGTTAACATTTACGTGTAGTCCGTTGTGTCTAACGACTAAAACGAAAACTTGTAACTCTTCGGTGTTATGATGGTGGTACAGTATTCAGAAACAGATCTTATCTACCAGTATGTTATCAGTCCGCCGCAATATGTTGATCCTCCATAATCCACATGCTACGACACAATGCAGTTGAAAAATACGGTATCCCTTCTTTCACTGCATCAACTGCAGTCGAATTTAGCTAGCAAGATTCCTAAACTCAGAATAATGTTAGCGTAATTTCCTCACATCCATTTTTAACTTAGTCATTTTGATATACAAGTCGCAATTAAAAACTCTGATCACTAAAGAATGATAAAATAAGAAACCAAAAAAAAAAAAAAAAAAAACATCAAGAACAGGACCAAACAATTTTTTAGAACGTTTATCAGAAGCCAGTTAAAACTCCACCACCTTAGTAAAATCATAATTCGATAGCTGAAATAGCTTGCTCCAGTGAAAAAATTATGTATTAAGACTAATCTACAACGATATTGTTTAATGCCGTACATGTTTCATCAGCTACGAATTATTTACTTTAAGGGTTGTAAAGGCATATCTCAGCTTTTTTTTTTTTTTTTTATCAAAGGATGCTCTGTTTACAGCCATCTATGGAAATATTGCAAACAGTTTTCATCTAGCATGAAACATTTTGAAAGGTGACTGTAGGCGGACATGCTTTGGAGAAAAGGAGAGGTGTGCCGCTATAAACCTTAACAAATCAAAATATACGTATAATTTGACGCTGATGCCTCAATAACAGGAAAAACACATACGGCTTTAAACAATAAAAAATTATTTCACTGGTGTTATTTACTAAAAATTAACTACAAAACAACTGCGGAAAAAAAATAACCAGCCATAATATTGCATTGATAATTACGAGGGGGTATTTGAATTTAAACTGTAATTTATCATGCAATTAAAAAGTATCGTCATCATCATCTGGCTGCCTCTGGTAGTGACTAAATCAGTAAAACAATCTTCTCCAGCATCTTTTCTTCCACCATACCTCAACTTGCACTAATGTATATCTTTTCTTACTTCATTGATCTTATTCCTCCTCGACATCTCTTTCCATCCAGTTTTAAACTGTACATTTCTTTGAAATCCTTTCATCAATCATCCTCTTCATACGTCCAGGCCACTGCAGTCTATATTCGTCCACTGTCCTGCACGGATTCCTCTTTAGCACATTGTCTCACATTCTCATTTGGCAGCCTATTCAGCCATTGCAGCAATAAAACCTCCTTTGAAACTTCATCTTCGTGGTGTGTAGAGTCCAATAATATCCTTTTGTTTCATCACTATATGTCAACAATGATACAAAGAAAATTCTGTAAATAATCCCTTTGTGCTTTAATGCAACCCCCATGCTCTATGTAAGGCATCTGACCTCTATAGAATTTTTGTGCTCTTCCGCATCTTTCGTTTAGTTCATTTCAGTTTCTCTAATTATCTTTTAACATACTCTCCAAATAGTCTACTATAACCTTGAAATCGCTATTAGCGTAACTTTCTCTTGTTTTAGAAGAGAATTGCATTCTCTAAGTTATCACTACTTCACATCAACCATTCTACTTGATTAACTTACTTTTATTTGTAAATACAGTTTCTCTTTCTTCCAGTACCATTATGTCATATTTCTGGAAAGTATTTCTTTAGGAAAAGATTTTATTTCAGATTTTTTCAGGCATCAAAAGTATGGCGATTCTCGACAAGTTACCAACCAACTTTGGAAGCATCATTACAAATGACATTTATTTCTTCTAAATCTTTTGGATCTCTTGGAGATTAATTTTTAAATAATTGGCTAATGACATTGCAGGTTGTTTATTCCAACGACTAATAAGTTACTACTTGTCACCGTGCAGAAAGTAAAAATACTTCCTTTACTAGTAGGTGAATTTTAATATAAGTACTAACAATCGTCGTTATGAAGCAATGAACACCAGCTGACTTTAATATTACTCGGTTAGCGCAGTTGTGTTATCTAAAATTTGCAGAATGTAGTTGTATTAGTCATTAGGTAGGGAGCTCGTTTTAAGTGTCCTGTTATCACGGTTAGACACACAGCGTTATCACATCTGTTCGTTGTATATTTGAAGATAAATCGATCCGTTAAAGCAGTTTACACGACGCTGCTCGGTAAATCTTCACTGCGTGTGTAAAAGTTTGTTATTCAACGTTAAAGATTATTGCAAATAACATCAAGATCTAACAATTTGTCCCCTATATTTTTAATCTAGTGTGATAAAGTATTAGACACGTACTGAGTAAAATAATCACAGAGCATGTTAACAGGTATACCAAATAAGTCGGGCGCAATCTAAAGAGGACGGAATCTGGTACATCAGGGAAATGTTTGGTCTTGCGTGTCTTACTTCACGTTCCTGTGAATACGAGGCTCACTTAACGAATATAACACGCTTAAAAACCTTAAAGACAGAATAGATTGGTCATAACGTCGTATTCTGGCACGCATAATCTCCGAGCCTAAAAGTAGCTTTCCACATCAAGGAATAAATAAAAGAAAAATGCGTGTTGTATTTCGGAAGATAATAATTATATGAAACCAGAGCGAAGACGTGAAAAATGTGAAAGCATATCAGGAATTTTGTGAATTTACTTGCATTACCTGACATACATACATATATACATATAAACGAAATGAAAAATTAAATCAAGAACGAGAAGTATTATGTAACACCTGCGCAGATTATAGTGAAAGAAAAAGCAAGTTCTAGACTTGTACAGATAAAGTCTACGTAATGTAGGAATCTCTTACGTTGCTGCCAAAGTTCGTAGCGACTTTTCTCTGTAGCTAAAGTTTTATAAGCACTGAAAGTGTCATACAATTCATATAAATCATATAATTGCCAGATCTCTGCCTCATTGTGTTAAAAGTGGATTCGCGAAGCTCTTCCTACAGGTAAACAATCATTCAGGTCTACGTTGACTATTTGCAAACAACAAAATCATCTCTTAACATGCATTTCCCAATGGCTTTCTTCCATTAGACGGCAGAAATATTAGTTTATATCAAACAGCACAATATGTAGGCAGTATTCGGAGATATCTATTGGAATGTGCTCCAACTTCTTTACCAAACAGTACGAAGTTTTGTTTTTAATCGGAAAAATAAAGTCACATTCATGGGCACAAACCAGTGATTCTGCAAACAACAGACATACGAAAAACAAACGGTACCGGAGTGTTGAATGCCATAAAGAAACTTGGGAATCGTTCTAATGTAATGAAGGTAAATTATTTTCAGAGACAGCTTCCAATGAGTATCCATTAAGTTATAGAAACAGTGTGAATGCAGACTTTCCCGGCGAATAAATGACAAAAAATCTTCACAGGTTTGCAGCCGGATTTTATTATAAGATGACAAGCTTTCGGCCACTATCTCAGTAGCCATCTTCAGGTCGATAACAGTAGCGGCGATCTTGGCTTTCGTAAACGCAAGATCGCCGCTACTGTTATCGACCTGAAGATGGCTACTAATAAAATCCGGCTGCAAACCTGTGAAGATTTTTTGTTATAGAAACAGTTTTGGTTCAACTTCCCACTGAACCCATAAATTAAATATTTTCTTACCCATAAATTTCACTTCATAATCGTGTTTGGGTTACTAACAACTAAAATTTAGTGTAATTTACATATTTTTAGATTGAAGGATTCTAAAGTTATGAAAAAGCTACTGACACCGAAATCAGTAATTACAAACGGTCCAATCTTTCATCCTGTATCTGTGGAACTATTAAACTTGAGAAAAGTATAAAAATAACCCGAAAATATGGATCTAGGAAAAATAAAAAATCAGCGATTAAAAACCATAGTATTTAGCTACGCATTCTAAACTGATATTACCGGTTTCCAAACTGGCAGTTTAATAGAAAGGTAATTTTCATAGCGTAACAAATATAAATACAAAATATACAGCACACAAATAAACTTTTACATCGCAAAATTGAAATTAATCACCTATAGTTTTACATTTTAAAACCTTCACCGCTCCATAACGAAAATTGGATGACACTAGTTTGATAATGCAAAGTAAAGTACATAAAACGGCCGCTAGAACTGCTAGTCCCAGGAAGTCTGCAACGCCACTCGTGGTTAAAAACGTCGACACGAGCGTTTCAACGGAGTACGAATGCATAGATTATAAACAAACGGCTGTTAGAAATGCTAATCACAGCAACAAGCAAGACAATAACCTGAGATTCAAACGTCACGCTTATCTGATGTTAACAGAAGCGATTCCACTGTGCACTACTGTGTTTTTCATTTAGGCGTGATTATCTGCGAAAATAATCGTTAGTAACTTAGAAGATGTATTTTTCAATCCTCCTGTTATTTTTTAGACGAATGGATAAATTTTTGGCTGGTTACAATACAAAAATACACTAATAATTAATGAAGGTAATGATAAAGTTACTAATGCTGAAACAAATGAAGTTATTGGGAATACAAGCAATAGGGAAGTAGGAGGTATAAATCCCAATACAGCGTAAATACGGCTCACCATATTTATCATAAAGATTCGCAAGTGTTATAGATGGATTCATAAAACAATATGTTTTGTTGCGCAACAATATATTGGCTGTAGCAGTGTTAATCCAAGCACATTAAAGCCGCACTTTGAAACTACGAATCCTGAATACGTTGATAAGTCACAGAAAATTCCAGGAATTTAATGAACATAAGTAATTGTTGAAAAAATAATTTGCTTTATCAAATGCATTCCTAGCCTAGCATCGTGCCAAATTTCTTACAAATATATTTCATTGCAGTTTCAGAACGACTGGATAGCTCAGTATTTTTTTCCGCGCAACAAATAGTTCTACCAACTTAAGCATTTGTAACTTATACTGTGGATAAGCAGAAAAAGAGTCCAAAAGTACTGGCAAGTGAAGCACCAAATTTCTTGAACTTAATTTTGGCTATTGGGTCCTCCAAATATGTACGATAATGTATGAATTCATGACAAGAGCAGAAATAAATCTTTAAGCAAAAATAATTAATAAAACTAATCAACTGATATATACAATGATTTGGGCGTTTGGGAAGCTAGTAAAAGAGAGGTCTAACGTTCCTCTTAGATACTGGTTCACAATTATGAGGATTATTTTTTTAATGTTCTTGAATAACGTAAAGCAAAAAATCCCAGAATGTTCCTTTTACTTGTTGTCTTAACTAAAAACTTAGTCAACAACCCGAAAGTTGGTTGGATTTTCCCTAAGGAGACATACTAAGCCATTGTGTCAGAAGTAAGACGACCATTCTTTTCCTCTGGGACCTACAAGTTAACGTATTGGCAAAGTTTTTCTTGTAAGTGAAGACAAACCTTTTCAAAAGGAGGAATGTATTAATTGTTCATAAAATCTGTGCTGATATCTAAAGCTATAATTTTGAATTTCGGAACGTACAACTCATGGCGCATTAAAGGAGTTTCTTCCTCTGTAGCATATTTCCGAATATAAGTACAAAAAGAACCCTATCATCTTAAACCATAATTCCGCTATTCGTCATCTGAGGTCGCATTGCTGTAAGGCTGTTCTTTCACTTATGCGGGAAGAACTAATTGGATCAACTGCGCGTGAAAAATGGATTAATTTACACGGCATGTCACATTAGGGGTCTTGATTAACACCCCTGTCCTAACGATCTGGCCACCGTCTTTTAATTCCCGACTAAAGTGGCGCAATTCCATTATCTTAAACGAGTGTTGAGGTTTAATTTGGCCGACTACAAAACGTAGATTTGTGGGCTCCGTCGGTAATGATGCGACTGGAGAGGCGCGACAAATTTCCAGTTCCCGAGCTGGACGCTTGAGGCAGCAGGAAGCTGGACCAGACCGGACCGGACTGTTATGTCATCACCCGGCGCGCCTTAAACAGTAGCACCAAATGATGCAACCACGTGAGCCAACCACGCATCCGTATCATTGTCTTCAGACAACAACTTTAAGTCGTTTACATTTTCTAATAACCTCTGATTGGATTGTTGTTTCCATAACGATCAGCGAGAACTCTAAAAGTGATACGATAAACAACAATAGAAACAGAGTTATTAAACACAGAAGATTAAGCTGTAATTAAGTATAAACTAAAAACTAGTTTAATCCACAACCCGACGTTTGTTTGGATCCTCCCGAAGCAGGCATACTAAGCCATTGAGTCCTCTGGAATCTACTGTTTAATGTGGAATCCGAACCACGGATCGTCCTGGCGTAGCGCATGTGATCAAACGCAATTCTTAAAAATTCCTGACCCAAACGGGACTTGAACTCAAGACTGCACCAACCACAAACGTTGAAAGCTAGTGCCTTAACCATTGATCTACCAAACCGCTCAAAATAAATATAATACTAAAAGTTGGCAACCTCAAAAACTCGAAATTTCGCCAACATCTGATACTTAGTATTCCAGTTACCAGGGTCACCAAGAGTTAATTTTTTTACTGTCACCATTTTTCTCAATTGGTTTACTGCAGTCCTCCATCTCACAACCAGATCTCTTCATCTCAACATAATCCCTCATAACCTAGGTCATGTATTCTAATCTGTCTTTTTCTACAATTCTTACCTGGAACTATTCCCTCTACTAATTAATCCCACATAGCTTAAAATTTGACCCACCATCTTGTGTCTTCTTTTTGTAATTTTTTAAAAAACTTTGAATTGGCTGAAAATCAGTGATACCAGTACAAGACGTGTTTATTTCATGGTTTCCTGCTACCACTGATATGATGGTATCATCAGCTGTATAGCATAGACGGAGTGGCATTTTAAGCCTTGTCAACTTAACGGATCATATTCTACTTCACTGTCCAGATTGAGAGTGATATAATATTATTATATTGGTGAAATTAAATCTCGTGTCCATGATATTTTTCTCCACTTGTTAGTTGGTGTGGTTAGGAGGGAAAGGCCGAACGACTGGTGCAGAATCACTAAAACATGTATTGTAGTTCCCATGTTTATGCCTATTTAAGTGGTAAGAAACTTACAGCAATCTAGGAGAAAACTTTATAATCCTTTTGAAAGATTACTATACACAGAATTTTGATTAAAAATATCTGTATTTGTTTTTTAGAAACATACTCATTAATAATAATTATTTGTGCGTACACGAATTTCGTAGGAGATGATCTGAGAGTGCAGAGGTCATTACACACTAGAAGAAGACTTCTTGCTCTATGAATGAATGGCAGAATTACAAGCTACAGTGTACCTGCAATGTGCGTGCTGATTGAAGTGACGATGTATGCAAAGCCTTGGCTCAGAATGTGTTTACCATTAACGAACATGGGAAACACTTGAACTTCCTTCAAAGAAATTTTAACGTTCGGTTTCGAATATTCCCGACATTGCTTATTCATGATTAGACTGTTAAGTAGTTTTGCAAAGTGGTGTTATTCAATAATGAGACTGATTTATATTTTAAAACATGTATGAACGTATATTTTAGTTCCACGTCTTTTAATGTATCGTAAGATTCTGTATAATTGCCTATTCCTCTGTTTTGTTGGTTTGAGAACTACCAATCGAACATACGTTGTCCTTAGGGACATCCATTAATAACGTGAGGTGTTTTTGCGGACCCCCTCCCCTCTGGTGAGATTTCGCGAGATCTGGTCCGACCCCCCCCCCTCTAGTGAGATCTGGTCGGTGAGGCCCCACCCTACCTAGAAACCGCCCACGCAACTTTTTGAAACTTTTTTTTTATGGTCTCACCCTTCCAAAGGCGGTTACACCCCCACATTTCGATGAAATCCCCCACTAAAATCGACTTTCGCGTCATTTGTAGATTTAAAAAAAAATTTTTTTAGCTCTACAGTCCAACAAGAATTTCGAAACCTCACATAAGATTTCCGTTGACCCCCCTCCCCCATGGTGAGATTTCGCCGGACCCCCTCCCCCTATTTCACCTCACGCAATAAAAAGACGCTCCGTAACTCGAACAAGTCATTCACTTTCATAACTATATGAACATTTTTTTCTTGGGCTCACTTTCTGGAACACTGTGCAGAATTTCCCAACCGCCCACCAATTTTTGATTTGTTGTTTCACCGAATGCTTTCATATCTTTATTGAGCCACAGCTTTATTGAGTCACACCTACTGTAAAACTCCAGTAAAACTATCACTGCCAATAAATCTGTTTTATTGCCTAGGGTGCGTGGGTTGTTAATTCCGTAATGAGGTTCGTTATGGTGATAGAACAGTTTCCACGCTTAATTAATTGCTGGTTAATGTAGTACTGCACCTCATGTGAGCGGTGATAATGAGTTCAGTTTGTATCATAAACTTTATCCAAACAATCGATTTCAGTTCGGGGGAAAGTTGATAGTAAAAATTAGGTAGTAAATTTTGTGTGAAGGTCTTGTCGCTTCCAGATAGCTGCTACAAAATTTGACGTGTTATCTGGGTACGCCCAAGATACGCTAGGCTTATCTCTATAATTTTTATAACACCGATTGTAGCGTACCTATCGGATCATTACACCACTTATGAAATTTGATGCACCCAATAACTTCGCCTTGGGCCATTATAAACTCTCCTAATATTCCCATAAAAGCAGTAGTTGACACAGGTGCTATTGTTTGAATCGTCTCTAGGCTTTTAATGGTTCGATAAGTGCTTGTAAGGGGTAAAACTTTCACATCATCAAATGGAGTTTGGACTGTCCAGAAGACAACAATCGTTGTTGACATGAAGAACTATTAGCTTAAACTCTTCCGTCACGTAAGATCGAAGGATTTGATTATTGTGCATGTGCGTCATCAAACGGAGATGTACGCAATGTTGGCAGTGTTGATTTTGAAACTTTTATGATCCGTTATCATAAATGTCCCAGGTAAAAATGTCCTCCCCCCCCCAAGTTCAAAACGGCTCCTCAGTACATTAAGCCTGTGCAAACTGCTCCAGGTTAAAGTAGACAAGGAGGTTTTTGAAAGGAATGCCGAGATGTATCAGCAAAACAGCATGACGAGAAAATTTGCTGCTTCCTTCGCCGTTGTTTCCATTGTTTGTGTGAACAGCTTTTAGCTGCATTCAGCGATTTTGTTATAGCACTATTAATCGGGTAATAGGCCATGTTTCCGAAGTTCTTGGTCGATAATTTTATAAACAATTCCGTTAGAAACCACTTGTTTTTGACGGAATTATTTTTAAAAATTATTGTTATAGCGCTGTTATTTTGTGTACTGTATTGGGAACCTTCCGTACCCCTTATCTGGCAGCTCAATAGAATTAGTAATTAGTGATTTTTACATCGAATAACAATGGTTTCCCTTTAAGCCATTTCTAGTTTAGAAGTTACATAATCAACCTTATCTGTAACCCGTTAACGATCATTCTGAGCATGTGATTCCTTCTCTCGAATATTTGCCCATTTTACTGCTGCAGGCCTCTTCGTTTGTCCTGGAATTGTTTATATGCCTAGTATCTGAAAGTATCGAACCATTTGATTCCCTACTGCGATCTTGTCATTGCTTCAAGGCACTTTGTATTCTTTGTTTGTCTTTGTATATTACCTGTGGAGTTTACAAATAATTTTTGTCATTCATGAATGTTCATATAAAAATCTCATGAGCCTTTTGAAGGAAAGAAAGCTTTCAGAGGTTGCTTCCGATTCGGCTTCTGCCGCGGTTTAACATTGTCCGGTAATCAATAATCGTAAATGAGATTTAAAACTTGAAATTGCATGAGAGCCATGTAATCTCGCAGCGTACGTCACGTGGGTGAAACTAGGTTTATCAAGATTTGGGATCAAGCTAATATTCTGTTATAATTCTATTTGAAATCTGGATTTCGATTTGGGAGCCAAGTCTGATACCTTTTTAATGGACATCCAGTTCGTTTTGGTGCTGTCATCTCTATCTTCTGCACAGTAAACTGTTGCAATTTTACCACAGATTTGAATGTCTTGAAACAGCTGCATCATCTCATCCCATTGGAAAGTTTTATGAACGAATCTATCCTTTGTCATGTATATCTGAAACTTCAACAACTATTTAAAACTGTTCTAAGGAGAGCATATACTAATAAATGTATGGTGTCCTTTATTGTGTACTGTCTTTCTTTCAAGCAGCCCCAATTAATTAATGAAAATTTAAAAACGCCTAAGATATCTCTTTAAGTTGATACTGTTTGGAAGAAATCTTTGAATGTCACTGGTTTCTAGTATACGTTTTAATTTATAATATTTTATGATCCAACTCTATTACCACCGGACCGTCAATGAATTGACACACGACTAGCTGGCCCGTACAAAAATTTCGCGGATCAAGTTGGATGAATAGCGAGGATGGTAGTTTGTAGTAGGAAGGAGAAAAACTGGTTCGTTTGTAGCAATTTTTCATTTGTCGGTTGAAACAGGTACGTAGCGAAACATTTACGACGTCTTACGAAACAATCACAAATGATGAAGTGTTTATGATATGACGTGTTGCTATCTAGCGGTAGTCGACTGCAGCGAAGCCTAGCAACTATCTCATTTTGTAGTAATTGTAAGTGAAATGAAATATCTATCAGTAATTCTATCATGGCCCTTGCGAAAATTTCGATACATGGTGCTGTTATATAGCGGCAATACTATAGCTGCTTATCCCACATTTTAGCAGTAATATCCATTATACGGCGAAAACTAGGCCCACAGTATATCGTAAGGGGGAATTTGCTGAGAAATGTAGCTGGGTTGGCCATGTGGTTAGGTTGGACACAACAAACTGGACGAAGATATTGACTGAGTGGTACCCAAGAGGCGGACATCGCAGAAGGAGGTAAGGGAGCATCTATAACTACGTGATTCGGTCGCGGGGAGGAATTTGGTAGAATGCTACGCTGGATTAGGTAGGGGAGGGGAGGGGGGTTCGGAGCGGAGCTACGTAGCTTTTCATTGGTATTATTTGTCTCAATTAAAATAAGATACAGAACACACAACAACATGTAAATATACTATCACCGTATGTAATTTATGACAAAAATGGGATACGTAGCTTATGGACGCTTTGTAAAGGGGGGGAGGAGGGGTCGACGAAAATCTCAAGTGAGATTTTGAAATTCTAGAAAGGACAGTAGAGCTAAAAAAAAAGTCTACAAAAGACACGGATAGCGACTATAAGGGGGTAAAAACCATGCGGAACCGATCTTTTGTGTGTGTGTGTGTGTGGGGGGGGGGGGGGTGTAAAACCGCCCTAAGAAACAGGAGAGCTAAAGAAAAGGTCTAAAAAAAACTACCACTGGACGATCAGGAGGAGGTTGGTCGTCAGAATCTCACGTCATATTACGGGGGGGGGGGGGGGGGTTTACGACCAAATTTCATCAGAAAAAAGGGGGGCGGTACGGAATTCCGGAGAAACACCTCACGTAATTAATGGACGCCCCCTAACCATCTAGAAGGTAGTCTAGAATGTTAGTGCGTATTGTAGGGCCTTTGTGTTTGGATATTAGCAGCGGACTATTTAAAGCTATTGTGGAATCCTTTACACCAAAAGAAGACTGAATGGGATAAAATTAATATATTGGTGGTTATTCAAAATGTATATTCGAAAACGCTGATGGTAAGTCTGCCCTTGGCTGTGATGGGTGATGCGACAGACGCTGTAGGTCGAGCCTGGGCTCAAGGCCACGGCTGCCCCTCCGCTAACGAGTTGGCCTGGCCGGCCTCTTTATCTCAACGCCCATCGCCACACCACGCTGCTGCCGGCTGCCTGTACCCAGTCCACCAATACGCATCTTCAAACAATGTCAAACTTCAACGCCTTACTCAACTTCACTCTCCTGTTACATCCTCCGCTATATGGCGTTGGTTGGCACTTTCTTTCCATCATCAATCCAATATTCAGTCAAAATATTAACAAATGTTCAGCGTAATTTGCGTCCGCACAGCAGTTTTTGTAGTAGGCACACTCACTCTATCAAAGCAATCTGGTCGATGACCCATTAATTTCAGTATACCAATATCTTCGATAGGCATAGTCATAGAAAACATCAATATTCGTGCTCCACATCCGGTTGATTAACATTTCTTTGTACTTGACATTATTCTGCTTTTAGGATTACCGCATTATAATTAACAAGTAGAGCTACTGCAATGACGACAACTTATTATTGTATTGTTATTACTTCATATGAACTAAATGTAACTCAAAGCTAGACAAAAATTATGAAATGTAGCAGCAATGATAGCAATATCGAATGCAGTAGAAGTAGTAAGTGAATTCTACTACTTTGGAAGTAAAATTACAACTGATGGCCAAAGCAGAAATGAAGTTGAAAGCAGAGTAGCAATAGCAAAAAGAGCCTTCGTGAAAAACAGGAATCTTTGTTTCAAATATTGATCTAGGACGCAGAAAGAAGTTTTTAAAACTCTGTGTGGAGCACAGCACTTTGCTAGCGAAGCATAGACTTTAGGAATACCAGAAAGAAAGAAAACTGAAGCATTTTAAATGAAATGTGGTGCTATAGAAGGATGTTGGAAATTTGGCGGACCGATAAGTATGAAATGAAAGTGTTTGGGAAATGATGGATGAGAAAAGGAGTTTGTGGAAGAGGCTTACAGCAAGAAGAGACACGATGGTAGGTCATATTTTGAGACATGCGGGATTAATTTGTTACTGAAGGGAACAGTCGAAAGTAAGAACTGTAGAGGAAGACAAAGAATAGAAAATATGAAGCAGATAATTGAGGACATAGGGTGTAAGGGGTATGTTGAGATATAGGGGTAAGATAGGATGGTGTGAAGGAATGCATCCAACCAGTCAAAAGACTGATGACAATAAAAAAAAATTAAAAAATTCTTAATTCCCCTGGAAACAAACGAAAAATTGGCTGTTCGCAAAAGCTGGGACTGAGCATATCATTAAGAGAGACAGAAATCACCTGTTGATTGCGCGTTTACTTGTATTTATAGAAATTTGAAATATAAAAGTTGCATTGTGTGTGTTTTTTTTTACATTAGAGTTCTTTGTTCTTTGGTTCGTATATTATCAGTGTGTCATAAGAATTAGGAGATGATTGAACGCAAGAAAAGAAAAGGAGGTGGATGGTGCTGTAACTTCATTTCCGAAAATTTTCTGTGCTCTCATTCTCCACTGAGAACAAAATATATTTGTCATATTTTATGGTAGCTTAGTTCTGTCAACATTGCAGTACTGTAGTCAAAAATTTAAGAACTATATGCTTTTACCTAGTGTGTTTTGTATGTAACATGTGGTTTGTCTTGTAGAGTGAAACTTGATGGCAGTATATACAATAAAATATCGAGAAAAAAATAAACTCTAAAGATAAAAAAGCTAAGCCATCTTTCTTATACTTATGTTCTGTCGTCTGATTGATCGAAAGATCCACGGTTCGAATCCCTGTCTCGGCGAGGATTATCGTAGACACTTAACGCGACCTTCACCTATGGCTCAGCATACATACATAGCTTGGTATATTCCGTGTTCACACTATTCTTTCAATTCTTATACTTCTTCCTGTGTACCATTTGCTCGACTTTGATTTCTTATTGGGGAGTTTGTATTAAGTCGGTAGATGTTACTGTAATTCGTTACCATTCACAGAATTCTTTGTTTGTAATTCAATTACCAGGCAAAGATCAGAGCATTTCGAGAATAGGACAGAATTATTCCTAGAATAGCCTATTTTCTAAATACGTTTCCAGTCTGTATCAAGAAGAGCGCTGTTCGTTTAAGACACAGTAACATTATTATTCATTTGGTTATTAAGTATTAAGAGTCTGGTTAATATGTAATTAGCTTTAAATATTTCACTGCCATTTTCATAGCTTCGTTTCTGTAGGAATTCAAAACATGCCTTAACATTTATCATGTTATAAACTGTAAGTACCAGATGTAAAAAAATATACACTTAGCTAAAAAATTAGGCACACATAAGTTAGAGGTCCTCAACATTATTTTTTGTCAATATAGTGGTCCTAGGGTTGAAAAAAGTAGAGAAACGCTATTGTAGAATAAACAAAATAGAGTAAGCCAACTAAGCAGTCGGTTCATTGCGGTGTATGTGAATATTTCATCTCAAAAGTTCAGTGTGTTCGGTAAGTTGGTTGTTTGGGGAAGGTTCTTGATTAAACATGACGTTATAGCGTGAAGAGAAGCTTCATAACCGTTCTCGGGTTTGCAACCGTATAAATTTTGTTATGTAGACATGGTCGTAAGTGAAAATTCTTTGACACCTACTACCTGTGAAGGTTATTTCCAGTTTGCAAATAAGCCGGCAGGTTTGTCGTTGCAAGTAATCTAACCGAAGTTATTCAAATTCTGAAGTCTTACTCTTGTCAGCCGTAACATACGCGTCGTTAAACTATTACTGCATGCCATAACGGATACAGCAACTGCTCTATGATCCCGCATTTGCATTCCACCCAGACAGGGAACGGAAACTTGCGGAAAATACTTTTACTGCCTGAAAGTGGTTTTTCGCTTTTTGTTGTAAAGTCAGTGAAAATTCTTTGTTAAAAATGAGCATGAACGCTTGGAAAAGATTTCCTTAATTCCTACCTTTTTTTAAGAGTTCACAAATGAATGTGCTGTCTCGGAAGGTATGTTACTGCATAGTCAATTACGCTACTTGTTTATTATGAACAAAACCTTTTTTATGTAATTTTTTAGTTGGGTCTCTGGGTAATAGGATGAATTGCAATTTTTTTTGTGACGTTTCTTTAACATTTATGCATTTCAGCTTGTTGAAGGTTTCTTTGTTTTCTCTGTAATTTATATTATGGATCACACGCCCTGCTTGTAATACCGCTACTCTGTTACTTTCGCATTTCATGCATTTTATCTTGTTTAAGTGTTCCAGGTAAATTTCTTTAACTCAGCCTTTAAGAATGAACTGTAATATCATCTTACTTACGACCTAGTTATCTGGTAAATTGCTGAAGACGTGTTCCACCCACCTCTTTCCCATCTACTGCTGTGGTATACAGTATTCAAGTAATAGATTTCTTTGAGCAAATTCGAATTTCTGTTGGTGACGACAGTTATGGTGAGGAATTTTCGCAGCTATTGTCTACAATTGAGTGGATGTTAATGGCAGAGTGCTTTTGAAAATTGTCTGCAATTTGTTGACTTGAGATATCTTAATTATGCTACCGAAAAAGCACAAATCAACTATTGCTTTTTTAGCCAATGATTTTACAATCTGTAAAAACCAGTTAAGCGTCTAGGTTCTGTTACCAGATATACTTATGTCACAAATAGCTTGTTTTGTAATGAAGAAAGGCGAATGTGAGTCGTTGAGAATGTTGGTATGTTCTTCTGTATCGTCCAAAATCGCATGTCTTAGATGTAACGAATAGACAGAGTTACTTTGACTTTTATAATATTAGTGTAGATGTTAGAGAGGTTAAGAAGCGTCCATAAACTACGTGGCGCTGTCTACGGGGAAAGAGGGAGGGGCAGGGAATTGGCTGGAAAGCTACGCTGGGCCACGTAGGGGGATGGGGTGGTTCTGAGCCAAGCCACATAGCTTTTCATTAATATTATTTGTCACAGTTAAAATAAGTTACGAAACACGCAACAACATGTGAATATTTATTTCCGTCATTTAATTATCTCCGTGTGGGGGCATCAATAAATTACGTGAGGTGTTTTTCCGGATTTCCGGACCCCCCCCTTTCCCTCCCTCTGGTGAGATCTGGTTCGTGAACCCCCCCCCCTCCCCCTATAAATCGCCCTAGCAACTTTTTGAGATTTTTTTTAGGTCTCACCCTTCCGAAGCCGTTACCACCCCCATAAACCCACACTTTTCAACAAAAAAAAAAAAAAAAAAAAAAAAAACCAAAATCGACTTTCGGTTTTTTTTCCCTCTACAATCCAAAAAGAGTTCAAAAACCTCACGTGAAGTTTCTGTCGAGCCCCCTCCCCCTCCGTTAGATTTGGTGAGATTTCTCCGGACCCCCCAATTTCACCTCACGTAATTTATGGACGCCCCTATATAATTTTCGATAGTCTGACAAGAGAAAACAGCAATGTCTTTTGGAATCAATAGCTACGTGCCACGGGGGGGGGGGGGGGGGTGGGGGGGAGGCGGATGTGGGGGGGTAGAAACAAAAGCCACGTCAGGCTACGTGAGGAGGAGGGGGTGTTCACAGGAGGCCAAAATTGAGCTAAGCAGTTTATGGACGATCTCTCATCTCTATGGAGACAAACAGAAATTGTTGGAACTGTTACAACTTTAGATTAACTTGCGTATTTGGAGGAAAGACAAGGTTGGTGGATGGGTTTCGACGACAACCTGATAATGGTAGTAGTGTTCCGTGTTCTCGAGGTTGTTGAGCCTCTGGGTGATGGCGCCCGTCCAGCTCTGGGGATGTCGCAACAGCAGCCGCAGCAGCAACAATGGCGCAGATGCCACCACGGCCGTAGTCCGCCCGCGCCGCCCATACTAATCTCCCTCACTGGACTCCCTCCAGACACGTTCTCATTCAGTAGGCCTCGTACACAGCTTCACTCTCTCCTTGATTAGACCATGCTAACGTCCGACGTTCATTATATCTACCAGGGATGTTTCAACATTTGTCAATCGCAATACTGTGATCCACAACAATATCTGAAACGTAGTGGCAGTTTATTGACGATTTGTTAGGGGGCGTCCATTTATTACGTGAGCACAAATAAGGGGGGGGGATAGCCCGCAGAAAGCTTACGTCATCATTTTAATATTGAAGAACAGTAGGGCAAAAAAGAAAAAGGGGGTCCTACAGAATTACGAGATCGATCTCAAGAAATTCTCACCAAGGGGTGAGAGTGAGGGGGCGTCCCCCACTAGATCTCAGTTGTAAATGAAAGGGAAGGGGCACCAAATCTCACGAACGCTCACTTTATTAATGGGCGCCTCCTTATGCAAATTACACTAGCAAGTTCCTACATTATCAGACGCTTGAGCATTGAATCTGTATTTATGGACTAGTTGTTCCTTCGTGAAATTTGAGATTTGTACTGTACTGTTGTACTGCAAGTCACTTCCAAAGAAATGTTGGGCTGCGCAAGAAAAAAAAAAAACAGAACAATAGCATCGTTTGTTACTTCTTTTTGCATATGCTCCTTTCAAAATATGGGTTGTATGTAATTGTTTTATAGGAGATTAGACACTTTATTTGATTTTACCACCCTTCTAAAGATTTTTTGACTGTCAGTGACTCTCAGGCACACTTCACGAAGTTTTTCTGTAAGCAGTTTTTGAAGTGGTCGGCCTGGCGCTTTATTTATTTCTGTATAAACTATGACATAGAATTCATAATTGAATAACAAATCAGTCTGTTATTGTCATGTACAAAAGGCTAATGTTGGTATTTGTTGGCAAGTAACTGAATGGTCTGGTGGCCCAGTGATTAAGGAGTCTGAAGGGGATCGAAAGGTCCCAGGTTCGAATCAAGGCCCTTAGTCCGACCTTCACATCTGCGCAACTTGCAGAGTAATGTGAAGTACGCCAGAACGCTTCCGTAGTTCGGATTCCACGTTAAATTGTAGGTCCCCTGTACCCGGTAGGATTGCTGGGTTAGGTTAAGACGGCTACGACAGGGACGGAACCCGCAGCCAGTAGAAACCCTGTCACCAGGTCATCACGACCATGCGGAATTACTATTATTATGGCAAGTACCGTAACTAAACTTTGTGTGTGTGTGTATGAGTAATAGAACGTATCTGTACAAACGTGAAAATAACGCTTGCTACATAGATCTTATGATGATTACTTTGGTAACTTATTAGTATATAAAATATGCTGCTCAACATTGGCATTCATACATTAAAAAAAATCCATCTAATTTTCTTGGGCAGCTATTAAATTACTAGTATAAAAGTGTCTTGCATGTTAACACATGATAAGTTACCGCTATGTGTAATTATCTTAAAATCTGTTACCTAGGAAGAGAAATTTTTCAGTCTCTGTTCTGATATAAATGATGATTATGAAATTGAAACATGAAACAATGCCAAGTGCTAACATTATGGCGACAATTAAATTGACAATGGCTGCCGAAACGCCGAGTTTTACAAACCTACCCACTCGGCTAGTTTCCCGAGAAAATTTAATCTAATTAAATTACTTGTATGCATGCATCTGACATTAGTTTTTAAATTATTATTTTACTTGAGAAGAAATTAATAGATACAAGTATATGTATTTTTAGTATACGATATTGGTTTAAGGGTTACCTAAAATCTGACTTGCCGTTGGAAGGACTGTTCTGAAGATTTCATGAGGGTCTCCTTATTTGAATTATAAGGTTTTGACCATAATAAACACTCAATATTTCCTAAATATTTTTGGCATGATATATTTCCTCATTCTTAACAATTCACGAAAATCGTATCCTCCTACCTTGCTAATATGATTTGCTATCAGTAATCTGTGTTATCTAATTTGATATCCACGAGTCAATATGAAACTGAATTTAAATATTTGCCTCTAACATTCAAGTCAGATTTCTTGATGCGTGGCTTTTGAACCAGAAACAATATACTTGTGGTTCCCAATCCGATCGTTGATAGATTCCACTCGCAGGTAGCATTCCAAGTCATAGGTTGGTTGACAGATTCATTTCCTCCTGGAACCTACATTTTAACATTGAATCCTAAGCACAGAGCAGTAGTGGCATAAACACGAAGCAATTTTATTGTAAGTAAAGGGCATTAACATTCAGCAAATGAAAGTAAATCGAATATTGTATGTTTAATTTCTCACGCATCTCTTGTCATCTGGGTACCAAATCGCTCAGGAAGAATCGAAAATACAGCCATGAATAATACAAGTTCTCTTTTCAGCTCTGTACTACTTCTGACTGTTAGTATATCAATAGTTGGCAGTGGATGGATTTCAGATGTAATTACCGAGCTCTGTAAAATAGGTCGTAAATCCGTCCGATTCAGCTGTCTTAAAACGTAAAGATGACATTAAACGTTACAAAGTTGGAGGATGTCTAAGGGAGGTTATTACTAAAACAAATTTTAAAATCGAACTTTTTGATTAAAAAAACACCAAAAGAAAATATTTTGTATATCTTAACCACAGGGATGCAGAAGATTATTGGAAAGTATGCAGCATGTATTCTATTGACAAAAAAAGTGAGTACCCTGGTGGCGGAAGAGAGGAGCGTGTAAGTGGTCATTTGAAGCTTAAGGAGGCTACTGGAGGTGTTTGTGGAGGCGTGTCGGGCCACTGTCGTGCCTGCTGCAAATATTGGGCGGACGCAAACACTGCGACCACGCCCGCTGTCTAGGAGGGCCTCGCCCGCCCGCGCAAACACTCTGCCTTCAGATTTGATCCGATCAGTATCCTACCCGACAACCTAAAACTAAAAACCTCACAAGAAATCTGCAATGGTACCTCAGCCAATTCATTGTCGAACTATGTGACCTCCGATAGTCATCTTTTTTAATTTTTATGGGATAATAGTAGACGGAAATTTCCCTTCTATTTTTTTACGACGTTCGTACTGCTTGTTTCGCTTCCCGCTGCAACTTTTGGAGGTAGAGCTCAGTATTTCTTTTGTCGACCTTCAACATTAGGGAAGAGATGATTTGGTCTTTACGTCCCGGCTGTACTCTGATTCCGTGTTACGTTTCCTCCTCGGCGCTGAAGGGTTTTCCATGGTTTCCCTAGATCGCTCCAGGCGAATGCTGGGATGGTTCCTCATAATAGCCCATGGGCGTCTCCTGCCATATCCCGTATATCCCTTCCAAACCATTCCCTTTCCGGATAGGAGCAATGCACCCTCCGCCCAACACTTTTTTAGTGAATCGCGGAGTAATAGTAGTAGACAGAGTTATTCTGGGAGCCGTTCTGGAAGTGAAGTTTTGAAGAAATCCTCGGCTACTTCAGGGATAAAACCCCGTTCTTCCGAATTGACCATGATACGCGGTCTACTAAATTGCACATAAACCTCGCTTGCTTCTGCTTAAGACTGGAGGTTTTATCGGTGTTGTATATAGATGAAATCCTCTATGGTAACTACCCGCGTGAGTCCGTTTGTGAAGCACGACGTTTCGGTGGTCATAGGCTATGCCGCCATTGTCAAGTAACTGTTCCCGGCAAGACCAAATGATGTCGCAGTTCATAAACCTGCATTGTAGTTCGTCTAAATTTATCATAAATTGTTTTCCTAACTTTTTCACTATACTGAATAATTGTCATATTATTGAACTCTTTCTAAGTTAGTGCTGCTTTTATATAAAAAATCCTTAGCGGGACCTAATTTCCTACTTTAAACTACTGTTTTTTTGTGTAATTGTAAGGGGCTAACTAATGATAGTGCTACTTTTTTGTTGGGTAATTCTAATTCTTATTATTTACAATGGACCTATTTATAACTGTTGGAGAGGCGGAGGTAGTGGACTATAGGGTTTAGAACAAGGCTGCCCAACCAATTTTGGAGATAATTTCGATTCTATGTTAGCCTGCGGAGCACATAATACTAGCCTTTAGTTACAACTAGATATTTAAATATAACAAAGATACAACTAACACAGTTTACTTATAATCTAAAAGTAAAAAAGGTCAATGAGACCTTTGCAGTGGTTTTTTAGCTAGTATATTCTAGACCGCTGCTGTTGCAGGGCTACTATGCTTGCAGGCGAGTGTTTGAGCAGCGTTGGTTTAGTAGGAGACAGTCATGGTAAGCGTCCTCTTAGGATGCCTTCCAACTTTCCAAGCATCATTTCCTCATTGTCGTTTCCGTTTGTTGAATTTTACATCGTGCACAGAAACGTGCAAGGCCCTGCCTGCCGGAAGATGATAGGGATGCTTATATACCGCGCGGAGTCCCCGACACATCTTTTTACTGATAGGCGGGAAGTTTTAATTGTTGGCGGAAGTCTTTAACTACTGGCGGCATTGTTGGTGGGACAGATAGAGAGGCCCGAACTCGATCTAGTCAACAGAGATGGTGGATTTCAACTAAGCGAAGCCTGGACCCATTGATCCAGACAATGAGATTGCAGCGAAATTTGTTGACTGGCTGGCGATATTCCTGTACGCACGTGACTCCACCGAACACGCTAACAATCAAAGCCAACAATCAACGCCAACAGTCCTGCCAGTAGTTAACGGCTCCCGCCAAAAATCAAAAGGTTGGCCTATCAGACGCAGTATATAAGTAGCCTCATCACCCACCCTATTTGCTAACGAAGTATGAAACCTGTCCTTTTTTTTTTTTTTTTGTTTTATGAAGTGTGAAACTTCGGCATTTTTTTCCCCTCTTTCCTGTCTCTTCTTTCACAAATTTCGTCTGTTTGTGTCCGATGGATCCATGTAAACGGGCGGACGCCTGGACACATGAAATGCATCACTACTTACTCCAGTGATCTCTAGCAAATACTAAATTTAATGCATTCGCAGAGGCAATTAGTAGTAACGGACTGCCGCCATGTTTAAGGAGGGGAGTGTGGGGGCACCCTCATTAAAAAAAACCACTGACAGTGGTGGCGGAAACGTGTTTCACAAACTGACTCACTTTTTTAATTCTGCTTGTCGTTAGTTGCCATCTTGGTACACTCCTCGTTTCCACATTATTTTCAACCCACGGTGCTTGTTAGTTGAGCTACAACGCTCGGGCCTGGCAATCGGAAGACCTGGGTTTCAAATCCTCGTCCGGCTATCAGATTTCGCATTTCCATGGTTTCTCGAAATCACTCCAAGTAAAAAAAACCAGGGCGAATTCATTCCCGTTCGTTGCCCAATCGTCTCCCACCTACGTTGAAAGGACTATGAGACGTAGTAGTAGTTGGTTTAATCTTGCAATTGTATTGAGGCTTATTAGACATAATTGCCATCTTCTTTTTGTAGTTACATTTTCTTACATTCTGTGGTTTCGAATGTTGGTTTAAAGTTCTCTGTGACTGCTATGACTAGCCTTGAATTATAATGTATGTTCTAGACGCAAGAAAAATTTGAAACAACATTAAAATCAGACCATAATTGTTTATATAGGATTTAATCCACGGAATTTTCTATATCTGTCGCTCCAGAGTTATCAAGAACTTTTGATTTTTTCCTTCTTTTCGGACGCAGTATGTTTTTACATTTTTTGCAATACACAAATATAGCTGATTCTAGACAGCTTAGAACAGACGTTTTTGAACAAAAGTAGAGACTGCATGATTGTTATATCTTTTTGTGCCAAATAAACAATGTTGTACCTGAATAGTTCGGAACAAAGGTAGCGTCGAAAGTATCCTTGCATTGACCGTTCCACGAACTTCTTCCTTTCATGACCCCTCGCAACGAACTCAAATATTAGTTTTCTATTAATTTCTTGATCATTTTTCTTATATTCCTCTTCCATACATAATCGTCTCTCATATTGAACATTAAAACGCTTGCCTGATCCTGTATTGACAGCACCTTGTGCGTAAAAGGAGGACACATAAATTTCATAATATGATGGAAAATGTTAACCGTTGTAAATCTTGTTATCGGCATGATATTGGCTTTATCCATTTTTAGTGGTCATAAATTCTGATTCCTAAACAATCTGTGCTACTTACTATCGCGCGATTGCTGTTTTTATGGAACAGTACGTATTCCAAAATACCTGGAACAAATTCTTTATTTTCAATACGTGTCAACAAAGTAATTGTTTTAAATGTCTTATCAGTATTTTTAATTCACAACAGAAATTACAAAATTCCATAGTTGTTTGCCTTAAATTTCCATATCAGAATCTTCTTGATCGTTTGCTAGTTCTTTGGTTTCCCCGAGCTTTAAAATTGTTTCACCGAGCGTGGCCTCGCGTTAGGGAAGACGCGAGTTCGAATTCCATCTGGCTATCGAAATTTCTGTTTTCTGTGGTTTCAATAAAGCACTCCAGGAGAATGCTGGGATGATCCCTTTGAAAGGCCAAGGACGAATTCCTTCCCGTCCTTACCCCCCACTCTTTACTGCCTGTAACGACGTGAACGTCGATGAGGCTGACATCCATAATGAGGACGGTCGGTGTGTCGTACTTGAAGGTTTGTATCTGGAGTCTCCGTACCTCCCTGGTCCAGCATGGCTGCGCATTAACTCGCATGGCCAAAATGGCCGCTGATAAGTGTGCATATACGGGAAATAATGTCAGGGATGCTGAGTGATATCGCGATTCCGAAATTGCTTTCAGCTGGGGTGTTAAACTAACTGTTACCATCACCATTGTATTATTCGAGCGATGCAGCAACAGCTGGTTAATATCTGTGTGATACTGTCTCGCAACTGCCATTCGGTGGCTCGAAATGAAACAAAGGGAAGATAACCAAGATATTGCAATGGGGGCGGGCATGTATCTCATTTCAGATTAGCGTTCTGATCGCACCCCGATGTCGCTTGCAAACCTGAGACTTCCTAGGTTCCGCTGGGTGTTTTAACACTTGTGCTGGACAGTGATTTCGGTTCTGCGCAAGCGAACGAGGTGACGCAACTGAAGCACTGTCCAGAGGTTCAAGTTACAAGTTATTTTCACCTTCCTCTCAGTCATTCTAGTCGAATCGCGTGATATTTCCCGATTTAATTCGTGATCGATTTTCTGCCAGTTTCTTGGTGACGGCGAAATGAAAGTTGGGCACCGTTCAGACTCTTGGTTCAGCCTTTCTTAAATTAGAAAAATATTTCGTTTTAAGACTCGTTTGTACGTTCAAGATGTTTCTTAGCAAATTAAATATTTCTCAAAATTTCTTCTTGTAAAGTTGTATTAAGGAGCTCACCTCCGTTTCACGTCGTAGACTTTGTTCCTACACAGACCTAATAGTTATATTTTCTCTTAACATTTCTCCTCCTTTTTTATCTCTTGTCTGACTACTTGATGTTGGGCAAGTAGTCCTGCGTGTTGGTTTAACTTACCTAAACCGTAAAGCAATATGATAAACCAAAGTTTTCCAGACTTTATTTTGCTACGCCTCTCTTTCAAAAATCTAATCTAGCCTATGATTCGTCGAACGTAACCATTTTACATTTCGCGACCCACCGTTACCAAATTTTCCGCACATAACGAATTTAAACAGAAAAGGGTGAGGTAAGGAAATTTCAGCATATGTATGTGCATTACTACCCGACGTGGCAGACAGCTTGTTTGGAATGAACTACGCTCTGGCGGTATGAAAGAGGAAGACATTTTCAAACCAGCAGATAAGCCTCTGAAAATATTAATATATCCTGAAAACGAGTGAGGTTATACTATAACGGTATCTAAATTAAAATTGAACGCCCTGTAGTTTACATTAACAATACTACATTACAAGTTACTGGAATTAAAGTTTCCAGTACCTTACCTTTGTTCCTGTAGACTTTAGCGTCAGCTAAGGATGGGAGAAGCAAATGATTACCTTCACGTGATATTCTCCAACATTATTCGCCAATGGGTAAAGGAAAAAGAAGTTGCTCATTAAACACTTTGTCTTGTACCACAGGCACAGCTCTACCTCGTAACAAATTTTCTGAAAGCACGAAAATTTTCATTCTCTTTATGACAGGAGCTGTATCTCGAACACCAAATCAGTGAACATAAATAACAACGAATTTTGTCATCGTGCAGACTGAGGTTAAGTACATGGCGAAAAATTAAAGATCGTTAAACTTAAAATCGTGACTCCGTTTTATACCTGGGATTTGATGAATATATTGTGGAGGATTTGTTTAAATTGTGTTTAAGTCTACGGATAGTAAGAAGCAAAGATTTACTGGTTAGTAACAGGAAAGTTACAACTCATAGATGTGTCACTACGCATTGCGATTCTTTGACGAAAGATTTAGACAATAATCGGAGTTGAGAGAGAAGACAGTTTCAGTGGCTGTCGAAAACTGTACCGGACCGTTGTCAACACGCCAAACACGATAAAGCATTTAACGGATCGAAAAGTGTTCATCACGTAACCAAATTGTGTTATCAAAGGATCCACTTCTTTCGCCAGAAACCAGCGGCATGGAGACTTCAGGAAACGTGTGAATCACTCTGCAATCTGAAGAGCATACCTTCGCACACCCATCTTTATACATAGTCTGTGTGTGGTGCAACTATTTGCAGATTTGCAGCAGTATGAAAATTGTCCCAGCCCGTAAACAGACGCGCCTAGCTTCAAACTAAGAGAGAGCAAGTCTAGACTGGAAGGTACATAGTTAATGAGATGATGACAAATACATAACCGCCACTGTCTTTATGCTCCACAATTCCTCTATACCACTGACCTGACATTTACTGCGAATAGAGAGTTTAATATATGCTTCGTTCATTTTTTGCTAATACTTTGTTTGATACTGTGTAACTAATTATCTTCCAATAAAAAGAAGGATAACGAGTGGTGGCAACTGTTGAGAACTTAATAAGCTTGGTACTAATGTTATTCTGCTAACGTAATTTGTAGTAATGAACAGAAGCTGAGTGAGGAACGCAGCAAACATCGTTAAGGTTATTACACAAAACCTAAAGAGAACAGCAACGATGTCCAAAATACTGGGTGAGAAATATCAATGCAGTCTGCAAATAAAAAGGTTGTCACGGCTGCGGTATGAAGACAGTCATAGTTACCTGGTGCTATTTTTAGAAGACAAAAATTCACGACCACAAGTCGTTCAAGCGAATGGCAAATTGAAACATTTTTCCATTATTTATGCCCATATATTTCTTCAGTTGATCTTTCCCAGCTGTACACCTAGTCTGAAATGGTCTCCACTTTTGAGACTGCCTTTGTATTTTCAGAAGTAATTGGATAACTGAAACAGTCTACAGGTATTACATTGCCGGCTAACTAATAAAAGGAAAACCGCTCAGTCCAAGAGGTTATTAAAAAGTTTATTACTTGTATGATTGCAGAGGAAACTGTTGCGGTACATTTACACAATGAGTTGTGTTTTAGAAGGAAAACGGCGAAATGTCAAAAGTTTATAAGCGCCGAAGAATACGGATATAAGAGTCTCTAATATTTGCTTATTGTTTTTTTGATCCGTACGAAACTAATTTCTGAATTACAGGACGTGGCGACACCAAGTGTCATTTCGTCTCTCCTTACTGTTTTTATCAACAGTAAAACTTCGTGTATGCATTGTGTACTGTGGAATTATATGAGCCCCAACTGTCTTAAAGACAGTTTTGTCACCAACTGATGTAGCAGAATAGGTGCAACGCAGACACATCCAAAGACTTCTGTGCAAGGTGTTACTAGAGCAAACCCATTGCAAACGCTAGGTAACAGTACAAAGAAAGAAATCACAAAATACTAAAATCTTATTTTTTCTCTCATTTGATGAACTGTACTTAATTATACTACACTGATTATTATGTTAAGAAAAGACATATTCCGGGTGAGAGAATGGTGCTTTAAGAAGGTAAACAGACGACTTTTCAGAACATGCAAACGCTTGTACACGAGGATAGAGATTTTTCGAAAACGTCCACGCTTTCGCACTTGTTTTCACAAACAAAATAATGTATCGCAGACTGTGCCACTCGCATTTTACCAGGTATAAAATTTCTTGAATGATTTGTACTACTAACTGCTTGAACAAGCAACTTCGAGGTTATTTTATGGTTTGCACGACCGTTATCACACGATCAGAAAGAGCGACAATCAAGAATCAGTGGCGAAATACGTTCCTAGCTTCGTTATAGCAATGAGTCAACGCAAAAGATCGTGTACAAGCAATAAATACTCAAAACTGAAACAAATTATTTCGTCGGAAATTACTACCAGAAACGTCATTGCAGACAAATTTAAATGTATATGATCAAAATAGTTTTATCGGTAGTACGTAATGCTTTACTTACGGTGTTATTCTTTACTGAGGGATAATGGCGGTAGGAATTTTAAATCGAAATTACGAATAAAATGGTTTACCATCATTCAGGCATCGACATTTCTTCCGCCTTGAGCAAAATAGTGCCTGTTCTTCTGCTATCTTTAACTATAACACGATCTATACCTTTTACGCCTATATTCGGGAATATCACGGTTCGATTCCCCGGATCTACCACGCAGTTTCCGATTTTCAATCCTTTTCCTAAACTACTACAGTACTAGCCTTTTTCATACCTTCCTTGACGACAATCCCAGTTCTAATGACATCTCTATCGTTTAAGAAATAAAAGGCTTAGCACTAGCAATTCACAAGTCTGTCGTGCACCGATAGTCGTTGCAGGTATATACCCTGCAAATAAGATCAAAATTCCATGTAGAAAGAAAACAGCGCTCACCAACATAATACCCCCGATTCATCAGCCATTTGACGTAAACGTGACTCAACATTACCTTATTAACTTTTTTTTTATCTGCTTAACGTCTCTTTCACAGCGAGGTCTTTAGAGACGGGAAAGGATGGGGGGGGGCAAGGAATGGGAAGGAATTCGGCCAAGGCCTTTTGAAGGAAGCATCCCGGCATTTGCCTGGAGTGATTTGAGAAACCATGGAAAACCCAAATCTGGATGCCCGAACGGGGATTCGAACCGCCGTCCTCCCGAATTCGAGGCCAGAACGCTAGCCGTTACACCACCACGCTCGGTCTTATTAACTATATTACTGATCTTCGATCATTTGCGATTGTACTTATTACATTTATAGTACCTCTTTCTTACCATTGTGTACGATGGAGACTAATAAATACCTCCTTCAAGGGAGGAAGAGAGAAATTGGTAACTTTCTTGATTTCAGGAAATATGTTGGACTCTCTGAAGAAACTTATTCGCAGATGTTACCCGAAATTCATTATGAGACGACTGATACATCTGAAAGTGTTTTGAGAGTAGAGGAGGAGCGTGTAGTTTGTGTCGCGTGTCGTGGGCGAGATGCTGGCCGCTATCTGGGCCACTCCTATACGTGTCGGGTTGCCCGGCAGGGCTGCACAACACGCACCATACCCGCATCAACCACGCGCTGCAAGGTGCCATCAGTCTCCAGTCCTTACTTCATCGCCATATTCCTTTATCCAACATTTGGAACTTTTTTCTTTCTCTCGTCTTGTCTGTCGCTCCTTTAGCACACGCTCCAATTCTGTGCGATATTCATTTTCTTCTCGATCTTGGCTAGCGCAGTCCTTTCTTCAAATATTCTTCTCAGTTTCCCTCTTTATCATCCAACTTCACTCTTTACCTATTTCTCCACCTCCACATCACCAGTGGATCTAGTCTCCATTCAGGCTGTTTCCTTAGCGTCTACCTTTGAGTTTCATGCAACACTTCACGATTCCTCAGCTTCCTATTCAACGTTTAATAGCGTATATTTATTTTCCTACACATCTCTCTCATCACAGCAAGGATTAAAAAAAAAAAGAATAATAATAATTCCAGTCCACACTTGATAAAGATGTGAAGCGTTGTTGCTGTATTTCCGCTTTAATGTGCTGTAGCGCAGGTAATTTCGATTGGGCCAAGACGTTTTGACGAAGCCAAGGAAAATTTAAATCAGCATGGTTGGACGCGTTTTGACACCATGTCCTCCAGAATGCCAGGCCAAAGCGATCTGCTTGCAATCAAGTGGTTTTAGAGACGTCATTGAAAATGAAGACTAAACACAAGTCAAGCTAAAACATATATCTATCAGACGAGGGGAAAACACAGCATAGGAGTGCAGAAAGGTTCCTACGTTAAAGCAAGTGTGGAATTGGACAGAGGAATTGACCACAGGACTCCCATTGGTTTGTGAAACTGGAAAAAAATGTCAGGGAAGAAAAAAATCTAAAGCAAAGGGAAGTTTTCAAGAACGACCAGCCAGTTCTTATTTACAGTAGCGAGACATGTTCTATGGAGAAGTACAGGTAGCAGAAACAATGATTCCAGTGGTATTCTAGGAGATTTAAAATGCGGAGTATCGTATGTCTCGCATGCGAAATCGGGAAAGTTATCTGAGGAGAAGAATCCGCAGCCTGCGGATACAATCAATTTACGATACTCGCCTAGAATAAAAGTATCACTGAAAAAGTGTACAATTGTGCACAAAATTGGCTGATTACATAACGGCACACAAGTAGAGGAAAAAGACGCTGAAAGTATAACCAATGTCGTATAACCAACATTCTAGAGCAGTATATTCAAAACTTAACGGTGATAACTGGAGATACTGACGAAGCATCCCAACAATGTTGTGACAGACACCGCAAGGCCAGGGCTACAGCAGGACGTCCTTCAGTGGAAACGTCAAGGCGAAGATCCGGCTCAACACCCAACCAACTTCCCATCGTCGGCAGTGTCGTCAGTGATGAATAAGGCCAAATACCCGATCGTCTCAACGGACCTCAAGTAAGTGCCTTGACGTGGAAGACTCCACCGGAAAACTGATAAGGTAACTATTTATGCTTCACGACACGGGTTTAACTGTAGAAAATTTATCTTACGTGACATTTCAAAAATAGTAATTGCAATGTATTATACCGTAAAATTTGAGATTTCTGTCTACCTGTCATACACGCATCAAGCAAAAATTATTGAATGGATTTTAAAGAAACTGGAAAAAGTGATAACTTATGCCATGATTTAGAATATAGGATATTTTTAGCCAGTTTAGCAAGAATTACCAATGACGCAGAGACCAAAACTGTAAACGTTTAAATTGTGTGTGTATGCTCGCATCACGCAGAAATTATTAGATCAGTTTCAACGATACTAAACATAGTGAGTGGTAGCATAACACAACCCTGATTAGCACATAACTTCTATACAGGTAACTTGTAAGGCTCTCGATCAACAGGAGCTAAAATCGTCAATTATGGTATTATTGCTAGCCTGTGCGCAGTTCAAGCAAAAACTAACGAACGGTTCCAACGAAACTTCATAGTTAATCTCAAGGGCTTCCTTAAAAAAAAACCAAAAAAGAACAACAACGTACCTTAATTTTTTTTTACATTTTAGTGAAATGCGGTTCATTGAGAATTTAAGTACACTAGTTCTCATAGTAGTCATATTATTTACACAGCAAAGAAAAACCTTTAAACATTAGGCCACTTCAAATAAAGCTAACAGAAAATTTGGGATTTTTTTTTTTTAAATTTACTCAAAGTTGTTCTAGACATCTAAAACAATGTTTTTTTCTTAAAACGTTAAAAAAAAACTTTAAAAAATCTTATGTAAAAAGTGTATACAAATTTATTCGCAAAGCTGACATTGACAGCCTGTGGTGTAAAAGAACGTACTAAGCGGATCGTGCCAATTACATTAAAAAATTGCTTAAAATGATATAATTGTTTAAAAATCCTTTTAAAATTATGTTTTTATGGTAGTTCTAAAGCACAAAGGTTGGTATTTTGGACTTATTAAAACTAAAAGTCTATCGAATTGAAGGTAGCAAGCAAGTATTTTTCATTGTTGGGGACATTTGGACAATGAATTCGTAGAAATGTATCTTAAGGTTTTTTTAAAACATTTTAAGGAAAAAAGAACGTTGTTTTAGATGACTCAAACATCGTTGAGTAAATTTAAAAAACACAGTGTTCAGAAAGTCTTAATTTGTAGAAATGTCATGGAATAAACAGAACAAAGTCACATGTTTCTAAAACATATTAAAAAATCAATATCAAGAAAATGATATTGTATAGTAGGAAATGATGTGGCCTATCTGTGGTTGCAGATTATCCTTTCATTCCTGTACACGCTGCACATTTTAATACTAACTCTGGTCTTGATGTTAATGTGGCCTCCAACACCAGAATACCGAAATATGGATTTTCTATGTGTTTTATTGTTGTTTGTTTTCAGTACAAGATAGGGCATAAGAAAGATGTTGCAAAAGTAACAAGTATTTCCATAATTTCACAAACGTTGCTTCATGGCTAAACTTTCATATTGTTATTCTTGTTTTATCTACGTTATTTCCTTTTAACATATCACCTAAATTGAGCGGTAACTTCAGACATCGCATTAATACACAATTCGATTTTGCGTGGAGTCTAGAAATTACTTCATACCAATGAATGGTAATCGTCAATTTCTTTCCTGCTCCTTCCCCAACGCCCTGTTCCGGCTCTAAATACTACGAAAAGCTGTAACAATCGAATAAAAATTCAATTCCTACACATCAATACATTTTTTCAAAACCAACGCAATGGATTAATGAAATCGCATCCACAAGTAATGTTTCATAACGTTGTTCGAACAGCGATTAAAAAAAAACACACTATTGATATGACAGCCAGTTAACATGTTGTGTACCATTTCAGAAGTCCTTTCTAGTATCGTTGGAAATGTAATACGATCTTACGAGTGCGGAAAGCAAAAAACACAACAGTGCAGTTAAAATTATCTACACGGACCGCGGGGTGTGGGAAAACGATGGGCTAATCCTGGCTGATGATCCCCTGGTTTGGATACAGCAGAAGAATAACATATTTCCTATATAAAAATAATAAAAATAAACTTTTCAGTAATAACCATAAAGGACAAGGCAAGGAGGTTCGAAAAGCGGAGGGAAGATAGACGAGATAGAAGTATGAGGAAGAAGATGACGGCATTAGTGAAAGCAAAGGAATGGAGAAAGGAGGGTGCACCAAGTAGTAATCTTCCAGCATATATAAAAATTCATAATCATCATACCAATTAATTAAACGGGCTCATACGCTGATAAACTGACATTTTTCCGGCATGAAACTTGTACGACTTCAATAATTGAATTTTTAACAGTTGTATTTGACAATATGAGCTATGCCAAGTCGATCCGTTAAACTGTAGGTCCCAGAGGAAAGGAAATGCCCGTCCCAGCTCCGACACGATGGCTTATCACATCTCCTTCGCCGGCCGCGGCAGCGAGCTGGCTTCGCGTTGCAGGGGTCGCCGGTTCCAGTACGGCCTAGGGCGGTTTTAATCAAGTGTTGTGTCCGTCCTGTGTTGTCCTATCACTTGTTATCATCAATAATAATACGAGACGATTATGTATACACACTTCAGAAATAAAAGAAATACAGTTGCTGGTTGAATGGTTACAATGCCGAGGATCCAACAAACCTTCGGCTTGTGGACTAAGTCAGTATAGCTCAAGCAACTGATCTACAGACTGCGGCATAGACAAAGAATATTCATCTTAACGTCAAACCTGTGATCAGCAGCAAAGGTATAGACAAAAGCTTCAATCATTTTGGGTTACGCCTTCACGGTTCTCCGATACTGCAACTACTGGTCATTCAAACCAGTCTTCTCAACTTCGCTTTCTCTCAGGAATGGAACTATCAAGGTCGGCGAGGTGGTCGTTGGACTTAGCGGCATGTAGGAATGAAGGACATTAGAGCTGGCAGGGAAGCTGCCGAACAGAAGTCGAACGGCCGAAATAAGTTCGATCTGTAGCCCACTTTAACAAATCATAATGAAGTTAGCCAGTACATTTCCGCGTTGGCACGTCGACGCGAGAAGGCGGAGTGCACGCACTGCTGTGTGGCTGTAATGACTACGTTCCGCTGCCTCCATATATCTGAACGACTGGCCCCGTGTCCACTCGGCTACCGCTCTGGCCGAGCAAACAGGAAGAACTTCGTCACCGCCGAGTCAATAAATGAGGCCCCACGCACCATGTACAGACGCAGCTCGCTACCCTGGAACAACACACTAAAATAACACATTTCTTCCTCTGATAAAGAGGAGAATGCTAGCCTAGACTACGAAAAAAATAATGGATTGGGAATATATTAGCACAAATGTTTCCTAAGCAATGGGTAGAACCAATTCTGAAGGGTATGAAGAGGAAGATGGCCCCAAGCCGAAACCGGTGGGTAGGCGGTAACACTCGAGTCTAACATTCGGGTGAACACGGGTTCACATCCACGTCAGACCATGCAGCTTTTCCGTGGTTTCCTTAAATCACTCCAGGCGAATTCTGGGACGAGTACTTCAAAAGGCTAAGTCAGAATTCCGTCCTTTTTACTTGCCTCCCTCGCCCGTCCCCAATGACTGACAAGGTGTAAAAACCGATCTACTGAGACTTTGGCCTCAGATATAGATTTGGTTGCAAACATCAACGGCTGTCATGTTTTCATGCCCCTTAAAGTCTGCGTCGTGTTGCCGATGCTGTATTCATTCACTTGAAATAAAATTTATTATAGGTATCAGCTATCATTTCCTTTATTATGCAACGCAGTATAAATTAACAGCAGTTTCAATAAAATATTATAATATGGCTAAGTAACTGTGAAATAAAGTTTTTGTTTCTTTTACTCGCAACTTACAAACTAGCTTAAGTAATTTTCTGTTGTTGTATTTATTGTTTAAGTAATACAGGATACCGTCGATATTGCTGATAGCGTATCTAACAAATAGGTGTAAAATAGAGGACTTAGACGACCATTCAAGTCTTTATTTTTCAGTGAAAATTTTAATAATTATCTTAGTTCGCTACTCGACGAGCTCTTAACAAAATTAAAATATACTTGCTATGGCAAAAAAAATTAATAATAATAATAATTCGACTCACTTCATTCACATGAAACTCTAGAATATGATTGTGCCAAATTTTAAATACGATTTTCAGTTTAGGTCAACTAAACTAGAAACAGGTGGTAATTTTAAATCTGAAAGCTATTCTGCTTAAGAGTTAGGAAAAACTCTAGTCTAAACCATCCGATACCGAAGTGTTGATTGGTTATGTTGTCTTATTTTTAAAACGTTTACTTTAGTAACACACAGGATTATCTCAACACGACCAATACAGCAAACCGCCTAAAATGGTTACGATATTGGCCTGATTTTTAACTTGGGACAAAATGCGCTTTAACGCACAGCAGAAATGCTGGCAATTTTAACAGAAAATGGTCAGTTTCAAATCCACTAGATTAACCGACAGATTAATTTGTGCTGAAATAAAAAAAATCATAATCGTAAGGAAACTCAGAATGTTACACTACTTCAAAGCAGTTGTGTTATATATTTTCGCAACTGTTAGGGCGGATAGAAGGGATGAGAGCGTGTAAACAAGATGTCGCTACCTGAATTTGTAATCAGTCCCGGACTTATCGAAAGTCGAGCCCTATTGACGGATGAGTGTGTTAGTCAGTAATTAGCCAGTAGGAAGACTCGTTATTTCCAAGGTGTCAACTTGATTACTCTGGGCTAAATTCGTTATCAAAAAAGATGTTCACTTAAGGAAAGGAATACACACTCAAGGGAGAATTGATTGCTGTATAGTCGCATATCTTCCAAATGCGGATACAGACTGAAATGTGCTACAAATCAAAAGACCCTCTTGAAATCCCTGTGGACGATTCCCACTCGAAGTTTTGAAATGAATCACTTTTGGTGTTAAGTTTTTGAACACTTCTCTTTATGTCACTCATGTCACGTTTAAGAAAACTCGGCAGAAGTGATCATGAATTTGCGGACGCCAGGCATTATGAATCAATTTTACCAGTTTAATGGAAACAGTCTTTCAAGAGCTCCATAACTACTATTTATGTGAATAATTACGCCTATGCAATTGAATATTTGTTTATTTCACCGAACGCGTTTCACTTCATGTCTGAAGCATCTTCAGCGGTTCGTTCTGTGGGGTCTTTTTACATGAATTAGTTTCTTATATGCTAATTTGTACATGGGGCTTATGTTAATAAATATATACAATTCTACTTACAATTTTCCATCAATTACAGTATTTGGCATAGATTATGCCGGTAATATCATTTTGCATCTTCATTTTTGCGAGTATCAAGTCACTTGCACTGAGTACTGATTTTAACATTTGTTCTGTGTGTTGTGCTTTCTTACGATAATTACTTAAGGAACTCCATAACTACTTCTACGTCTTCTTTGTTCAGTTTCCTAAAAACATCGAATCCCAAGTCTCTACAGACAATCACATGTTACTTAATTGTTCAGTTTCTGAAATCTATACTGAACAGTTAACAAAGTGACCGAACCATGGTCACTTTAACACTAGGTACCAATACATTCAACACATTTTCCATGGCAGGCTGCACAATACGATACAATAGCTTCCCAACAGTTTCAAGTTTCGGCAAATGTTATTTTAAACTGCCGCCAGACGAATTAAATACATTCTCCAACTTTTATGATAGCAAAAACGTGGATTCCATTCTCACTTATGTAGAAACAATCTTTTCGGTAAATGACACCGTAGAAAAAATAGCGGGATGGATTAGCAAATTCATTACATGCAACAATTTATCAGGCTAGGAGGATAGAAGGCGCCTATCCTAATTCTCTAGTTCTCGCCCTACATCTTGTTGCCTCATCAAAGTAAACTAAAGATTTATGTTTATCCCACTTTCTCGTCAACTAAGGTTAACTGATTGCTTCTTTCGCAGCAATTTTATTTTACTGTAAGCAAAAACATACATATATGTAATTAACAGACTGTCCAGCGAGCGTAGAATGAGGAAGCTTTGTGAAAAACATTAGCAACAGTAAAAAAAATAGCAAAATGATCCTGGCGATGGGTAGATAATATTTCGATCAAGTGACGCAAATTACTGTTCTTTACATACAAAGTTTTCTATATACGAACAGTATGAAACAAATGCTCAAGTAATAATGCCCAATGGCTTTTACGCACCTAGTCTCCTAAGAATTAAATCTCGGCAGATTTTTGCAGTAAGGGGGCATCCATAAATTACATGAGGTGTTTTTTCCGGATTTCCGCCCCCCCCCCCCCCCGGGTGAGATCTGGGTCTCACCCTTCAAAATCCGGTTACACCCCCTCTTTTCGACGAAAAATCCCCCTAAAACCTTTTTTTTTCTTTTAGCTCTACAGTGTAAAATTTTTTTCACAAAATTTCACGCGAGATTTCCGTAGACCCCCTCCCACTTTGGTGAGATTTGGCCGGACCCCCCCCCCCCATTTCACCTCACGTAATTTATGGATGCCCCCTAATCAAGGCTACTATTTTTGTTTATACGCTACAGCCTGTTTCTTGCCTTTTTTTAATATTTCTAAATAGTGCCAAGCATTCCTTAACGGCCATACCCTTCCTCATAATCCTCTCACAGGAATGTTGTTCCTGGTTTTCTTCAGCCATTTTGCATGTCGGAGTGTGTTAGTTCCAGTATTTCCTTCCTCCTTATACCAATCTGTTTGTAATCTACCAGTTTACATAAATGATTTTTAACTTTATTCAATGGCCTACTTTTAAATGACTTTAGCGTACTTTTTAAAAATATGTTCCTTTAATTCTTTTTAGTAGTTCTCTTGATTTCAGTAACTTTGGAAAATTTTGAAGTTCCACATTATTAATAAATCTCGACACTACAATCAAAACAAAATTCAAAGCAGACCAGACATATTTCAGAGTTTTAGAAGGCTTTGCGTATTGTTTCAAAGATATATGTCAACGTTAAAATCAACACTGCTGGTGGCTAAACTGGGATTCAAATGCCGATAGAACATAAAATTTAGCCGTCTTGGATGAAATTTACTGCACAGTGTAATGATAAGAATAAAATGAAGTAATGCGAAGATTCCTCTATATTTTCCATAATCTGCCAACCAGAAGACGCAGAGTAGGATGGTGGAAAATAATGTTATGGGCCGCGTCGGGCACGGTCAAGCAGTCAGGCTGAGGGGAGATGCACACACAATGGCCCAACAAGTGGCGGCTGCCTGCCAACCTCCACAAGCAAAATAATCACATGCTGTTACGACAGACGCCTAGCAGTTTGCTTTGCTCGCACGCGTTATCGTATCGCGACGAGAACCATCCGGCGCGGACTTCCAACTACACAACAGCACATTACGAGACGGTAAGATTCACTCATGCACTGTAGGAGTGGTGAGAACGCTTGTTGAATTTCTTCCAACATGTTACACAAGTCTAACAAATCGGTCTCAACAACCAAGCGTTTGCGAAAGTAAAAGCTAAGCATACACACACACATTTGTGCGCCAGCAATTCAGTGGCGATCCATACAGACGGTAAATGTGTGTGTTAATTGTTTAACGATGAGCCGCATCATAAGCCAATAACAATCGTTACAGATTTGAACGTGGCGAGCAAACGCGACGGTAACCATACACACAAATATCTCTCTTAACAATTTACAGATAAGATTTGCTGAGTGTCTAAGTGAAGTAAAATTAGCAGAGAATTCGTAGCTCATTTAATTGTGACATATCAGCAACATACTGCATTGTGAACGGTGAAACTAAAAGAGTATGCGAACAGAAATTTAAAAAAAGTAGGATATATTGCATTGATAGAGGTTTGTGTGGGAAATATATATAATAGTTATAGTGGATTAATAGAAAAGAAAATCCACTCTTTGTGGAGTGCTTTCCGCAAGAAATATATATATATATATATATAAAATGAAAACTCAACAACAAGTTGAATAGGAGAAGATGAAATCTACAAAACTAATTTACGCTATTACTACGACTTACTGCTGTTAATGAGACATCAATACGAACCAATGAACAGTATCAGAAATATAGGAAGCCCAAATTATGAAGGGGAAGATGAAGGATATTGAGGAAATGCTTAGGAAATGTATCTGTGCATTTATGTAACACTGAAGAAACCTCACTCCAATTGGCTCGCGATGTTTTGGAATTTTCTGTGATCCGCGAGCCAGGAAATCACGACGGATAAATCCGTAGACCAGTATCATAAACACAACAATTTAACGCGGCGAGCCAGCTGAACGACAAATGTGAGGAACTGATGTTCCTGTGTATGGGCTTCCACAAGAACAGGCTCGTCGCGAGAATATCCGCGCGCAAATCTTCAGCGAGCTTACTCGCACACAAGTGTGTTTGTGTATGGACAGCTAAAGAAGTTTGGTTGTTGCTAGGGAAAATGGGGAATGCTTATGTATTCGATACTGAGTATCCAACAGACGCTGGTTTTTTTTTTTTTTTTTTTTTTTTGCTGTCTTCAGTCTTTGACTGGTTGTACGATAATGTTTAAATTTCAAATCGGTTCAATGTACGGTCAGGATATCTAGATTTTGGTTTCATATAATCGTAAGTGCGAACGCTAACGAATTCATTCTTAACTGGTTTTACGTCGAGGTCATTAGAGGTAAACAGGACCGGGGGGGGGGGGGGGGGGAGGAAATTCCACTATTTGAAGGAACCATCCCGGCATTCGCCGGAGTGATTTCAGGGAACCATGAAAAGCGAAATCTGGATAGGAGGACGGGTTTTGAAACTGCGTCCTCCCAACCGCTCTGTATACTGTGATAGTATTTATGCACTAACGACAATTCACCTTAATTTGATTTAAATTGAACTTGCGGTTAATGAATCAAAGCCTAGAACGGAGCAAAATGTTTCTGCGCTTGGTAGCAATCAAGCGCGAAAAACTATAAGACATAGTACCGCATTTACAAATTAAAAATTCGGCAAACGCAGGTGCACTCCGTCCCCCTGGTATGACGATTATTTCTTCACAGTTGAACGGCCAAGTTTGAACTGATAATGTATTTTAGTGTCAAGGTTAAACTAATGAAGATAAACATTTCTTACAATCGAAGTGGGTGGGGTAATAAGGAGCTCGTAAAATTATTATCACAGTTGAATGAACATTAGCTCAGTACCAGTATAGCGGTACATGATTAGAAGTGACGGGAAATATTTGCCGGCCTAGTATATTAACAACATAGCGTGAAAACCTGGCCTTGCGACATTCCTTACATGGAGAGGAGTGCGTCACGACAGTATCAAACAAGATGAGGCTACGTAGCATTAGACTAGAATTTCAATGCGTTCAGTGCATCGAATTTTCTCTGTCCACGTCACCTATTGTAATAGTAACATTCCTTGTCTCCTGCGTCATCAGACTTAACTGTTTGTGGTTGCATCATATGCAACGTTCACGCACGTCAGTGACGTACCACTGGAGAGCACAGAATAAGGAACCCTAATAAGGAAATAAGTGATACAAACAATCATGTTAGCAAAATTAATGTAAGCCAAGTGGTTATGTGACGAACATTACATCCAAAACAAACACGTTACAAATGATAATATCAAAGATTGTAGATCAAGTGCCTGTAATACAAACTCCTGAAACAATTTTTTTGTTCGTTCATACCACAACTAATTTTATAAATACACTTTTTTTCTGCCGTCAGTATCTCGTTTGACATACTACAGCGCCAATTTCTTCCTATCCTGAGTTGCTATATTTATCTCAACATGTTAATCACAACCTACATTCCCAATTACCTACTTCTTATAATCTTTTCCAAAATTAATTATTTTTGATGACTGTTCTCACCAATAACAAAATAAGCAACCCTGCTTGTCCTCAAACAGTATCCTATTTTTTCTTTCCGTCAGGTCTTTCTAAGTTTTCTGATCAACCATTTCCAGTATCTATTCAGTTCTTATAAGGTCTGCAAATAATTTTTCGGTAACACAGTTACTTTTAATAAATTGATTATTTATTAATTTATGGCGACATAATGTAGTGACAAAGTGCAAGTGTGACTTCCTGTGTTTCGTGTTTTGAAGAAATCTTCACAAAATGAAACATAAAGTAAGTCCTGTTAACATTCAGCAGAAACTTACACGAGCACTCTTCACACAAAAAATGTAACAACAAAAACGGCGTTTGAAAATGAGACTAAGATCTTGAAACGCGTCACGCCATAAATTAATAAATAAACAATTTATTAAAAGTAACTGTGTTGCAGAAAAATTACTTGCAGACCTTATATTTCAAAACAGTTACAGATTTTCATAAAGTCCATTTAACATGGATAAAATAAAAATATTCAGTTGTTACTAGGAGCGGAATTAGAAACACTTTCCAATAGCGACCAACCTCAACTACTTCTCAACGTAAAGAAATTAAACTGGATACAAATGATCTAGGATAGATTAGACCGCTCAAATTTTTATCCAGTGCTGACATTCGCATCGTTACATTCGCAAATAAAATTCTATTTTACATAGGAAACCAGAACCTCGTATCAGAACAACCGCAATTATATATGGATCTCTAATGAGAGTCTTACATAGACAGCAAGTCTTGACATCTGCGTTCTGCTGTCAACTAACAAAGTAGCCTACCTTCCGAGTAAGAAATTACATACAATTACGTGTCTTTACCAACCAACTTCATCGAGTTTCACCTAAATCGCCATTTAATGGTGCTGCCGAGAAAAACAACAAATATTTCTTGACATGAATTTTTAAGCAATCCGTAAAATTATTTGCAATCCGTAAAATTATTTTACGGCTTCTGATACTTAGGGCCTGGTATAAACAGCTGGTGATCGCCGGTTGTAGTAAATGCTTCAATCACTGTTCGGAAACCAATTAAGTGGAAGATTTAATTTTTAACATCTACCGCTCACTCTTTAAATACGCCTTCAACTGTATCCGTAGAACTAACTGATGATATAGAGAGCAGCTGGTATAAAATAGTATCTTATGAAATGATATATGGCGTTCATCAAGTGACGGAAATCTAAATCGGCTAGCGTTTGTTTCCTCCTCGCATATGACAAGACTGGTAAAAACAGCTCCTTGAAGATTCTGAGAGTAGGTTATAAACTGATGCAAACTTAGGCAAGCTGCTTCAAATATTAAATTTTATCTCTGTCTACAAATACGAGGTACAGGACATTGTGAAAATTCGTGATTCAGTGCATGTTCTCAGAATACTTGCAGGGAAGATCGGCTGACCAGGAATTTCTCAATAAGTATGCAGAGAATGCTATTTCCGCGTCGCCAGAGGCTGTTTATTTTCGCTGGGAAAGTACAAGATTTCAGGAAAGATATAATTTCAATTAAAAGTAATTTGGGAAAACAGAGTGGGTTATCTCCACGGCAATATCTTTTCATAGTATATGTACATATTGTCAGAATTGAAGGTATGAGAATAAACTTCTAATATTACCATTACGTCTATCAAAATATTCATACTAAACCTGCATCAACTATTTCATGCCACAATAAACCTCTCCTAAAGTTGAAATTTAAGATTAACATGCATATGATATTTAAATTTAACAATTTTATCTTTCCGGAAAAAAATCGCGCCTCCTACTATAACAACTTGTTTACACAATATCTAAAAAAAAAACAAAAAAAACATATTCAATAACTGTTACTTTACCATGCGCTACAGCATTTACTATGTTTAACTTCTGAATATACGAAATTAGTTACAATACTCTACATCTATCACAAAGTAGACAATTTCAAGAATTTGTCAGTTACTGAAATGCAGTAGTTATGAAACAGATTATTTTCACTAAATACTACCTATTTACGTTATTTTTGTTAGTTACAAAAAAATAATTTGCTAGCGAAAGTAGAGAATGCTACAACGATTTTCTATTGTAAAACGAAAATTACTTTTCAAACGCATTCAGTTTAATTGCTACAAAAATATGATTTTCTATTGTAAAACGAAAATTACTTTTAAAATGCATTCATTTCATACACCTTAATTGGTACAAAAAATATAGGCAAAGTGTTTTCTTTATTTTTTGTGGAGTTATACATTGTCAACAACATTAACGACCACCTTTATATACAAGACATTAACACCTAACCGAATAACCGATTGTGAGGGTTTGGCTATACTCAAATTTATATGAATACTCAAGGGGAGATACAGATCTAGTCACAGGCTAGCTTCTAGTTACCCACACAGAAGATAGACAAAGAAATAAAACCCATAAGCTGACTGCACGCTCGTCACTAACAATATACCGTCACGCAAGACTTGTCAACCTCACCAGAGGTAGGTTGTCTGTCCAATATTGTATCTGCCATAGGATAACATTAAACGTTATACAGCAATATCTAAGGATATGCTGTAACTTTAAACAGATTCAAAACATCTGGCAATACTTAAACGAACTTCTAAAAGTGTCTAAGGAGTTTTATATTTACCATGAAAAGTATTTATCATTTATCGTTGCAGTTAAATTTAAGTTTGTCTCATGAATCTAAACAATTTAAGAGATTATGTAGAACGGATGAAAACACCAAAACATTCAAGGTGAAAACTGAAATAGCTAAGACATTAAATCATGTTTGTTTTACCAAACGATAAGGAACAAACTCTTGAATTTGTTAATAAACAATAAAATTCTAGAGCGGTTAGTAAAAATATACCCCTTGAAGATTTGGCAGAGTATTTTAATTTTTAGATAACAAATCGAAACGTGTCTGAATCATCTCAATGTAAAAAATATAAAAACAGATTAATTTTTTAAATAGTTAAATATAAGCATTTCTGCAACGTGCAACTAAAAAACTGAAGTCGTGGTATCAATATGTCTTTGCGATTATTGTAGTCACTGAGGATCTAATGAAAACAACGCCCAACATGTTGATTGTCATAGCGAATAATTTTAAACAACAATGTCGTAACTACAATAAACATTCAAATTTTGAAATCTGTGTCCTAAAAAGATGTAGAAGCAATTTTTCTTAGAACGATGTAGACATGTAGATAAATAGATGTAACAATTCTATTTCATGCACTATCAACTGTTAATAAAACAACCATAAAATACTGAAATAATTAAAAACCACCAAACTGAACCAAAAGTGATTTTGTTTAAAAAAAAAAGGCGATATAAACTATTTTGCGGTTCTTCCTGGTTCCTCTCATATGATTGAAATGGTATGTACGATCTCACCAATTTTCATATCCAAAGATTTAACGCAAAACATCAAGCAAGTAATTATTTTTGACGCCTAAATTAATATACGAAGAAACGCTGGTTGCAGTAATAGGATAATAGTATCTAGCAGTGGTCAAGATGGTGTTTAAAAACATCAAGTATACGGATCAATAATATGAAAAAAAAATCAAAAAAATCTTAGGTGTAAAACACATTAACTTAATGACAGTTTTTGTAAATCTGAAGTGATTTACATATAGTTTAAGAACTAAAGAAATGCAAGTATTTAATTTATGATTATTTTAGTAAATATTTGCGGCAGCTTATGGTGCTAATATGTTTTTTTTTTTTAATATAGACAAAAATCGTTGCTGCATGGACAATTATTTTGAATTTAAATTATTCTTAAACCAACTGCCAACGCGAAAATTGTGTAAAATACAGATCAATTACTGATTTTTGTTTTTTTTTTTTAGACAGGAATTTAAAAACTGTATAGATAAAAGCATGGTACTGGGCTTCCACAATTCGAACCGACGATCGTATTTGTGTAAATACGAATAATAAGATAAAGAAAGCAACTAATTTTATTATTGCACAGTATTGCCCATTAATAACCACACAACTTCCATAAAGATATACAGTATAATTATAGAGGATTCCGCTAAACAATTTACTAAAACCGGTGAAAGAATTTTATGTGAAAATTCGTGTAATGCAAATTCCAGCGCCTAGGAAAATTTCCACTGATTTATACGCTTCATGGCATTCAACTATTAATTAAATACTAAGAATAGAGTGAACTCAGGTACAACCAATTAGGTACTAAGAGTAATTATAAAACGAATTTTTCCGCTATAAATCTAACTCTAATAAAATGACAATACAAACAATAGTAATATAATTATACGAAACAATGACATTACTGCAACAATCAAATGATACACGAGAAATGATATTCTAACGACTATGCACTACACATCCGTAGAGCTACTACTTAATTTTTTAATAAAAATTACGTCTACAAACAGTAAAATGTTTACGTTAAATGTGTTTGAGAAAACAATGTTCAATATATTGATTAATATGGTAGAATGTGTGGAATAATGTGTTTTATCTTTAATGATAAATGAAAATTAACGAGATTGTAAAAGGAAAAAAAATACCAGGCACAATAATGCTCTCAGCAAATACCTGAATGGCTTTTGTACCCTTGAGCACGTATAAAAATGGTACCCGATAGGTTGGGGAAAGCAGTTAAAATACCAAACAAAACTGGCGTGGAACTGTTCGAAAGATAAAGTCTACCTGTGGTCGATCATAAACCATACCTGGTTTAGGCCAAGTTTTATTGCCCTCATTTATTATTTATGACAACCGGCTAACTAACCAGCGCCCATAATTACGCCTGTTGCATTCCTTTCCATCATTTATAAAGTAACAAGAAAATTCAAACGTCTCGTCACTGATTACCGCCGTTTTAAGTAACATAATAGAAAACAATATATTTTGAACTGTTTAACAAAGCTGAAGGAAGCGTTAAAAAAAACCTAAATCCGCTCTCAGATGCAAATATATATAAATATTTAAGCTGACATTACGATTACAAAATAATGGAAAAATACAGTGAAGAGTAAATCGCGAACGACTGAGATGTATGAATGTGAAACATTCATTAATTTGTAGGAGCGCGCCTATTTCAATGCAAAAACAACAAATAGAAAGAAAAACACAGAAGAGTTGATTAATTCAGACAAGGGCGTAAGGTTAATCTCTACTAGATTTTCCTCAAGAAAACAAATTTTTACCACCAAAAAATGAACCATTTTGTACGTATTCCTTGACTGCACAAACAATTTACTTCAAAACCTACTACCAGAAAACATCTATGACAGATTTTATACTCTGAACTGCGAAATTATAGAATTAAAAGCTCTGTCCCTCCAAAGATTTATTGATGCTTCCTAAAGTATTTCACGTAAATAATACAATGATAACAATATGCCCTGAATTAATATACGGAAAATAGTAGACCACCTCTTGTTGGAAGCTTAGTTTGTGCCGAAAAATATCATAAGTGCATATTATTTATCACACTAACAGCTGGAAATACGTTTATGTCCTTCTGTTTACAGTTTGCACGTGTTGCATATTGCAACCGTCCGAAATTATTTCATGATAAGGTAAATAAAAGCTGAGCAACATTAAAACTAATCGGGCAGGAGAATCGCTGCGGCAGAATAACAGATCGGCGTACAACGATTAACATAGAGAGATGAGCAAGTCGGGAAATGTGTTGTTTTTTGCGCGTCCGAGTGGCGGGGCGGTCCAATCCGATGAGGTGGGGGCTCGAGAGGGGGAGGCCCGCGTTATAAGTACAGTAGTTATTACTGTGATGATGACGGAGCGCGGGGCCCAGGCTCGTAAAGTTATCGGCCAAGCAGGCAGGCAAGCAGGCGGGCAACGTCGCAAGGCAGGCGGCTTTCACCCGCCGCGTGCTTTGTCAGCCGGGCCCGCCGCGACCTTCGGGAAGCAACACTCCGCCAGAGATTATCATGCCACACTCCCCCCTCCACTGGCACCCTTCGCGAAACACACACAACAAACAAGGGGGCGGGGGCACTAGTAATTACGCTACGTCAACAAGCGCCAGCCAAACTTACCGAACACGGGGCTGTGGTCCGATCGCGTCGCATTCTTGCTCGACGAATAGCTCTGCCCCGGTAAGGAACCGCTCTTCTCCTGGAAAGAACGAGGAACACATCTCACAGTGTTCTGGAATGATTTTTGTTTAGGGGAATAAAAATGAACTAATCACACAGAAAAAATTAGGGAATCATAACAAAATAGCGCCGCCACGTTTGCTGCTGCGATGACAATTTCCTCCGGCGTTCGGGCAAACACATGCACCGTGGGCATACACACACGCAGTAATCACGGAACATAAACATGCGTAATGACCTGCTGTCACTGACACCGACGCACACGCCGTAATAACAGCCCACACACGCTTGACGTCACAGTGACGTAATAACAGCAACAGTGGGAGCACGTTCTGCTACAACGTGCCGGTAGTAAAAACACAGAACACTACAATCACGGGAGCGACAATGGAGCGGCATCGATAACAATACTAATGCTTTGTTTTCACTCGCAAATACCGCCGTTCACTGCAGCTACGTACCTCAGACTCTGTAAGGTCTATCAAGCTACTTTTCTCTTCGGTCAAGTTCTCCGACGACCGCTTCTCGTCCTCGCCCTCATCCTTGAATACTTTGACTTCGTCCGTGCTTCCCAGGTCATCGCCGCCGCCCCCGCTGCTCACATGCGGCATCTTCGGCAAAGCACTTTCCGTAAAAACCGCGGAGCTCCTTCTTCCCCTACCCCCGGTAGCGGTAAGCAGTAGGGGGGAAGAGAAGGGAACGGGATCCGAATCACTTCCGAAGCCACAGACCAGTAGCAGCCGCCACAGCAGTGTCGGCGGGACCGTGACCAGCCATCCCCACTGGGTACTTCACTGACTGAGACTCTCTTTGCCGCCGCGTCCGCTTTGCAGGCTGCGCCGCCGCCGCCGTCAGAACGAGGCTCGGCGGCCGACCAATCAGCGCGCCGCTTTGATGTTGACGGGAGTAAGGGCTTCCCCCTCTCCTCGCCGACACCCGCGAGCTGTGCGCGGACCGCCTCGGCCGCGGTAATGGCAGCCGCCCCGAAGGTGACCGGAGATGGCCGACCGGAGCCGAGCGCTCGCACCGGCTGCAAGGAGTTCACCGTATGGCCGCCGCAAGCGCGGCAGCGCTGCGCTCACAGCTGTTTGAACGTTGCTCCCGCGGTCTTCAGACTTATGAAATACTGGTAAGCGGTCTTCGGCAATCTACATCTGTGGTTACAGCCAACGCCAACGACTGATCGGAATTATCACTTTGTGTCCTGCAGACGTGTGCTTGTTCAGGACAGAAATGCGAATATTTACACTTGCAACAAAAGATGCAAACAAATCGCACGTATCATTACTACGCTGCTCAATCAATTTTTTCCTGCTTCTTTGGTTTCATTTTAGAAAAATGAACGCCAGAAACAAGTAAAATTTTTTGCGTGTGCGCTCTATTGATATAGATTAATCTTGCTGCATTTGGTAAATATTAGTTTCCGAGTTTGAAGTCATAACGACGTACATAAATTCCAGAAGTCATGTTGTTAACTGTATTTTACAAATTTTTCAGTAAAACTCTTATGTGTCAACATTTTATTATTGATTAGTTATCGACTAGTGCAAGAGTTAATTAATAAAAGAACAAGTGGACAAATAGTGTATACTGCTACAGGAATCATCAACGTGTGATGAAAAGTGTTACCTGTGGAACAGATTACAATATATTCTGTCATGATTGACATTTCGTGTTTCAACGCTTTTCGTCTTTGGGATAGAGTAAATTCTTGACGTCAACATTTGACAATATTAGGTGATTTTTTCTTCGTATTTACCAGTTTTAATATTTATCAACCTGTGTGTTCAACCGGAACTGTGTTTAACTATGGCACGCAATTCAGAAACTGGCGCTGGAAGCAATTTCAAATATGTGCATTTCTTAACATATATGGATGAGGCACATTTTCGAGTGATTCCTCGAAAGAAATTCCGACATATCGAATTTGCATAGACTTCTAAAATACTTTTTTTTAGGTTGATTACTGGGATCCGAACTACATCCCCCGCCCCCCCCCCCCAAAAAAAAAAAAAAAAAAATGTGTTGTAATTACATCTACAGATTTTTCCTTTCACTACTGCAACCAGTAGCAAAATATTACTCCTTTCTTAGCTAGCACATAAAATTTATTTTTTCTGTAGCATATGAAATTTAATATTCCTGAAAAATGTCTTCAATTTTTTATATATGTAGTGGAGTTCACTCATTCGTTATCCCTCCAACTGCAATTTGCTAATCTTAGCTAAGCAACCCAACATATCGCGGGTAGTTCCTACATATTATTCAGGTGTTAACGCTGTTTCCTTTGCCACTCTTATTCCGTTGATATATCGATTCTGACCATAGTATGAATGATTTTCCGGCAATTTCTCGTACCAAAGGATAAGGCGCATTCCAAAACGATTTTTCGTACAATTTAATGTTTATGACTGCCACTTATGTTAATAGTTGTTACAACGCAGAACAAAGGAATGAGCAAGAAAGTAATCATGGCTACCAACAATACTTCCAACAATCGTCTGATGATTTGCTCAAATTATGAAACACCAAAAATTTAGATTTTATTCTTTGTTCATCTTCACTTCCGAAAAAATCGTTGTACGTCACAGACTGATATAATTTATCTTCTAATGCATCTTTACTTTTTATATCATCACAAGACTTGAGGAACTTCCAACTGTTAACAGCGCATTTCGTAACCGCTGTCCACCGAAACGAAAATTTAATGTCAGTTTAGTTAACCCCAGCTCCGTAAATATCAATTACCTCTCCTCATTTATCTGATACTGGGATTACACGGAACAGAGGAAATTTCCCTGCTGAGCTTTTTAAGTCAGCCATCGTAAAAATTAAATAATTGAAATTATTAAAACCATACGAAGCTAAACAATTACTATACTAAAAATAGAACGTTAGTTTCAATATCCTGGTTGCAAGGCAATCGTTACTTTTTTATTTATATTAATAAGTAAGTTAATGGTGTGATGTGATTAGCATAGTAACGATCTGGTGACGTATGTGGTCAAAAAAATAAAAAATGTAGCAATGAAAAACAAAAAGAAAATGTGATTATAAATAAACAGATCATGCTACCTCGGAAATTACATAACTTTCTGCCGTTTCTACTATAGTTGGCTAAGAGATAGTCAAAACTTAAAGGAAATGATTGGCTGTGTGTTGTGTAACTAACCAAATGTGAGTAAAAATATAAAGTAAAAGATTAGCGGGTATAAAATCTGTGCACCATAATCATAAATGTAATGTTTACGTCTAAATTTTGATGCTGCCAGGTATTCGTGACGTCCACAAATGTTTAAATCGTTTTGTAATAATTTTAAATTTCTCTAGTGCTTTTATTAGTTGGGAATTTTACCCCTGCCCAGCAACAACTTCACTGTTAACTTTTTGTAATAAAACGGTTACGTTTCATACATGACGCGTAAGATTAATGAAAGCACTTACATAGATTTGGAGGGTAATATTATTATTATTACTCCGCGATTCACTAAATGTGTGTGGCGGAGGATATAATGTCAGTTACGCCAAAATTATATAAATTTATTTATTTTCACTCTGTATTTCCCAGGAAATTTGTTTTACCTCTAATCTGGATCAAATAGTGAACATTTTAGTAATATTTTTTAGGAAATTGGAATTTCGAGTCTGAAGAAACCGCTACTATGCGTTAAAATGTTGATATGAAGTTGATTCAGTTACAATAATATCCAAACTCATGTTCAATCGAGCGGTCTAATTGTATGTTGTTATGGTGGTTATTCTTTTCTACTGAATTGGTAACATGCTAAAGTATATTCGGTATGCACCTTATGAAACAAAATACAGAAATCTCTAACAGTGGTTTGAATGGAAAATTCTTATTTAGTACTACGAATTTGTATGAGATCAGTTATTTATAATTATTATCTTTAAGCTATAATATAAATTGTTCAAAGAACTTTAACGTACGTCTTTTTTTTTTACAAAAATAATGATTAAATAGTTCTAAACTTCTCTTTATGTCAAGCGATTATTCATCACCAATATACCTTTGTGCAGTACAGTTAAATCTCCGCGGCAAGTTAGTTAAATAAAGAAAGTGAGTGCCTAGCACGATATGCAAGAAACAAAAAATCATGTATATTAATGTAACGTTAAAGTTCCGTTATTCCCAATGCGATACTATTGCAGCAATTTTAATCTGCAGGCTCCTTCATGAAGAGAAAATAACATGGGAAAGCGTTATGTCATTAAAATCGTGGACATGGAAATTTAGACAAGTTTATGAAACTATTCATAACATCAAGTTATTGGTTGCATTAGCTCTAGAGTTAATGGCTTGTCGACGTAGGGTCATTAGAACGAACTCTACGAAAGAAAGAAATTGAACATCCATGTACGAAAAATTCATCCGTACGTTCTCTTGAACAAATTAGAGATTAACTGTTTATACAAACTCTAACGAGTATTAAAACGGTCTGTGTATGAGAAATATTGAAACTATGTTCTGGGCAACATTAATGGCATCAAGTTATGTAAAAACACATTTTTTCCACGGGTTTAAAGAACCACAAAAATTTAATAAAGTGCCTACAAAGTAACGTGATAATTCTTAAACTTGTTGCTAGCAGGGACATATTGTAAAATTTAACAGTGTTTAGTAGAGAATGCCTTTGTATTTTAAGAAATGCTAATGCTCAGTTATTACAATGTTAACAAATTCGTGATCGTTTTTCCAAACTGTTGGTTGCTTGTTTAGACGTTGCTCCAATTACACTGTATGTTTGGAGTTGGTCGACGAGGGTGCAGACAGCTATAAATGTTTACTTTCTTTTATTTACACAGTGGGGCCACCACGGTGTCTAGCCTTGGCCGTACCACGCCCAATTTTAGAACGAATAACGTCGTCAACAAAGTACACAAATCCGGATTTCTCGTCGTACGGATAGGCTCATAAATGATGCCAACGTATTTGTTTGTATCTTCCCTATATCTTTCCTCGGTACGAGATGCATTCTCGAGGCACATGACAGGTGTGTACGTTAGGTGAGAGATTCTCTTATACGCTAGCTTCATCCGTGTCGGGAAAAGGAATAAATATCTAGTATTTCACTCAACGTGGTAACTGTGTTTTAACGAATTTCTATTACACATTACCTATTAGACTTAATGAAAGCTCCATGTTTCTTGGAACTACTGGAACAGACATACGGTTTCTGTGTTTCCTTAATTGGTAACCAATGTTAAGGGCGTCTAATTATGAATTGTTTAGACCAGTGGTACCGGCTAGTGAAATCACAAAGATAGTTATAAAAAAATACGCAAAACGTTCTATCTCCTAATATGTTTTTGTACATTTGTTGATTTTTTTGTGTCGTTTGTTATTGGATAATTTAATTTCATTTTTTTATATTTATCATTTCAGTATTAAGGGGTACTCAAGGTTGAGAGCTTTCTTGAACGGGTTCTCCAGAAAAACTAATTGGGAACTACTATTTTAAACAACGCTCTTCTTGAAATTAGGTATTTAACACGTTAACTTCAGTTTTAGCGTATTCCATAATTTGTTTTTTTAATTAGTTTTACTTGAAATAATTTAATACTCATCATTTTTATTAGTTTTCTGGTCATAGTTAAAAAGTACTTATATACTTTACAATGTAAGAAAAAAGAATTTTGGGTTGATCATGGACAAAATATTATAAAAGAAGTTTGATTTTAATACCCAAAAGCCACTGCCATTAGAATAAAAAGTTTAAAATATCCGTCAGCAACAGCATCCTCAAAACAGTTTACGTACATTGTAAACACTTATTCTGTTGACGGTTTCATTTAAGCTACTAACAACCGAAAAGTGATGAAGAATCTCATGCAGTATAAATGTTACAGGTAATTCTAATTACATCTCTTTGAAAACATTTTCATAGAATTCAGATGCATTGCGCCAAGGTGCAAACAAAATGAAGTCTGTCTACGTATTTAACATTAAATATCTGGCTGCAGAATGTTACACCAAGTAGGTTTGTCGTAAAGCAGCTACTAAATCTAAACGATATTGACTTTTTTTTTTGCTTATGATTTTATGCTTTGTCGACGTCGAGGCGGGATGGGACTAGGACAAGGAACGGGAAGGAACACGACCATGGCATTTGGAAGGAAGCTCGCGGTATTCGCCTAGAGTAATTTGGGGAAACCATGGAAAACACAAATCTGGATGCCTGGAGGGGGATTCGAACCACCTTCCTCCCAAATGCGAGGCCAGAGCTTTAACCACTCATCCACCACACTCGGTAACGATACTGAGATTTTTCTAAATATGAAATTATTATAAATGGTCAGTAAGGTCTGAAGGAGTCTAAGGTGTTGGTATATCGCTCTCAACGTTTTAACTGTCCGTATATAAAGCACAGAGGCTAATTGATTTGGGCAATTTCGAAAAGGGCACATCTCACATATTTTGATAATACCTTTCTTTCTCATAATTGTAATCGAAATATATCCCCCACCTATTATATTCGGAAAGGCACATTTTTGGTATTAACATTGCCACCAGCGACGTGGTGTGTACGGACATAATTTCGAAAAGGACATAATTCTGGGAGATGTGCCGTTTTCGAATTTAACGCCTTTAACTAAACGTCAGTTTTGTATCTTTCTTTTGTTTATTTTATTCAATGCAACGAGAATATTGCGTCATCTATCAGTCTCTGCACTGTCAGTTCCCAGTGAACACGTGTTGTCGAGTTTCTACAATGAGTAATTCTTCCGATTCCGATAATAATCTTCAAAAAAAAAAAAAAAAAAAAAAATAAATAAATAAATAAATAAATAAATAAATAAATAAATGCTCTTGACTTGGAATACCGAAATGCAGGCAAAATAAATTATTAGTACTTGCGGTAATATTTTCATTTGAATTTTTAGTTATCATGTGGTAGACCACAAATCGACATTTGTAGTACGTGTGAAGAACTAAATGTTAAAATAAAAGATCCCCACTTGATTAATGGTGCTAAAACAACAGCAATTGCAAGATTGTACACAAGCGTCGTGCGAGAAAATTATAGTTTTATTCTTCGACCACATGCAAAATTTATGTTTGCCAATTTTAGCTGTACAAGAAATTTTTTACTACAGACAACTTTCGGTGTACGAATTCTGCATTCACGACATTAGGACACGCAAAGGGACATTCTACACATTTAACGAAGGGTAAGCTTTGAAAGGCCCACCGACCTTATAAAAAAATTATATTGATAAGTATGTTCCAAATTCAATGACTGATCTTCATATTTTTTTTCTGACGGTTGCTCTGGGCAGAGTAAAAACAACACCGCTATCCGATTTTTAATGGCACTGTCTGCGCAAAGGAAATATGATTCATATATATTTTCTAATACGCGATCATTCTTTTAATGATTGTAATAGAAATTTTGCAGTCGTCAAAATGAAAATTAGATATAAAGATCATGTGTTCAGCCATCAGCAACATGTTGATCCTATAGCATAGTCAGTAACGTATAGAAATTTAACGTTGAGGAAGCAAAAACAGACATCATTGATTTCAAGAAATGGGCTCAACTAAACTTAAAAGTTAAACCGTTTTCAGTATGAAGTTATGGAAAAGATGTCCACAAATATTAGCTTACTATGAATAATTCGATCCGAGAATACCTGGTGAAGCAATCGCAAGAAGTTACATTGATAATGACACATCTCAAGAAACTTTCAATCTTTCCAAAAAGAAAGCTACTTATAGTAACCTACCAAACCAAGCCGATTCAGCTAATAACGGCAAACTACCTACTGATCACCTTAAAACTGCAGACATGGCACCGAGCAGGCCGGTGTAACGGATAGCGTTCTGGCCTCGCATTCGGGAGGACGGCGATTCGAATACCCGTCCGAGCATCCAGATTTGGGTTTTCCATGGTTTCACAAATCACTCCAGGCAAATGCCGGGATGCTTCCTTCAAAAGGCCATGGCCGAATTCCTTCCCATTCCTTGCTCCCCATCCTTTCCCGTCTCAAAAGACCTCGCTGTTAGAGAGACGTTAAGCAGATAAAAAAAAATGCAGACATGGCTAAGGTTATGCACTATATATAAAATTTAGTTAATTATTTATTTATTCATTTTAGATACTTTTAATAAAAGTTTTGTAAGTTCGTATGGTGTTTTAATAAATTTTTTGTATTCCAGTGCTATGAATTTCAAAAAGGTCACATCTCGTATATATAATCTGTAAAATAAAATATGTATAACAAAGTTTGACAAAAAATACTCCAACAATTTTCGATTGCTTTTCAACCTTAAATGTATCTACATAAAAATTATGAATTTATATTCTACTTTTGAAAATAATTAGTTTTCTTTTGTTACTGAACATTTTAAGTTTTCCAACATGTGCTCTTTTCGAAAATGCATTTTAATGATTAAGATAAATTATTTAGTTTATTTTAATTGCTTTAATTATTATTATTTTATTTTTTTACCGATCCCTACCGATTTCACCATGAGAATCGAATAACTCCATTTACACTAACTAGTACAATAACAGCTATGTTTCGGAAGAATTGCGTTAGTGTGTTTAGGGAAACGCGTTAATAGCATTAATCTATCACTGTTTTAACGACGGCAATACGAGGTAACCCAGTCGAGAGTATTCCAAGCGAACATTGCACTCCAGCTTTCGCATTTGGACTCACGCGAAAGACTGTGAATATTACATATGAGTTATGCAACTGTCATATCTTCTGTAGGTATTTTAATTCCATTCTAGAGATGTTTCGTAATATCCCTAACCCCGCCTCATTTTTACTTCACACATGGAATAGTATAGACTGTAGAGTAAATACTACAAAATTATAATTTCTAGATCGAAGCAGATTTTTAATTTTTTGTATCGACTTAATTGCGTGCTGTAAAATGAACTTACATTTTCATTTTTTATTTGAATGAAGTTGTTTTAGTGAAGAGGTTCCGCATGGAATTATCGGCCAAACTAATATTTTTCAGTTGCCTCCATAAATCTGTTGATCAAGACAATTTGGAGGAAACGAAATTCAAATATCTAATTTCAACTAATTTTACTTTTTTATGCGCTTCGTTTCTGACTTGAGTCGGTTTTATGATATGCAATAGAACGGCTCAAAACTAATCTTACGTATGTGTTCTAGAAAATTTTAGTATTGAAATGTCAGCTGTCATGCATTAATTGGCTAAGTTTGGCCCTTTTTATGTCTATGAAAGATTTTAGAACTCTGTAATATGGAAATCAACTAAGAAGAAAAGAGAAAATTGCAGTCATACGAAATGTGGTGCTTTAACATTAACAGATGTTCTTAGTAATTAAAAAGTTCTGACAAGTTTGGAGAAGAGCTGAGTAATATAACTAATATAATAAACAATTGATGAATTATTTGATGATTTATGGTTTGTAATTAAATTATAAATTAAACATTTCAAGGCTACTTAGAAGGAAAAGTACAAACAGCTTACGCTAGACACTATTATCTGTTACAAATACTTGTGATTTTAAAGCTAGTAAAAAAGATGAAGAGGAAGGCACTACAGAGTCCCGTATAGAGAGATACCTATCGTACTAATTAATAGATAGACAACCGAAGGAGAAAGGGAACGTGTATAAAATTCTTTTTTCGTGGTTCGGATTCCACGTTAAACTGTAGGTCCCAGAGGAAAGGAACTGGCCGTCCTACCACTGACACAATGGATTAGTACCCCTCCTTCGTGAGGATCCAACCAACCTTCGGGTTGTGGACTAAGTTAAGTTTACGTGTTTTAGATTCATCATGTAGCTAATTGTATTTTACCTATCCTCAATCTGACAGATACAATATCTAAACAGATTAATGTAACCTGCTCTTAGCACTTTCTTTTTGATACTAATGATGCATTTCCGTGGAATTTCATTGGGGTTTACAGTCACGGAGGGGGTGCTCATATCATATGACCGATTTCGACCATCACCATCTACACAGGTGTGGTGTTGATTCGACCAGTAAGTTTCAGCGCGGTAATAGTCCCCTCGACTAATTCTTGGAGCCCTAGCGGCAGCGATAGATCTAAAAGCAGTTATACGTACGTTCTTCTTTCCGTTAATGTTAACTCTGATTTATAAAAAAAGGGCGATTAAATGTTTATTCCAATACAGAAAATAAAGATAAGTACAGAACCCACATACTACAATAGGGAAGTGAGAAGGTGAAAGAGGCTAGTGAGACGGGAACACATCAGATTTAAGAAACAGAATGGCGATAGGGAATACTTAAAGCAACTAAACAAGCAATTAATAAGAGCAAAGAGAGAAGCAAAAGATGGGTTTATGAAGAATATTATTGGTGCATCTACATATACATCTACATCTACATATATACTCTTCAAATCACAAAACTGTGGGTGGCAGAGGGTGCTCAGCACCAAATCTAATCTCTTTGTTGTGCATTCCAATCCCTAATGGTACGATATTGTACCTTAACTTGAAGTTAAAATGAGTTTGGAGTCTTGCTGCTTACCAGAGGATTGGAAAAGAGCGATAGTAGTACCGGTTCATAAAGGAGGGGTTACAAATAGGGTTGAAAATTACGGGCCAATTAATTTGTCATAGGAAAAATGATTGAGAGATTCATATGCAATTTATCAGAAATGTCTGTGAGGAAAGAAATTGGTTTTCATATCGACAACATGGTTTTAGCCAAGGATATTCATGTGAATCCCAGATGGTGGGCTATATGCAAGATATCTCAAATGAATTGGATAAGGGAGGCCAAATAGATAGTGTGGCACTAGATCTTTCTAAGGATTTTGACAGACTGAGTCATAAAATGGATTTAAATAAACTGAAATCTATTGGATTGGATGAAATAGTTATTTGTTGGGTAGAGGAATTCTTAAAAGCCAGAAAGCAAATTGTTAAATTAGGAAATACACTATCAAAAGATGAAGATGTGGAAGTAAATATGGGAGTGACACAGGGTAGTGTATTGGGACCATTGCTGTTCATAATTCTAATGAATAACTGAATGGTGGATTACGGTCAGAATCTAGGTATTTTGCAGATGATTTAATAGTATACAATAGGATCAAAACAGGTGAAGACTATGAACAGCTGCAGGGTGACCTGGATAGAATATATAAATAGGTTGGTCAGCATGAAATAAAGATAAATGCCAAGAAAAGTCAGATTGTTAGCTAAACAGATGAAAAACAAAAGGTTAATTAGATTATAAGGTGGGGTCAGAATTGCTTGTTGAAAGCATGAAGTGTAAATATATCTCATTTGGGCAGAGCACATTTGGCAGGTGGTAGGAAAACGTTACAAAATCCTTCATTTACTTGAGAGGGTGATGAGAGGATGTATCAGAGAAGTTAGGGAGTTGGGTTACAAAACTTTGGTCAGACCATTGATTGAATATGGTGGTGTAGTTTGGGACCCACATTTTGGTTATCAAATACAAGAGTTGGAAGGTGTTCAAAGAAGAGCTAGATTTGTTTGTGGAAATTATCGCAGGACCCAGTTAGTAACTGATATGATAAGGGACCTGGGTTGGGACTCATTAGAAGAATGGAGGAGGGTGAAGAGAGTGCTGGGAATGTACAGGGCATATGTTGGTGATGGAGCTTGGAAGGATGTTGGTCAAAGAATTAGGAATAGTGCATGTAAAGGGAAAGGCGACCATTACCACAAGCTTGCGCTCGATTTCATGCATAAGGGAGTGGGGAAATTTTATTTTGTTCGTAATGGTGTCAGGGATTGGAACAAATTACCAAGTTTAGTGATGAATAATTTTCCAAAAACGCTAAAGGAATTTAGAATTAAAATTTGTAAATCATAATAGTAAATCGGGGAGGAATTTAACATTCTAATTATAAAAGAAAATTTAAAAAAAAATGTATATAAAAAAGGGGTAAATGGATGATTGGGGGAATTGCCCCCAGAGTGTTAGCTCCATCGCAATTAAAAATTAATAAATAAGTACATTGTCTATCAAAGGCCATATTGTTGTGTTGTGGCATACCACTTGTGCTCTGCATGGAAGAATTTATTTCTAGGTGGATAAAATTATGTTTGCACGTAAGTATCATACGCTTTAATACTTTATCGCTCATGTTAAATCTTATTAGACTATTTTTGTGAACAAGAAGTGTCTATGCGTTCAAGAGTTGGCGTTATGTGAATTCCACAAGGAAACACCTTGTGCCATCTGCTGTTCAATTAAAAGGTAGGTAAATGTTGAATATATGTGTAATGCCTTTGATTACTGCAGTTTAAGAATTCGTTAAACTTCGAAACTAGTATAAAATTGTTTGTAATTACATTTGAGTGCCAACATTGTATATTAAAGTGCTATAAATGTTTGGTTCTTCTTTCGCCTCAAAATGATGAATAATTTCTTTTAATCTATGAAATTATTGCTGTGTGTAAATGCAGGAATAAGTTTTTAGTTACATTGGTATCGTGTTCTCGAGTATTACGAAATATAATGCTGCAACGGTTGGTGCTTTTCGTTGAACATTTAATTTTTTTCTTCTTCTTATAGTGTTTGTTAATTGATATTTTGGAATAGTTCATTTAAAACGTAATTTTGAAAAGAAATTTATTATTAAGGCGTATTTGAAGCAAGTTTTATAAGAATGAATTACCAAAAATATAATTTTCTACACGTCCATTTTCATATTTTTTTATCTCTCTCAAATTATTAGCGTGTATTTTCATCACTCACTTTCTATTGCCCTTGAAGTATAAAATTTTAAATCCTTTGCGTTTGTGGTAAAGAGCCAAGAATTTTCCTTGTAATTTATTCCACGTATCAGTTATTCCTGTGGTAATTTACACAAATAATTCTAGTTTGAAATACATTTGTTTTAGGAAATCTGAATGCAATTCCAGATGATGGTGTGAAAAGTGAACCTTATCCTCCAGAAGTAATTACTTCAGGAAATGTAGCTGTTCAAAAAATGATACTGATGCTTACTGTGTCTCTTAATCCTGAGTAAAAGGGAATAGGACTTTTTAACTCTGGTGTTCGATCTCATATGGAATGAGAGAATAAATATATCGTTTGTACTTTGTATGTTTTCATGAATTTTATAAACATAGCACCTAAAACATAATCGGTGTATGTATTTTAATGTGTTTGGCTCTAAATATCCTGTCCAATTTCTGTGTTTCTGATTGTTAATTTTGTTGAAAAGTAAATAAAAAGCGATATATAAAAAGTGTAATAAACGTTTCAAAATCCCGCATTTATATGATGTCACAGCGTGATTCTCTGAACTAACTTGGAGCGATAGCGTCGCGGCTAGCGTTTAGGCCCCGTCTACACGGTGCGAGTTGACTGGAACGAGTGTACTGTCTTGTTGCGCGCAGCACTGGATAGTCCACTCTCCTCGTGTCAACAGGTACAAGACAGACAGTTGACTGAGGATAGTGGACTCGGTTCACGACCAACTTTTGGCGTGCGAGTTCAATAATCAAGATGGTGACAACTAACAAGTCGCGTAAGTGGAGTGAAGCAGAGGTATTAAAATCTTTAGAAATGCATGAAAGTGAGGAAATTCCGTGCAATTTTAAGAATAAAAATGATAAGAACAAAGATTTTAGATACTTTGTTATCAAAAAATTGCTTCATAACGGTGTCATTTTTTATGTATCGGCAAAAATATTTCACAACAGCTCTTCAAATTGAGATACAGTTAGTCTTAAATACCGTAACGTAACTCTACATTTTCAAATGCAACTGTATTAAAAAAAAAGGCGCTGAGGCATTTAAAGCATTTATTTTTAACATTCACTCTATAAACAATTTTCTGCGTTTTATATTGTTATTCTTCATTATCATTCAACATTATAATCAACAAATTAGATACGATGTTAATTCCTTCCTGTAATATGAACATATTATTTTCAACAAGATCGCAATGCAGGATTAGAGAACTGTCCTGACAGTGGACAGTTGACTGTCTTCTAATCAGGGAGCGTGCACAAGCTTCGTGGCTCGGTCCAAGGGGGGAGGGGTTGGCTAGAAGGCAACGCTGGGCTACATGGGGGGGAGGGGGGGGGGTTCCGGACCAGCCCACGTAGCTTTCTTTTGATAACATTTTTCACAGTTAAAATGAGGTACAGAATACACAACAGCATGTGAATATTTATTTCCCTATGTTAATTATCTCTTTATGTAATTTACAATAGTCTGACAGGAGAAAACAGTACAAAATGTCTTCTGGAATCAAAAGGATAAAAAGCTACGTGGGGGGGGGGGTTAGAGGCAAAAGCCACGTAGGGCTACGTGGGGGGGGGGGGGGGAGTTCACAGGAGACCAAAATGGAGCTACGTGGTTTATGCACGCTCCCTTATTACTAGCATGCTAGTCCACTCTTACCCCCACCACCGACTGTCCGGCCAACTGACGTTCCAGTAAACTCGTATCGTGTAAACGCGGCCTTAGTTTGCCAAAGTTTATGCTGGTCGTGAACAGACCCTATTAAATTGTCTCTGTTTACAGTTGTAATTTTGACTTGATTCCATTGTAGAACTTGTGGTGCCTTTTTATGATCATAAGTGATTGGTGAATTTTTAATTAGCTTAGTTAATAACTCAAGCTTCTGTTTGAGACACAGAATTTCGTTCCCATGTAACATAATTTATTAGTTTATTACACAGTATCAAGTTTGGTAACATATTAATCTCTTACACTACGGACCATTTTTTTTTATTACTATTATTATTACCACTGTTATTTGACGTGAACAAAAGACGTATCTTCTTAGCAAACATGAATATAATCTTTGCATTTTCAAGACTCAACAGAATTCAAGAATAATTTTTTTTAAATAGTTAATTACGACTTTGAATAGTTACTTATTTCATTCTTAGCGTGGGTATGAAATCGGCAGTCATAAAATTTAATGAAAACCAGAAGAGATATATATATATATATATATATATATGAGTTTATCGTGTTTTAGGAAAACTGCAGGTTACTCGACAATAGCAAGCAAGTAGTTCATGTCATCTTATTGTTTCGAAACTCAAAATTGTCAAATTTCATACAAGTAGCATTTACTAGTGAAGATTCTGAAATATATAAACTTCAAACAGAAAGAAATACCAAACATTAGTAATACAACATATTGTCCATCTACTTTTATTAATGGTGGTGGACATTCTGTCACGTACAATGTCTAATATTCAGAATTATCTAAAGCTCAATATGAAATTTTGTTTCCAAAATTTTGCAAGATAAATATTATTCCCGTGTACGATCATTGGGTTGAAAGAAAACATTGATGTAGGTTGCGACTATAAGCTATTGTGTTACTCCGTTGGCTTCATTCAAAAATGGCTGCTAGATTTGTTTCTGAAAGTTATAGCAGAATGCAATCAGTAACAGATTTAATGAAAGATCCGGAATGAGATTCGTTGCAAGACAGGAGGAGAGTGAAGAGGGTCATGGCAGTGTTCAAGGCGTATACTGGAGATGAGGCATGGAAAGATATTGGTGTAGGAATGAAAAATAGTGCATGGAAGGGAAAAGATGACCATGATCACAAGCTGGCATTCGATTTCAGACACAAGGGTGTGAGAAGATTCTCTTTTTAGGTATTGGTGTCAGCGATTGGAATAAGTTACCAAGGGAAATTATGAATAATTCACCAAAAGCGTTGAAAGAGTTTAAAGTAAAAATTTGTAGGTGGGTGCAGGAAAGGGGGAAGATGGGTGTGTAGGGAAATTGTCACCGGAGCCTGTGCTCCATTGCAATTTAATTTAATTTATACTTCCTTGTCATACAGATACAATACGATACAATACGTCAAATTATACAATGTTCAAATTATGGAAGTACCTGAAAATCCATGAAAACTGCAAAAGCAATTTATATAATTAAAAGATGTTTATAACACCCAGATGGCGTTTGCAATTCGTATGCTAGTTTTTCTGCTGAGGATAAAGATTTGCTTTATTAAAAATAGCAGCCATAGTGTGTTATACAAATTCTCCATTTAGCTTAAGACGAAAGATTTTTGTATTGAGAATTCATATTTTGTTTATGTAAAGTATAACAACTCTCCATTCTGTTGCAGTTATTACATCTGAGCTGCCATAATATCAAATTTCATTCTACGTAACAGGAGGATGTTTAATGAAATAAAATGCGTTTTACATTAAAAGATAAAGGTATAAAGTTACTGGCAAATAGCTGTAGCTGTTCCATAGTTCATACTGCAATGCTTGATAGATGTTTGCAGTCGGTCGGGTGTTGTTGGTCACTTGGTAATAAAGTTACAGAACTTTTTTTGAGGACACGACCAGTCAGTTATGATAATCCTACCTTTAGCACATTTCGAGTTAAAAGAAGCAGACAAATCTTTAAGTAACAAAATTCAACAGTATCCGCCATCAAATGTAAAATAATTATTTATAACACATGTAACTTTCGCTGATCCTGGAAAACTTACATTAATATACGTGTGTATATATAAAAACATATAAAGCCTCATCTGTGACTGGTTGACTCATTTTTGGCTCATTGTCAGCTTAGACGGGAAAAAGTGTGGATTATATCTATGTTTCAGTAATGTAACTTACGTATTGAGGTTTCCTGAATCTGTCATATCTCTAATCTCGTTAAATTTATTCCTGTTTGCGTGGTACGTGGAGAGTCATAATATTTACCCTTCTTCTTTCTTTCAAGACTTGAGATACAAGCATCAAAAAACTCATAGATTTTTTTTATCAAATAATGTATTTTTAACATTATCACACCTAAACAATGAATGAGCATAACACAGTGTTTCGCCATTGACATAGCTGTAATTTTTAGCAACTGGTATAGCATGTACAGTACATGTATGTGGTCTGTCGAAACTGAAAGTAGATCGATAAGGTAAAGTATTAGTTTGGAAACATTAATGAACCAAACATGTTTGTCTTTGTGAACCTTATCTATCTGGAAAAGAAAAATTAAAACATTATCAGTAGAACATTTTGTTATGTAAAATGATTTATTTTAAAGACATATTAAAGCAACTATTTGGTTGCTCAAAACAATTCAGCTTCTATTTTACTACATGTTTAATGAAATATATATATTCATCCAGTCTTCATAATATGTAATCCATTATCGTACGTTCTACGACCAAAATTAGTCGGTGTACTTGTACCCTGTGATTCATTTAGCTTTGGTGAAAAAAATTGGAGTTCTGTTGTTTCCACTAGACAGTGTTTTTAACACTGAATTTATTTAATCTAATGCTTTCCGGTAAGCTTGCATCTTATTTGTTCCACGCTTGACAAGAAAACCATATCCATCCTGCATAGATGACAGAGTTGAACAGTTTGGATACTTTGTCTATAGAGCAGTTATTAATGCTGATTTGCTTAGAAAATATGTTTGAGCCGCCAAATGAATCTTTAGTTACAACAGAAAAAGGAGCTACCAAGCTCCTTTGTTCGTAGCAGGAAAAAAGAATATTCGAAAGGGCAGTAAGCATGTCAGCTTATGGGGATTCACGACTACCTGCCTTATCTGACACGCCCATCAACATCTCTCCAACCCTCTTTAAGGCAGCGCATCTCAGCTGAGTGTCAAATTTACTAAATGCCACGCATACCCATCGATCGTCTTTACGTCTAAGAAAAGGTTGTTGACAAATTTATTCGTCTGTAGTCTATACAGTAGCTTGTTTGATTTAAGATTACTCTCAGGCAGCAAATATGCACATACTTATTTTAAGAGAAATAAAATGCCTTCAGTTTTTTATGAATATGATGTGGTGGGCTCACTCTCAAAATGTGATAGACAGTGGCAATCATAAAAATATATAATGTGGTCCTAGATGACCCAGACGAATATGCATTACATTACAAAAATCATGATACTCGTATTTGATTTATTGATGTAGTACCTGGCTATACCATCTAACGGATGGATGTCTTCTGCAATCACAACATAAATTACTGCTTCCTATTGATTCCGCGGAGTTTCATAATTTGCAAGCTTTCGACGAACTGAAATATTCTTACTCCTTGGTAAAGTCCAAATTGAGCCATTGCTCTAACCCTTTGCTTCAACTAGAAAATTTACGTCGAACTCGTGGAACTATAAAAATCTTGTAGCGGTTCAACTGACTACAACCTTAAAGAATTTCATGTTTTCTTTTCGAGAGCTCGAGTGAGTTCCCATGATTTTACAGTACTTGCCTCCTTATTTATGTTGCTGACTTTGGATAGGAAGGAGTCAACTACTTTAGTCTACTGTTTGGTCGTTTAAACTGATCTGTATTAATTTCACCGAAGCTACCGATACCGTGGTATCTCATCTTTCTTACTATATTGAGCCAGATAGTTAGCATCTCAGATTAAAACTTTTTGACAATTAGCGTGTTACAGTAATTCGCTATAAGGTCTAATGATAAGTTTTCAAGAAAAGAATTGAGCAATTCACAATTTCACCATCTCTATAGACGTTATTCTTTTTAAGAATCAAAATATTATTCTTTGTTTCCAACTAAAGTCAACTTCTTTTTATAAAAATAAAAATACGTGTACTTTGAATAGTGACAAAACTATCGATAAAATATAGTTTGTATTTACGTTGATAAGAAATAGATATAACTTGATAAAAGTAATACAGATCATATTTTTAATGGAGTGAAACTCGCTTCTTGTTTAAAATACTAGGCCCGTGAAAAATGACGGCTATCACCCGTGGTGGTAGTAGGAATTTGTTCTGGTAACATTTCTACGAAAAAATGAATAACAATTAATCATAATCTTTTTTATTGATGATGAAAATGTTTAATGTTATAAAAAAGTTTCTAAGTGAAATATAATTTCAAAAGCGAATAACTATTGTTTATTTGATATATTTTATGATCACCTACGTTTCGTGTAAAATTTCTCTAACCTTTAAAAACTTCGCCGTTTCTTATCTTGTGTCAAAAAAATCTTAGGTCATGTTGTCACTTGGTTCCTGTAGCTACTACAGAGAATACAGCGTAATCATTGGTTGCTCTTCTCCTTATATGAAATTCTGCATCCAGTCGTCGTAAATAAACAAAAAGCAATATATAAATTTAAAGGGACGCCACATTATAATTATTTTATATCTCTTTATCCCATAATTTGTATCTGTGCTACACAACAGGCATTTTAGTAGGTACCGCAGTTGCACTTTCCTTTAACATTTAAATTTCCTGGTTAGCCAAGCAGCGCTGTGGTGGCGGTCAGTGTAACTAACTCTTCGGGGACTATCGGACTCGCCGAAGGTTGCCGAGCTATTGAGGTGAGAGCAGTCTCCAGGCACAACGCATTTTGTTCAAGTGGGTCCGAGCGTGGTGGGTGAGCGGTTAACGCTCTGGCCTCGCATTCGGGAGGACGGCGGTTCGAATCCCCGTCCGGCCATCCAGATTTGGGTCTCATCCCGCCTTTAATGACCTCGACGTCGACGAGGCGTAAAGCCATAAGTAAAAAAAAATATTTTCAAGTGGGTACTTATTAGTTTATAATAATGAAGACAGATGTAAATTATAAGTTTTTCTTTACCGATATCACTAAAGTCAAATTCCGTTGTGAACTCACCCAGTTGCTATAATATTAATCTACACCAATAAAACCGGTAATAGTTTATGTTGGTGTATTTATGTTGTATTTGCATACCCCTTTTGGAATAGGTTCAATCCATTTTCTACTTTTATTTTGGTATTAATTAAAAAAAAAAAAAAAAAGCTCTGCAACTATCAGGTCAAGAAATCAGCTACAACGATATTGTTCAACAAACCATACAAACTGCAACGGAGAGAGAAAGCATCACTAAAATTTTATTGTTCGAAATTTATCATTTGCTTCTGGTTTTATATCACATGATTTGCATTTTCGTCATCAGAAATTCGTTTCAAATAGAGTATTTTGTTACCACTAATACAGTTTACATGAAGTGTGTTAGCTGTACAAAATCCAATTGTCCACTACTGTTTGTGAAAATTGCAATACCAAGAAGGAGACATGTGTTTGCAAGTAAATTTATTACACAGATTAGGGAGCTGACAAATGATTGGAATTATAGAACTGTACATGAACTTTAACCGTGAGAATTCAGTGCTGTGTGAAGTCGCCATGTGCAATATCAGAGCCTCTAGACCAGGGGTGGCCAAGCCGCGGCCCGCGGGCCGCAGATTCATCACACTTTTACAAAATATATTTATTTTATAATGGCCAAAGTAGTGAAAACCAACGCATTCATATATTAAAAAATTATCTGTCGAAATTATGAGTATCATTATTATTATATTATATATGTTTACATGTAAGAATAATTGGAAACACAATAATAACAACTCATTACGTTTCAATTTTTCACTCAAAAAAATGTCTATATTGGGTTTAAGGAAAAGATCGGAAACATGCTTAGAATAACAAGCGATCATAAATAAAACTATGGTGTGTGTCATTTCCATGCAGAATATTGCATTCTACCTCAAGTAACATTTTAATAGAAAAAAAACGAAGTAACAAGACATCAGTAACATATGAAGGAAATTATACGTAATTCAATGACGTCAGTGTATCATTACGTTTTCAATCAACTTTGCCATAAAATCTCTGCTTAAAGTACTTAATACAGCGCAAAACATATACAGCAGTATCACACACCTGATAGTGCTTATATTAGTTCTCAAAGATTTCGATGAAGTAGTCAAAACAAAGTAGAAGAGAACAATGTGCACACCTCACTAAATCCATGTTGTCACATTCCAAATCATTTTCGCATTCACGCAGTCCAATATCAAAAGCCACACTAATTACATTTTCAAATGATGGTGTTGGTATGTCAGTGTCATAACCTGGCTTTCGCCAAGCATATTGCAACATAGGCTTGTACGTAGATGCAGCAAATTGATTATAAATCACAGAGTGAGGCTTGCACGTATGCAGGAAGTTGATTGTAAATCACAGAGTGAAGTTTCATGATGAAATAACGATCATGTATCTTCACTTGTGGTTTGCCACATTGTACTTTTCATGGCTCTTTAATGGCACTAGCAGACAAGTGCGGAGTTCTGAATGGAAATGACACACACTACTATTTTGTTCATGATCGCTTGTTATTCTAAACATGTTTTCTTGCGTTTCGGAGCTGTAGAGGTCAAAGGTGTCCCTTGTCCAGTCACACAAAAAAGTGCCATTGGGCCTAGGTGCACGCCGTCTGAACTGTCTTAATCACTTATTGTAGATTTTGGAGTGATTCAGACTATTCCTCCTGGATGCTGAAATTTTCACAAACAGTAGCGTAGATGCTAACAAGTCTGTACGATACCGTAATGTCAGCAAGACGGTCAAGAATTTGTGTTTGAATAAACTTTTATGTTCTGGAATTCTAAAATTTAGATATTTATACTAAATGTTGCAATCGAATGCTTTCGCGGCTAGAATGTTGTTTGTCAAATGAACTATGAGCACATTTATGTCCCGCATAGATGTATTTCTTACTTTTATGGCATTTAATGACGTAAGAATAATGAAATGTTTATGCTTGTATTTTTTTAAAATAAGTTTGATATTTTTAATTCAGTTTGATGAATAGAAAAGTATGACCAAGCGTAAAGAAGGGCTGTTAGATTTGTCTACGGAAACTAGCACAGAACACAATCAGTAAATGATATTATAAAGGAGCTGGAACGGGATTCATTTGAAGACAGGAGAAGGATGTAGAGGCTGGGTGGTAGTGTAAAAAGTGTATATTGGCGATGTGGCGCGAACTGAGGTGCATGGAAGGGTAAAGATAACCATGACCATAAGCTGGCACTCGATTTTTGGCATAAGGCAGAGGGAAAAATTTCTTTCGTAGGTAGGGATTGGAATAAATTACTATGAGAAATGGTGAATAGTTTGCCAAAAACGCTGAAAGAATTTAAAGTTGAAATTCGTAAATCAGTCCATCGCAATTAAATGAAATCAGATGAAAAGAAAATTTGATTTTCCTTTTTCGTTAGTAGGACAGTACAACAGATATTCGTGTAAATACGAAATGAAACATTTATGAAATGATTTTAACGAATTTTTCTAGATTTATCAGACTGGTAGACTGCGAAGTTTCTTTTAAATAACAGTTGGATATAGCTATTCAAAGTTACTTAGGAAAAAAGCTACTTTATTTTTATTTGATATCGGCTCTGCGCTACACAGTATATCCCCTCTAAAAATTAGATAACACGTCTCTCTCACATCTCCCCCCCCCCCCCTATTTTCCCTACCTTTCAAGGGTGCCATTGAAGTGGTAAGAGAACCTTTTGATAAATGACCAGGAGAGTAATCGCTTATTGTCGATATGATTGAACAATATAAGCAGGGAATACGTTTCTTCGAGAAAGTATTTATACATAACAAAATATAGATGGCCGGAGTAGGCTGTGAACATTAATCGCCCCTTATGGGAATCTAACGCTATAGCTACTGCCTCACCTCACCTTGTGTGCGTTACGCTACACTCTGTCCTTTGAAATTGTTTAGCCGACTTTTTAAGGTAATATGAAACACAAACACGGTTGTTGAAATTTTTGTGTACGATAAGATTTTAAGTCACTGTGATTGGGTTTGTAACTGATACTCCTTAGCTGAATGGCAGTCTGATGATCGGTATTTGGCAGGAACAAATTTTCAAATCATCCAGATTTCGGTGTTCAAGAATTTCTCGAAATAAATAAAGCGAAGTCCGCGGTGATTCCTTGTTACATGCCATGGTGGATTTAACCCCCTTTACTTTTGGTTCTCTCTCTCTCTTTTTTTTTGCCAATAACTCGAATTCTAGAGAACTGGCTTGGTGAATTATAGTGTATTAATAAAAAACGCTGGATATGTGACCAATATTCTATTTATTCTTCAAATTTAGGAATAAAGAACAGAATTTTTATTAAATGTCTTAAGTTTTATGCGAAAATGAAAGAAGTGGGTAAACCATAATGCTCTGGCTTGACATTCGGGAGGACACCGCTTCAAATTCCAGTCCGCATATCGTGGATTTCGGTTTTCCATGGTTTCTTAAAAACCATTCAACCGAGCATATCTCCAAAACCTTGGTTTTACAATTGGAACAGTAGCAGACGATTAATCACTACGACATCGAGAGCCCGATTTAACCATGGTAACTTCCCCAGCCACCTACACCGAATAGGGTTGAGAGATTCCCCCGTACTGCGACTGCTCAGACCAGGCAATAGGAGACATCAATCACATAATTTTTTCATGCAATAAATACCAACAACTCCAGGACCAAATGATGAAAGATCTTGCCAAGAACGGCCTCCCCCTTCCGACAAACGTAACCCTCCTACTTTCCAGCAACAACAAAGTAATACTTAGCATACTCGCCAGATACAAAAGATGGAGGGATAGAATTCTAACCAATCTTGGAAGTTAAAACAGGAAATGACTATACTTCAAACCTAAAGCCCAAACCACAGCACAACCCCACTTCCGCGCAAGCACAACAACTAACTTGGCAAAATTAACAGTATCCTCACCAATCTACCGATTGAGGCCAACACCAGATAGATCAACCCTCTACAGATGATTTGTCAAAGAAATACGGCGATTTAGACTAATCAATAGAAAATAATGGATATACAGAACCGACGATTACTAAGGGTATAGTAGATGTATTGTCTTGCAACGCTTTTTAGATTACGGTACTTAAGAAGGCACTTGAAATTTGAATATCGTAAATAGCATATTCATTCAACAAGATTGTAATAAGTTAACCTAATATAGATAAGGAAATGTGTAAATAGATAAGTTACGCAAATGGATGTAAGAAGCTTTGTAAAAATGTAGAATGGCTGTATGGTCTCAAAACCAAATGCAAAAAAAAAAAAAAAAAACTCCAGGCGATTCCTTCAAATTGCCACGACCGAAATTCTTTGTCCCTCATTCTATTCCGCCTCTAATGACGAACATCGTTTAAGTTGTATCATACTGCCATATTTATTATACAAACATCAGGTCACCTTTTCCTCGCAATACTCAAAATTGGTTGACAAACAAGGGAAAAAAAAAAAAAAAAAAAAATGGTAGATTCAAAATATTGGATACTATAACGTTCTAAAAGAGATATCTTTTACGTTTACACTAACCAGTAACAAATAATGGCGTTGTTCAATCACTTCTGACATTCTTGGTTTATTTTTAATGTGGTTCAGCTTTATTAAATCGTCATTTTGGGGCCTCAGAAATATTTGATACTTATCGAAAATGACCCTAAGCTCTTGAAAATTGGATTGAATACTTCGGTATAATGTCTACATGTTCTCCACTAACATTTTATAGGAAAGTAATTAAACTAAAAATGGGAAAGTAAGAGAAGCCACTGCGAAATGCAGGCAACATTGCAAAGATATAACAAATATTGTCGGTACAGTGGTAATATAAACTTGATCTTTTTGTTTTCTAACTAGCGGTTGTGGTTAGGTTGAAATGCAGCAAGGACCAGAAGAAAAAAATCTGTCACAGCCATCTGTAAGTATCCTACGACTTCCATACAATTTTTGTATGTGATGAAAACAATTGATTCCCTCTATAGGCACAACAGAGATTCATGGTGAGTCGTAGCTTTTACCAGGCAGTGCTGAGTGCTTGTTGTTCGTCAATTTCATTCGACTTTTTACAGCAGAGAAGATCTGAAACGCTAAGATCATATTATAAGAGATTTGTATTAATTTTGTCAGATAGCTGCGCAGCAATCTCATATTTCGGCGTTTATTTTAATTTGTGTCGTCAATTATGTAAAATATGAATGAGAAACGCAAATAAAACATTATATCTAACCAGTCAATCCAAACTGCGAGAACATAGTACCATTTTTTGATAGATGTTGAATGTATCGAAGTCATTGTCATTTAAAATAATAAACATACAGTATTTTGAAAATGAAATAAACTACAAGTCAATCGTAAAATGAATTTTAATTACAGATACTTAAAATAGCAAAACCGAGCGTGGTGGGTGAACGGTAACGCTTTGGCCTCTCATTCGGGAGGATGCAGGTTCGAATCCCCATCTGACCATCCAGATTTGGGTTTTCCGTGGTTTCCCGAAATCACTCCATGTGAATGCCGGGGTGGTCCATTCAAAAGGACATGCCTGAGTTCCTTTCCGCTCCTTGCACCCAGTCCTTTACCGCTTCTAATGATTTCGACGTCAACGAGTTGTTAAGATCAAACAAAAGAAAAAAGAAAAGAGAAGGAAAACAGACGTCACTAAGGGTTTGTAAATGTTATTTCTGTATGATTTAAGCGAACCTCTTGAAGACAATATACAGCATAGAACTTTCTTTTTGTACTGTACAAGACACATTTTGTGTTTGATGCAATATCAATCAAAAGTTTTACGCAAAAGTGTCATAGTCTCCCACAGTAGTAAAACTGTACATAAAATGAAAGAATTAAACATAAATATTTCAGCTCAGTTAGTTACTTACCACTATTGCTATGTTAATCATGTTTAACCGTTACAAACTTTGTGGTTGAATTTGAGTTAACGTTTTCTTTATGAAGAAGTATCCAAAACACATGTATAACAAACGTTTTCTCTGAATTATGTAACAATCAACTGTTTCTTTTTACCGCCAATAATGTGAGTTAACAAAGACATTACACTGCTACTATCAGAGAATCTAATTAACGAAACTCCCTATTCCGCATGAAAAATGACTGTTATAGTGAAACCTCGGTCAGATATTATTAAAGCTGGTAAATTATTGTTAAATGTTTATTTTTTAGATTTAAATTACTGTAAAGCGTACAAATGAGGTGAATTAAACGATATTAACAAAAGGATTAGAGCTAATAGATGCATTAACTTATTCAGTTGTCATCAATTCCAAGATTCGATTTACAATTGCTTGACACCTAACGCTCATCCGTATAATACATCGATTGTAGAAACTTCATTGTGGCTCTAATTGTATCTGTTTTCATGTGTCATTATTGGTAGAAGAATGAGTAGTATACAGAATGGAGTAGATGGCTATATGATGGTAGATGGTACTTGATTTGAAATTTTTTTTTCGTACCTGAGGAGAGTCAATAAGATTGTAATAAATTACGGAGAGATGTCGAACAATTTACGAGAGACACTAGCGAAGGAATTTAAAAATCGTAAGGGGCAATAGTAAGTAGGAAGGCAATGGTATCGCACTAATTATTTTTTATTTTTTGGATAGCAGGGATATAGAAATTTGAATATTGAAATTGCAGTTACATTTAAAAACTTAATGGATATTAAATAATTCATCAAAATAGGTAGGAATTTGTTCTGTAAATAGAATACGGTATCTAATTTTGTTGTTTATTATTATATTGATTTCCATTAAATGTTTGCAAATGATATAGATTTTCCCATTGCTTCAATGAACATCTTTATCACCAGGATATAACTGACCAAACGCTAATATTCCAGAAGCAGAAAAATAAGATTACTACTTGCGTTACAGTAATTTTAATAAGTTCAACTTCTAGTGAAAAATAAAAGAATTCGAAAAGAAGGATGTGTATTTGTACTTGCCATGTAGTCCGAAAATTGATATTCTGAAATTCGTTTGCATTTTAAGCCAAATTCTTCTCTACGAACGTCATGGACGAGTCCGGGCGTGGGCGGTTACCATGCGGGTTGTTCACTACGGCTTGAGAATGTCTGGAAGATGAATTGGGGTGGCTGCCGTTGCCTTTCCCAGTATGACAGCGTTCGTAAGTGTGGATGACTGACATCGTGTGTGTTTACTGGTTTACTGTAGATTGTGAAAGAAGGGAGAGTGTGCCAGCCCAATTCGGCCTAATCGTCCGAAAGTCACGAAAAGGGGGGGTGGGGTGGAGGAGGGTGCCAAGTTTAACTACTCCATACGGCGCGGCGAACGAATCACCAGCAACAGTGCATCATGCCCTCACTTCATACGTACTGCGGACTTTGGTGCTGATTGGGTATTCTGCACCGAGCGTGGTGGTGTAACGGATAGCGTTCTGGCCTCGCATTCGGGAGGACGGCGGTTCGAATCCCCGTCCGGGCATCCAGATTTGGGTTTTCCATGGTTTCCCCAAATCACTCCAGGTGAATGCCGGGATGCTTCCTTCAAAAGGCCATGGCCGAATTCCTTCCCATTCCTTGCCCCCATCCTTTCCCATCTCTAAAGACCACGTTGTTAAAAAGGGACGTTAAACTGTTTAAAAAAAAAAAAAAAAAAGGTATTCTCCAACATCTCCTATCCTATCTCACCAACAGGACTCGAGCCAGCTAACCCTATGACCAGTGTAAGCGTTGGACACCATCACATACCTGCAGCCAGCTGAGCAAACGGGACGGATTTGAAGCCATCAGTATAACATTTTTACAATTCCAGTGAAATAATAAATTGAAAAATTTGTCAACCGTAACGGAGCACTTAAATCTATCCTGCTTGAAAAAGAAATTTCGAAAAAATGAATGATTATGCCTTCTACGGACATATAGAAGAAACCGTTGCAAAATGTACATCAAGAGAAAATTATTTTACCTTCGTAAAACTCAGCTATTTTCTCCTTTAAACGCAGGAGTAGCCGGGGCTTAGCGAACTAATTTGCTATCGCAATTATGCTGGGGCCACACTAACGTTAAGGTTTAATGAACTTTTATCGCATTAATTAGTGTGCCAAAATATCGGATTCAAATACGCGTTAAATGGAATGGCCACACTTAGCATTTAACGTTTAATGTAGAATGCACAGCTGTGACGGGACGTTATTTAGTATAACGTTTTAGTATTGAAATCGTGTAAGTTTGTTAATACACGTGCGGTGCTGAGTACGCAAGCCAATACTTTACCAACAAGCTAGAATACATGGATCACTCTCACTTCTTCACTGTAAGGCAACAAGTTACCAGCTAGGTTTGGGAATAGCTAGTCGCTGCAGCTACTTTACCATTCTCTGTTAGTTGTATACTATAGGGCCAAATCTCATCCCTAGGATCAGTATCACAGGATACGGAATACCTCTCTATCTTGTACATCATCAGCTGTAGTTGGTTTACGGTTTAATACGGACTAAATGAGGTTTCCTGTAGAGATTGTTTCATTCAAGTAACTCTTAGCTGTCTGCTCCCTCTCCTAGATGCAAGCTTACCCTCGATGCTCATGTCTATTTAGCAGTACAAGAGAAGAGGATCGGTTAGAACAGCAAGAGCTTAAAAGCAGAAGATACATGAAGATAGTCGGCGCAAGTCGTAGGGCATCGTGGGAAAAACCCCATAGAACCCACGTATCAGCCATCCATACACATCCCAACGCAATACGCAGCCACACAGCGATAAATAAACAAGATGGAGGTTGAGCCTGCTTTAGTGTGTTATATGAGTGTTAATAATTATTTTCTGAATTTATTAAATTACGAGAGCAATCAAAGTCAAGACTTAAAACAGATTGTTTTTCTTTTCCGTTCAGTTCTTGATTTCATAATAGTAATTACAATTTTATGGTTATTCATGTTACCACTGTAAAATTTTTGTAAGTAGCCGGATCGATTTATCATAAAGTTATCCAACAAAATTATGTTTCCGTTACGACGCCAAATTGGCTCACTTTAACTGTTGGAGCAGATGTTAAGAGAACGATTACAGTGCGTTCAGTTAACAGAGGCGGCTCAAGGTCAGTCTGATATATCCAAACTGTCCTTACCTCCATATATGGAGGTGAAAGAGTGGCCGCTGGCAAATTTGTCAGTCGCTAACCTGAACAGAGCAGTCTGCTAGCAGAGGTAGGGAACGGATGAGGGTGGTTACGGAGGAGCGGGGCAAGTGGAACGTGACCTTGAGCCGACAGTTCAGAGTGAACAGAGTATAGTTACGGAGATTTAGCGTGTCCCCCAACAAATAACATCATTGACAAAAAAAACAATTTATTTCTTGTACTCAATATCTCTATATAATTGTAAACAATAGTCTATTTCTTTTTTTTTTTTTTAGAAAAGGTCATTCAGCATTTATAATTTCCACTATATCCTGTTCACTCAGCACTGGCGGCTCAAGGTCATATTCCCCTGGCCCCGCTCCTCACCTCACCCCCACCCTTTCCCTTCCTATCTTTCCGAGCTGACCACCTGATCCAGGTAAACATGTGGTAAATGTACCCTTCGCAATTACTCGTAGGGGCGAGAGCAGCGGAGTAGGGATAAAACAGAGTGACCTTGAGCCGCTTCTGTTAACTGAACGGCCTACAGTAACTTTTGCTCGTTGGTATTGGCCTAAGTTTGTACAGTATATGTTTTTTTTTACCATTTTCAAATAACAGTATTTGGGGAACATGGTCACTTCCCAACTGTTATTTAGTCTCATTTATGTAATACGAGGAAATATAAAAAGAAATGCGTTAACTTCACACAACAAAGATGCACCACTTGCACGAAATTCACATATGTTATATGCCAATGTTGGAATAGTTTTCAACTATGAATATATTTTTTTTGGTGCATATTTCGAAATGTTTTTAGAAAGCGAACTGCAGCCGATACGTTGATGAGATGTCTGTGATAGTTTTTTTTTTTTTTTTTTTTTTTTTTTTTTTTTTGCAAAGGTCTTTCGGTGTATTACGTATCAATACCTTCTCCACATTTTAAAAATGGCGCAGATATTGAGTCTCAGTGTATATGTGTTCAATTGTGTAAAAAAGTTGAGTGATTACAGTTATGCCAGTGGCATAATGTCCAAGCAGCAGTTAAAGTACCTGTAGAAAATTGAAGTGTAACTAGATGCGGGGTAGATTCTCCCATCTGCGTTTTGAAGTATTATGGATTTTGCCACTGTAGTTATGTACAAGTACTTTGAGCTTCAGTAAACACTGATATAGATAATTAATATGTAGATACCATTGTTTACAAACTCCATTCTGTTGGTCAACTCTGCCAAGAATAGCCACCTGAAAATACGTTACGCGAGGCCGTATGATATTTTGTAACCTGTTGCGTATTTACGCATGTAGTGATGTAATTCTCGACGGCTTGCAAGATGCTCTGCACGGGTGAATGGCGTCTCCTTAGCTTACGCCACACGATAGACGTCTTACGTGGATACCTCGAAAAAGCCTCACAAATTGCCCAATATTTTCTTCAGTCGAAATAAGCCGGTCTGTGCCTTTCGTATGCTGCACTTCAATTCAGTTTGTAGTTCCGTAGAGAGTTCTTTTTATTGATCAGTGTTCGCCTCAGTAAAGCGAAAAATTAGGAATGGTTAGTGAGGTGATAGACTTTTATTAAAATATGTTTCAATAGAAAAAGACTTTCACCATCTGAGAACAGCAGCCGGTATTATAAAGTAGTTCCTGGGTGACCGATCTTTGCTCGATTTTCCATGAAGTTTGATTAAAGTTAAACGTTTTTCTTGAATGCTTCCTAGGCATTTTGAACGGTAAAATTCCTTGTTCTGACCAAAGAGTACCTTAACAAATATCAGTAGGCTTACTGGTACCTGAAATTTCTACGAGATGAGTTAAGAGACACGAAATACAAGAATTGCTCTCTTTTTTTGATAAAATCATGTTACAAATTTGAAAATCAAAACTTTACCTACATATGATATTTCATCCAAATCGCTAGAGCTATTTCCGAGATCGTCCAGTTTACCATCCCATATACTGCTTTTAAAGAAAAATCCTATTACTATGTTAAATGGGAATCTTAATGCTAATCAGAGATTAATTAACGGTGCAAGATTAGTGGTAATTAATTTAGACGTATACATCATCAGCGCTAAATTCATTCACTCCGATAAAACTATGCTAATACCTCACATTAACCTCATACCTGATCCAACCGTACCTTTCCAAATGATAGGAAAACAATTCTCGATAAAAGTAACCTTCGGGAAGGGTATTAATAAAGCACAAGGTGTAACCTCCAAACATTTAAAATTCATCCAATTGAAGTCGAGCAAATCCCACTAATTATTCGCTCGACTTCAATTGGATGAATATTAAATGTCTGGAGGTTACAATTGGCTCAACCTGCCAGGATTTATTTAATGTGCACTAAATAAATTGTATGGAGCTTACAATTGCCGACCCTAAACCAGGATTATGGGTGTTAATTAAGCTGATTAACACAACACCTTAAACGTCTGGAGTTTCTTCAGAAGCAGTGGTACATTTGAACAGCAGCAGAGAGTGGATCAACGGGCAGGTGATCAAGTAAGAGAATTCCAGTTTTCATTTTTTTTTGGGGGGGGGGGCTGCAGTATCAACGATCAGATTCCAAAAGGAAGGATATTAATTAAATTTGGAACAATCATTAAATGATTATGAAAGTGAAGTCAAAGTTGATCTTACAAGTTGAGTAACATTTTGTTTAAAGAATAGTTGCAAAGTTAATTTTTTTTTTCATGTGACAATAGTAATTAAAGGAGTAAATTTTAAAAAATTGTAATATAAAACTTATCATATAAAAAATTGTAGTAACATGTGTAGAGTAGTTTAGAATCTGTGGATTTCCGTCGAGAAGCAAGAAGCTAATAAAGAATTATTACAAATAAAACAAAGAAAAGGGGGGAATGCCAAATCTGTTAAAAAACCAAAAGATCAGTATTTTAAGCATTTGTATATTATATATGTGTCGGTTGTGTTTCCAAACCCGAGGCCACCGAATTTTGTTGTTTCTTTTCTGTGATGATATACAAGTTTTTCAGCAATTACGATAAGAGGTTGTAAGTGAATTAGTATTTTTCTGTGTGTTCTTAAAACATTGTGTTGCAGCGTTGAATGTGGACAGCGTTGTATCATTGTTGATTAGAGTTGTAAGTTTGTAATATCGATTGTGGTGTAAAGAATTTCTGTTAAGAGTAATAATACCGTTGTGTTTGCTTGCATTATTAAATTTTAAATGTCAAGTTTTTATGGGAAATAAGTGTGGAAAATTGGTTAGAATGAATTCAAAAAGTGAGTTGGGAGAAACAAACAGTAATACGTCAGAGAGGGAAACGGTAAGTTCCGGAATTGTAAGTTTTGATGGGAAATATGCAAACCGAATGGGTGTCCGGGGAGGTAGTAATTCGGTGCAAAATAATTTCAGTAGTAGTCCTATTGATAACGGGGATAAAGATGGGGTTACCGGTTATTTTCCAAATAATGATCTCAGTAGCATTGATGAGGATGACGTATTGGTTGATGGAGAAAATGAAGTTAATGGGGGGCAGAATTCAATAGGACATGCAGTTTTGTCAAAACCACATCAACCTGAGTACGCTCGAGAAAGGAATACGGACCTAGGGTTGTTATTAAATGCTATCAAAGAATTGAAACAAGACATCAAAGAAAGCCAAGAAAAATTTAGGCAAGAATTGAAACAAGACATAGGAGAACTTAATCAAAAAAATCGAACGTAGTCAGAGGAGGGCAGAAGAGATGATGGGAGGATGTCAGACAGAATTGAGAAGGTGGAAAAGGAGTCCGAAGGAGTCCGAAGAAAAATTACAGACGATTAAGAGCGATATTTTTGAAGTTAAGAAAAATGTACAGCAAGATGTTAATGTTTTGGTAGACCGCTGTATAGAGGAAAAAGAGAAAATTATCGCTGAAGGAACAGAGGGATCATTAAGCCAGAAGATGCAAGGGGTGTCTATGGGAGACAGAAAAAAAATACTGTCGAAGCAAATAACTATGCAAAGAAGAGAAGTCGAGAAAGTTAAAATGAATACAAAGATTGTTGAGGACAATGTAACAAACGTGTCTGGTCCAGGGACCAATCAGTACTTTACAATGGATTCAAAGGAGAAAGGGCGAGTAGAGGATGGAGATGACATACAAGAAAGTGAGAATGGCGTACAAAAAGTAGTGAATTACACGCAAAGGGATGAAATTAGTGGTCAAGGAGAGGACAATAATTTCTCCGTGAAAAATAACCATGACAGTAAAGATAGTGCTTATTGGAAGGTAATTGATGATGGAATGAATGAAGAAGAAAATAGGAAAAATGCTGCCAAGGGAGAAGATACTCAAACAATTAACGAAGAAAACCTATTCACAATGATAAACAAAGGATTTAAGGAAGTAAAGAGGTATGAATCTTTATCACTTGACCAGGGAGAAATGCAATAAAATGGGTTGAAGAACGCAGGAAAAAGCTTCGTAAGGGATTAAATCTTTACTGGGAAGGAAGGAGTGTGCTAAAGCGCAAGGAAAACATTGAAAAAAAAATCGGATAATCTTTCACTTGTAGAACCTTTCCATTAGATTGATTGTTAGGAAATTGGAGTTCTTGAGAGTTCTACCACCTGAACACCTAACTTCCTCTTGCTAGATTTATTAATAGTACAACACCAAGTTGTTAGCGTATATTCTCAGCTGTTTTTAATAAAAATCAATCCAAAGCTTGCAGACAAAACAAAACACAATTATAGTATATAACTTCTCGAACTACTAATACATTCATATAATTCTACTGAATGACGAGTGAACGTTTCTTTTAATTCATCATTTTCTAAGTTCTTCATGGTTCTATTTTGATGTAGAACAGGTAACGCTCTGTAAGTCGAGGATCAAACACGATTCTGGTTCTTTCAAGTGCGAAATACTTGAAGCTGACAGGCTTATAAGTGCTGAGGGACGAAGGTAGGTGGAAGCAGACTCTTCCATAATGTAGAAAATATGTAACCAGTATTGCTTCAGGAAGTGCATCGTTATAGCATCGTATGTTTTCTGGAAGCACCCTTCTGTGATTTTACAAACATCCCGTAATACTTCTTGGAGCCATAACGTTATGCCCTCATACAATCACATCCTCTCCTTGTTAGTAGGGGCTGAATATATGCCTATAGATTCGTCAGCGAAAGTATTGCGAAGTTTTATTCATCTGAATCTGTAATAAAACATTTTCGGGGTAGAAACTGACGAACGAGATCGAAGTAAGGCATACTGTGACAAAAGGATGAATACGTTTTAGAAAACTGAAGTTTTTGTCTCATTCTCAACTCTGCAGAATTCTCTCCTCCTCTTTGCACCGAGCGTGGTGGGTGAACGGCTAACGTTCTGGCCTCGCATTCGGGAGGACGCGGGTTTCGAATAGCCGTCCGGGCATTCAGATTAGGGTTTTCCATGGTTTCCCCAAATCACTCCACGAGAATGCCAAGATGCTTCCTTCAAAAGTCCATGGCCGAATTCCTTCCCGTTCCTTGTCCCCCATCCCATCCCGCCTCTAATGACCTTGCCGTCGACGAGGCGTAAAGCCCAAGCAAAATAAAATCTTCCTCTTTGTAAGCAGCCAACGAATCTTTTATTTACGGATTTCAATGTACTTGCCTGCAAAGTATTAAGTTTCAGTATTAATTCAACAATGGGCAATTGAGAGACAAACTTCGCATATTAAGATTATGTACTCTCAGGACTTAAAAATACACGTATTTCGCGTATGTGAGGTTAGATAACACTTGACACAAAAATCAACGACACATTTCATGGTTAAGTAGCTGACTCCACAGCTAAGCTACAATGTGCCACATAGCATGTGGCTTTGGTAGTACTATCGTTCACTTAGAATACAATTTATGATAGGTACATTATGTAGCAATACACTCTGTTAACAGTTCTTTCAGTAAAATAGTAGTAATAATAGTAGTAACAGTAGTAGTAATAATAAGTAGCCTCCAAATATTTATATATTTTTTTGAATTGCTCTCAACTTTAAAAGCATATTAGAGATTTTAATATTAGACGTTAGAACATACTGGAGAAAAATTTCAAGTTCCTTGGTATTAACATTTTTGAGGTTGACCAGATAATACAAATGGCAAAAAATGAACAATTGTGATTGCTGCTTCCGTCCTTACGTTCAGATCACTGGTTAAAGATGGAGGGGGCTATAATTTTCTAGTTTTTCATTCACGGATCAATTTTTAAAATTTGTTCTTTGTCCCATGTAAAGACCAGTTTATACTGTTGAATATTGGGAATAAAACCTGCTGTTTAACTGGCTGTTAAGAAAGTCTATTAAGTTTTTGGTAAAACGGAATCAAAGATACTAGCGAAAAACTTTACTACACTTCAACGCTTAGGCCATCTGAACCAGATGCTTCATGAATCACAGATACCAGGTATTACCCAAGCTATCTGCAAGAAATTACCCAGTCAATAAACTATGGTCCTGACTGACGAGGTATTAGTGAATCTACTCAATATCCAAGGCTTCAAATCTGTGTGTTGTAGGAATAAATATTCCAACTATTGCAAAATAGCTTCATAAAAAAATTTGTTCTATTAGATACTGTTAACGATGCTATTCTGCTATGCATAATCTATGTACATTTCACACTACAGCAATTCATTGTAAACTACTAATGCACTGAAGAATACTACTGATTGTAAAAATTTTATGAGATGATATAGTTCCAAGTGGGTTCTTACATCATGACTGAAGGTATTGTTCAAGTTTAGTCAAGTGAACTAAAATAAATCAGCAGCAAAACTAACACCATAAAGTAAAGTTCTTGGCAGCCAGTACCTAAAGTTCCATAAGATGGCTTTGTAGCAGTTGCCATTCAACAGGTGACAGCCTTGAGCTAGGTGATTCTGTCCTGTTGAAGATAACTCAAACGTTGAAATAAACTGAGATGCTATTGGAAACGGCGCTCGTGACGTCAGTAACCATACCACCATAGCCGGAGTGGAAGCGACGAATTACATTTCTTGCAGTGTACGACAAAGTATGCGTTCGTTGGAATTGAATTTCTCGCTCGTTTACACCTTCCATAAAACACGCGCTTTCTGACTTCCGCGCAGTGAAAATGTAAAGGGAGAACTGTAGGTAGGTGTATTATAAACGAGGAAATTTGGAATATCAGTTTCTGAGTTATGAAGAAATTAATGTGAAATCTGAAAATTTGAAAATTGACGCATTTAATTACACGAAACAAGTTCCTCGCGTTCAGGCACCGTGATAAAGTACTGTTAATACCTACACATTAGAAAAAAATTGATAATTTTTACTATTAAGAATGCTGTGTCGAGTGCTATGAAAATAAAGCATACGTGAATAATAAAATTTCGGTGATAGCACTTTTAAACCGGCAATATAACACAGATGTAATTTAAATTTGTGACTGGAAAATTGGAGAGAAGTGTTAAATCTCGGGCACCAGTCTTTAATTCTTGGTCGATTATTTAAAGCGACCTGATACGCTAGATACCTTTTTTAAACCCCAGGTACTCAGATATGATTTATGTCAACATCCGTTTACTGCCCATTTTTACTCCTAGCAGGCTTTGACCAGGCTCGTGCACAAAAGATACCGGAGTTTCTTGGAGGTAAAAGGGGGAGGGGGTGAACTGTGCCTTAAAAACTTCTTACATTCAATGATAGTATTTACACTTCACTAAAGTGTCACAGAAATACCCTAGCCTATCGATTCACAAATTCGGTCGACTGAAGTGTAAAATACCGAAATAAATTTGTTTAGAGTCGTTGAGGATACTTCTTAACATATAGGGGATTGATTAACTCATTAATTTTTTATTTTTTGGTTTGAGTTTTATGGATTTTCACGTCGAGAACATTGGAGCTGGAATCAAACAACGGGTGCAATTTCGGAAAATCTTGGAAAACCGAAATCCGCTTGGTCGGAAGTGGATTCGAATCAGCGTTCCAGGAGCGAGCATTACCGTCCACCCAAGTGGTTAGGTCTTTAACTTCTTAACAGAGGGAACAGTTGAATAAGAATTGTAGAGAGAAATACGTATGTTGTAAAGGGTAGACTGATATGAAGAGTTAGAGTAGCAACAGGTGGAAAATTTAATGCTGGGGTAGCCAACCCGCTGCCTGCGACATTCATAACACTTTTACAAAATATATTTAATTTATAATGGCCAAAGTAGTGAATACCAATGTATCAAAACATAAATTATTTGTGCATCCATATATTCAAAAATTAACTGTCGAAATTATTAGAAAAAATTAACTTTGATTTTAAAATAATATTCTTGCAAATATATGACAGATATTGCCTGTTTTATTTATGAGTTAACAGTTATCACTTCGCATAATAATTATGTTATATTTTGCGAATTCATAACGCACGTGCATCTTGGAACATCTAATACAATATATAATGTATAATTTCACATGCGACCCGCGGAGTTATTTCCAAAGTGGACGGCAAGATCATTTAAGTTGGGCACCCCTGATTTAAATAACGCAGCTGAGAGAAAAACTAAAAGAAAGGCATGGCACTTAAAAAAATACTTACGTGGTAAACATGATTTCGATTTTGACTAGTGAAATTAATCTTTATTACAAGCAATTCAAGCAAACAAAAATTGACATAATGAACGCACTTTATTAATTAAAAAACTGTAATATAGCCACAATCATCTTATAAATATTACGGTACTCAAACACAATATAACACCAACTTGTTTAGAATTTTGTGCAAGAAACTGAATCGAAAATCACAGGCAACGAAAACGTTTTGTTCTTCAAATTTTGCAGTTGGACAACACTAGAGTGAATGTTTTTTTCTGAGTACTTATTTTCAACTAGGAACTGTGTATATGTTTGTTGAAAACCTATGACTAATGATCGCAAAAGTTTCTTCCGTTGCGATTACCTGTGTTACATGTACTATTATTTTTCGTCGAGTCACTGTCAATAAAATGTGCAATCACGTTCATATACGATCACATAACGTTTTTTGTAAATTACAAGTTATTGCATCACAGAAACATATATTTTTGTTTGTTTATTGTCATCAGTCTTTTGAATGTTTTGATGCAATCCTCCATCCCTTCCTATCTTGTGCTAGTTTTTTCATCTCTACATACCCCTTACAACCCCCGTCCTCAAATATCTGCTTCACATATTCTAATCTCTGTCTTCCTCTGCAGTTCTTACCTTCGACTATTCTCTCCACTATCGAATTAACTAACCCTGTATGTCTCAAAATATGACCTACCATCCTGTCTCTTCTTTCTGTAAGCTTCTTTCCTTACCCATCATTTCCAAAACTCGTTCATTTCGTACTATATCTGTCCACTTAATTTTCATCATCCTTCTATATCATCACATTTCTAATGCTTAAATTTTCCTTTTTTCTGGTATTCCTAAAGTCCATGCTTCGCTGCCATAAAGTGCTGTGTTCCAAACATAGAGATTTAAAAAGTTATTTCTAAGACCTATATCAATATTTGAAACTAAAAGATTTTCTTTTTTATGAAGGCTCTTTCTGCTAATGCTATGGGGATAGACTACAACCTTGTCTCACACCCATTGTAGCCGATGTAGGTCTCTCATGATTCTATATTTTTATTATAGCCATTTGATTCTTATATAGTTTATAAAGTATTCTTCTATCTCGATATTTTAGATCTGACTTCATTAAAATTTTGAATATCTTATCACATCAGCTTTTTCTAAATCAACAAACGCCATAAAAGTATCTTTGTTTTTCTTGATCCGCATCTTAATCTTAAAACCAGAATTGCTTCCCTCACACCGCGGTTTTTCCTAAACCCAAAGTGATTTTTACCTGTTATCTTACTACTACCCTTTCAAGTCTTCTGTATATTATTCTAATTAATTTTGAACCACGTGCTGTTAGACCTATCGTGCGATAATTCTTATATTAGTTGACTTGAGCTTTCGTCCGAAGTGTGAAGATGATACTTTTATTAAAATCGGTTGGAATTTATCCTCCTTCATAATTTTTTGTTAATAACGCAGAAAACAGTTCTAGTTATACGGAAAACCTGATCTTTAACCAATACTTTAAAATCACTTAGATTTTCTCCACGTTGCTGTGTTAATAATATAGTATCATTAGCTGTGAGTACAGTCACGTAACTTGTCTTAGGTCACCTTATACGAAATATTAGTTCATCTATCTCTATTAGGGATCTATGACTATTATCGTGCAAATCAGTAAAGTTTTCGACGCTGAGGTGAATAAAAGTAAGTAAATAAAACTTCTTGAATTAGAAACTTAATCATTAGTAAACACATATTTTTTAAAAAATAAAGAAATCACGCTTACGAGACTAAAGCCACCGAAATACCTCACGAAAGTAACGCATGCATAGAGCAAGACTACGTGCAATATTCTCAACGATAAACACAGATCAGAGTCGATAGCAATATATATAAAAGTATCAACATATTCTATGATCACGTTTACGAAGTATTCAAATAAGTCTTCTACTCAAAACAAGTTAACAACGACTCACCGAACAACAGCATTACTTTCAGTCGAATTAGCCAGCGAGTATAGTCTCCTCGCTAGCAACATCTTGAACGTAAGCGTGAACTAATATCGTAGATCTATTTTTTTTTATGTTTCTTTTCCCCCAAGAGAAGCCTGGAGGAGGGCCAGTATAGGGTCTCAGCACTCTTTTCAACCGAGCTAAACTACCGCTAATTTTTCACATCCAAACGATTAATGAGTAAAAATGAGTAATTATATGTATTGAATATTGTATAGTCATGGGGAACGAGAATCTGTACAAAGTTTAAAGTCAATAGAACGCTAGGAAGGTGGTCCAATATGGATTGCAAGATTATCGACATACAACAGGCACGTGAAACTAACATAAGCGTGGTAAAATTGCATTCGTCTACCAGAGCAACCAGGGCTCACGTAACCACCTGCTGTTACGGACTGGTCACGTTTCGATAATTTACGCCTTCCAGTTTGTCTGGGAAGCCTCTCCAGAGGTCATACTTGGTACACAGCTTTTTCGTTCTTAACTCCTCAAACAATTACTGTGGTCCAATGCTTCACATAGATTAAGAATATATAGGTATCTCTTGGTACTAATTTTGACCCACTGTGTGACCAGAAATGGAATAAGTTACATTTATTCGTTGTTACACGCATTCATACATAGAAAAAGTACATAAGTAAGCTGGTAAGTGTATCTCATGTTTTCATCTGCAACGGACGTTTATATTTTTTGACCAAAAACACTCCCATCTCTTCCATACAGTGTGCCTGTTATTTTCCTTTGTTATGTTGACATATGGTGGGGGCCATGCTCTCCTATTTCATGTCTCGCATATATGTGTTCACAACAACATTAACGGGAAACCAGTAAACTTTCACGAGGATCGTCTAATAAGTTCTTAATCCGACCAGTAAAGCGTAACCGTACAGGTTTGCAAAAACTGCATCTAATTCCTTTATCACTCATAGAGTGTTCAGAAAAATTACATCAGGGGGGAAAAAAAAACATGTACAGTAAAAGTCTGGTTATCCGAGTTCCGATTATCCGAGCCGCCGGGTTAACCAAGGCAAATTTATGAAATATGATAGGGAGCTTTTATGAAGATATGGAATATTTTTCCAACTAGAGTGTGTACGATATTAAACGTGGTACTGTAGCGTTTGCTAGTGGTTGTTGGATGACGATCAAAATCAGCTTAACGACGATAAAATTGTTAATATGGTTGTCAGCGGACAAGGAGGAGAAGCCGAAGAAGATAAAAATGAAACTGTTCCAAAAATTTCTCATGCTGAAGGTTTAAAAAGAATAGAAGCAGCACTTGAGTATACTGAGCAACGGGAAGAAAGCACAGCAGCCGACATAACGATGCTACAGCGTTGGCGCTATACTTCCGCTAAGAAGAGAAACAGAATTATGACACAGAAGACAATTAAAGACTTTTTTGGCAAGTGATCGTAATTAATGTACAATAAAGAACTTTATTACACTATAAATAAATTGTATTATTTCACTTTTAATACTTTTTTTGAATCATTGTAACCTCTTTCCTTGACCTCCGGTTATCCGAGGTGGTCCCGGTCCCGTTTACCTCGAATAATCGGACTTCTGCTGTATTTTATTATAGGTACTGAAAGCAGATAGGGTCTACAGTTAATCTGAAATATAATAGAAAGAAATTCTCGCTGTCATTAAATGTTTGTGAGAGAAGTCATCTAATGTAATCCATGAGGATACAGTGGTATCATTAGGGAAGGCAGACCCTGCCTTCCTGGTATGCGATTTAAAAAGCACTGAGAATAATTTCCACAGGAAGGCCGTTGGAGACAATCACGTAAGAAAATGTGGAGATGGTATATAAGGTGACGATAACAGACAAAAAGTTAACAGCTCGGCAGGTTGAATAGATTGCATTTAGACTGAGTACCTACTTTAAAAAGGTTCGCACCAGTAGGGTGCCAAAACTTTTGTCAGTGGGTTGAAAGACAGTGAGGAGGCAGATATCTGCGGAAATCTAGCCCTTTTTGAAGCAATCCAGTAGATAGTTTTTTGCTTATGGTTTTATGCCTTGTCGACATTGAACTCATTAAAGGAGGGAAGGAATGCGGGCAAGGAAATGAAAGGAATTCTACAATGGCCTTTTGAAGCAACAATCCCAGCTTACGGGTGGAATGATTTCGGGAAACCACGGAAAGTCGAAATCTGGAAGGCAGGACGTGAATTCGAACCCGCGTCCTCTTGAATGCGAGGCCAGAACGTTACCGCTCACCCACCACGTCCGGTATGTGTCGAACGTCTTGCGACTATACATGAGATCTGGACCAATCACTGAACAGTCAGTGGAGGAGAAGTATGCTAGTTTACCCTTCCAAAGCAGACAGCGGCTCTTCCTCCTGCAGGAAAATTACGCGAACTAAAAATAGCGGATGTCCAGCAAAATTTCGCCAAAATCTCATTTAAAGGGATGAGCCTCAATAAAAAGTTCACCACAATTTTTCTTCTCTTATTTCACAAAAAATTGGTATATAGAAGACAACAGTATTAACGCTCAGGTATTTAGTGGCTTGAGGCAGAAACGGGAACATATCAAATAAAATTAATGATTTAAAAATTATAAGGCATCTCAGGTGAGGAGGATAGGGGATCCCACTACATTTTACTAAATCTCAGCAAGGAGGAGGGAGGGAGGTTTTAAATTTAAAGAAAAACATGTCACATAGAATTAAAGGACAATTTCCCCCCCCCCCCCCCCCAATATAGATGGTTTCTGTTTATGAGATTTTGAGAATATGCTACTTATAGATTTCCCCAAAAAAGGTAGAATACTAGGCGCGTCCAGAAAGTAAGTTCCGTTTCAATTTATCTCCGCTGCAGCACTGCGATTGCAGTTTCGCACATGTGCTGTCGACGATGTGTATCAAGGGGAAGAACGTCCGCCATTTGGAGATCGCTGTCAGTTACGTACGCTTTGTTGTGCTTGTTTGAAATGTCGGCGTTGATTGAAAATCCCGCCGCCTGTGAAATCAGGTCTGTGATTCGGTTTCTGAATGCGAGGAAAGTGAAACCAAGTGAAATTTATCGGCAAATTTGCGATGTTTACGGACCAAATGCGATGAGTGATTCGATGGTGAGAAGATGGGTCCGACAGTTCAATGGCGGGCGTAGAGATGTGCACGATGAAGAACGAAGTGGACGTCTACCTTTGGTTACAGAAGAACTGGCAAGACTTTCATCTGTTCTTACATCTCAAGTCTTTCCTTGGCGGTCATCACTTCACCAATGACGACGAGCTGAAAGAAACTGTTTCCAACTGGTTGAAGACACAGGCGGCAGATTTCTATGAAGAAGGTATACAAAACCTGGTGCCACGCTATGACAAATGCCTGCAAAATTTCGGCAGTTATGTGGAAAAGTAGTTTAAGAGTTGTAGAATTTTGTGTAATAAAAATTTCTTCTGTATCTGTGTACAATTTCATTTTATTACCAAACGGAACTTACTTTCTGGACGCGCCTCGTATTATGATAACATTGAGCAGCAACTGTTAGCAGATATTGAAAAAAAAGGGCAAGAGCTAAATTATGAAAAAAAATACTGTTTCATCAGGAAAGTGTTCCCAGTCACAGATCTCTCACTGTAATGCCGCTGTTCACGAGTGTGGGTCTCAGCTGGTAACGGCACCCTATCTCGCCCCCTCAGGCTTTTTTAAAACCTTAAAAAGTTTCTGAATGGGCACGCATTTCAAGTCAGATGAGCTGTCACCTCATTTCTTGCCATCCTTGAGAAATGCTTTTATATAGATGCCATAAAAGCATTTGAACTTCGTTAGAGGAAATGCGGGGAGTTCAGAAGAGATTATGTTGGAAAATAAACCACAAGGTTTCATCTAACTTACGTGTGTCAGTGTCAGGCTATAAACATGCTGCACGACCCTCGTACGTTTCTCTCCATTAACATTTAATGACATTTATTATGACCAGGATGTTAAGACTCTGTGGAAAGCAAACCCTGTCTGGTGATTACCAATGATGCTACCACACAACGGTCTACTCGAGGGGTTCCTAAAGTTTCTCCTATCACGTCAAAAGAAAAATTACCCTCCCACCCGCCACAGTTTTATTATTAATAAGATAAATGCCTACTTTTCAGTACTAACAAGAGGAAAGCATGTGATGTTAGAATAAAGGTTTTCCACTAAAAGCGGCGAAGGAGACGTAGTACTTGCGACAGTGTAGAGTTAGGGTAATGTCCACACGGGCGACGAACTATTGGCGGGAGGGGGGGGAGGGGACAGTTACGCATCCCATTTTGGGAACCTATAGTCCAATGTCTCAGTCACAAGTACTCATACGTTTGCTACAGTGAGAGTCTGTCACATAGCCGTTGCTATCGTACATCGAATCATCAGAACGTTCTAAATGGCAGCATACTATCCAAAATACTGTTAAAAGGCAACAGAAAGAATATAATGTCATTGCAGGCAATTTCTTTACGTAGTTGTTTAATTAATTGAATTATTAATAAGTAACGACAATGCAACTGTTTATTTATTACTTATTGTTGTACGCGTTTCTCTTTTCATCGAAGTATCATCAGTATCGAATTATTTACATTGGTGTAAGTAAATTTGGTAGCTGGACATTTTTGCTTTCCTTACAAAGTATGTTGTGTTTAGAGACATCTGTCAAGATCGTAGCAGCTGTTAATACTAACCTACTAATGCCAGTATATGAGATAGTGGCTATAACCTCGTGCTTAAAGTAGTACCCATTCTAATTTTGGACCACGATCCTTGAGGAAAAGTGGATACAGGGAAAATCACCAACATTGGACTTTTCTTATGATTTGGTGATGAAACCATGTATGTGAACCAAATTACCTATTTCTTGAACTTCGGGAAGTACCTTGGAATTATGATGACGGAATGTCGTACTCGGTTAAAAACTTGAATTTCCAGAATAACGAGAGGAACAAAGTAAAATTTAACACATTAGTTAAACTTAATAAGCTCTGTTTATAATGAAAAATCTGAGGAATATAATCGTATTAGGGTAGATAGCGACTTAACGTATGGGGGTAGATATGGGGTAAATTCAGGGATTCGGATTCTACGTTAAACTGTAGGTCTCAGAGCAAAGAAATCGGCCGTCCTACCTCTGACAGAATGACTTAGTATGCGTTGTAAAAAATACAGCAACCAGTCACAATATACATATTGTGACTGGTTGCTGTATTTTTTACAACCCATATTTGACATCACAGTCACGGAAGTTCCACCAATCCATCATGGATAAAATATTATTATAGACTTAGTATGCCTCCTTCGGGAGGATCCAACCAACCTTCGGGTTGTGAACTAAGTTAGTATTTTATGGGATAATATATGAAGATTTATAATTTTTTCTTTTTTTTAATATCAGGATAAATCTTTATCAGAGTACCATATTTCAGATTTCTACGACAGTGGGAAGTACCTTAGAATTTTGATGATCATCAATCAGTCAGTGAATGTATAACAAAATCGGTGAAATTTGCGTATGAATAATATTCAAACTAAGAACAGGAACGAAACAATTTTAGTATTTTTACTGAGGTTACTGCTATCTATGTAAAACAGAAATCTGTTGCATCACTAAGACCCAAGAAATTGATGTACAAAAATGGCCCGAATGGTTTCGAGGAAATTGGGGGCATTGCAGCTGTTGACTCTACTTGGCGGATAAGAATTGTTTCAGGTTTGGTTTTGTCATGGCAACTTGAAAATGGCAAAGAACCTAAATATCAGTGCCCATCCAGGAGTTTGTTTCCGCCTTTTTAAGTAAACGGGATTACGTTAAAGATGGGTAGACAAGGTCACAAAGGTACTGTAATGGCTCTAGGCGCTCTTCGCGGAAATAACTGTTGGAATCTTCATGGGGGGAGGGGGGGGGAGGTATTATTCACAATCTGGTACTTGGCCATTAGGATAGAAGAGGCACTATTTCTAATTTCTTGATCCGGTGTTATACAGCAGCTTCGCGAAAAGTTGTGAATCAACTCACATGGTCACCAGATTAGACTGCGCAGTCACCAATTATAAATTTGACAGATTCCACGCTCCCGTTTTTGAAGTCATTACATAATGTCATGCATTACCGTCAGTTTGAGTAAATTTACTCCAGGTTCTAGCATCGATCGGGGAAATATCAAGGTATTTTTTTTACTTCAGTTCGGCAAGGCCAGTGGTTTCCAACTAGTTTTTCCTGAGTACCAGTCATGAACGAGCTCAATCTCGCGTACGCGTTATGGCTAAAATGATAAATAAAAATGAAACCTGTTTTCGTGATGTAGTATATTTAAATTCAATAACAAATATCAAGTAAAAATTAACGAATATGCAAAAAATATATTTGTCCATAGTATCGTATGCCTAATTGATTTTTTGCCATCTTAGTGAATGTCTTATCCAAGAGTTTACCGCGCCTCTCACTTCGAGTGACCTCAAGTAACCTGAAGATACGTGTATCACTAATCGGGAACCACTGGGTCAGGTAATTTACGACTATTTGAATGGATACTGGTGGCACTACCAGAGTTCCACTCCACGGATGTTTAGTTTCTGAGGGCAAACTGTGAACACGAATAATTCCAGCAGCCTGACAGGAGAAGAATGCGGTACTTTGTAACCAAATTCATTACCGTGGAACAATCATTCGTTAGAGACACCAGAAATTCTTAAGGAAGGCTGACATAAAAATGTACGAGACTTGTAACTTTAATATGCTTTTCAGTATAAGATTAGTAGTTTCAATCCTTCCAATCAGTTCAGTAATTACATATGGTGCAGTTTCAGTTTAAGGATGTCTGAAATTGTTCTGATTATCGTGGAATTTGATGCATCACTAACAACGTATACGTTCAAATCAATGAGTGGAAAGTTGTCCCTGGAGTATTGTTGGTCGATATGAGAGAGAGTACTTTTCTGTGGTTCTTCATACAGTATTCCTACTGTACTAACCAGTTTGTTGAAACCATCGTAATCAATTCTTTAATCCATGCTCTATGTAGCTGCTTAGCTCATATCAGAAGCGTGGCAGTCATTTGTTACTGCAGCTGATGTTCCACTATTGATTAAATGATACTTCAGTCAGCATTAATGAACTAATGTTGCTAATTTGTTGATATTGTGATCGAAGAGATATAGATATGACAGGAATGTTTTTGATCCAGGCGTCCCTAGTTTCATTCGAGCGATGCTCCAAAAAGAGATTAACTTTTTTGCATTTTTAAATTTGTTCTTTACGGCTTGTCGATGGGCGGTGTCATTGAACCCGGTAAGAGAGTGGACAGTTAATGGGATGTCACTGATGGCGTTTATACTCTAACGAGTCCATCGTTCGGCTGGGGAAACTGAAATTTGGACGGCCTGACTCCAATGCGAACCCAGGCCACTCAGTATCCTTGACATGAAAGTGAGGGATCAACAACTTCATCTCCTCCTTTTCGGCTTCTTATCATATTCAAGCCATTGTTTTAATAAACATCGAATGCGTACAGTATTATAAATGGGAAGACTTATGAGGGCCATTTTGTATCTTGTAATAGTTTCGAAATACAGGTATTCAGCTTCTGTACTGGCCTCAAATCATCAGAAAAGTGAATCCGAAAGTGGAATTCCGGGTACACGTTTTACCTGTAACTTGAAATCCAATCAGACTTTAAGAGACGTTGGACTCTACTTCAGACCTAACGTTACCATTTATCTTTTTCGTCAGAGTGAGACGCCTGAGGAATTTTTTTCATCAAAAGGGGACGCCTTAGCAATTTTGTAATTTTGTCCGTATTCTATTAGTTTTTTATTAAAAAACGAAGAAAACTTATAATACGTAAAAAGTATTACATGTTAGCTAAGTAACTTAGCCTAACGTCTAACTAGCCAGTTGTTTTGTTATTTACCGGCGTAAAAAATCAGTTTCAAAATATCGGGTCTAGTTTTCAAATAGAAATGGAGCTCATTACATGATTTGTCGATGTTAGTCTTGGTGATCGAAATGGTTTTCTGTACTGCGACACTTAACTGTGTTTTGTTACTTGTCCATATTTTATTTAATATCAAAGAAGAATCTCTGTCGACAGGTGCGTTACTTCCAGACAGAAACTTAGCGTACTCCATAGTTATACAAAAGTTCGTAAAGCTAAGAGTGTTAACACGGAAATGTAGAAATAATTCCACCCAATGGTCTTCAGCAGCAAATTCTCATCTTTCCAGCTAGTGATTTTTTTGAACTGTGAGGTAGTTGGAAATGAGCGAAAACTCATAGATCATTTCCATATCTATGTAAATCCTTGGTCCATGCGTCGATTCTACAGCCGTGCGGCAAAAAACACATCGTCCGATTTAGACCTTAATAGATATATATATTGAATTGGTGTTTTGTTTGCGAGAGCGGGACATTTTTAATATCGCAGGGGCTGTCCTCCCCAAAGCGGGACGTATGGTCACGTTATTCGTACGATCTCAAAAGTTCGTGGAATCGATCACTGCGCCTGGTCGACCATCTTGGCAGTACGCTTCTAAAATTGGTTGGTATTGTCACTATAACTGCAAGAAGCCTTCCCATCCCAAGAGTCTTGACACTCAGTGTCTGACCAGGAGCACAAAATGAAATGGAAGAAGCAAGAAGTCAATCGTTGTGTGGGCGATGAGAGCTGTGGTCCACAGACGGCGGATGTGATTATGTTTGCAGGTGTATTTTGGGGACAATATGGAAGGATTCGTCGGGTTGTCACTCGGCAGGTAAACAGAGAGGGGTCCCAATAACGCGAGCGAGCCCGGAGACGGCCCCCGGGCCCATTGTGGCGGCTGTCCATTGTGGCCGGCCGGTTTGTTTGCACTGCGCCCAGCACAATGGCCGGGCGGCCACTCATTTCACGGTCGGCGGACAGCAGTACTCAGGTGGCCCGAGTCCCCGTAAACTGCACCGGCCAGCTAGCCTAGAGCAGCGGCCGCACACCCTCACCCCACTAGGCATCGCAGCACCTCGGCGCACACGTTCATACCCCCGGTCCTTTGGTGGAGTTGGTGATACAGTGCTACATATTATCACGTCACCCCCAGTCCACATTAAATTAAAAAAAAAAAAAAACCATATATAATCTTAGAATTATTTCTTATTGTTTAAATGGACTTTTTGACTGTCGTAGTTTGTTGCCTACCGTATTAACAATGATATACTGTTGACATTGCTGGAGACCCATTGTTGAGAACCGAGCGTGGCATTTATATTCAAGAACATACTAGCCGAGCGCAAAGTAGTAAGGGAGCGTCCATAAACCACGTAGCACCATTTTTGCCTCCTGTGAACCCCCCTACACGTAGCACGTTGCTTTTTCCCTATTGATTCCACGAGATATTTTGTACTGTTTTCTCTTGTCAGACTGTCTGTCCTTAATTTCATACGGAGATAGTTAAATGACAGAAATAAATATGTTCATGCTATTATCTGTTGTATACCTTATTTTAACTGTGTCAAATAATATGATTGAGAAGCTACGTGGCTTGGCTTGGAAACCCCACTCTCCTCCACGTAGCTTTCCAGCCAACCCCTCCTCCCCTAGACGTAGCCACGTTGTTTATGGAAGCTCCCTAATCGATAATTCACAGTCAGTATGGCGGGGTGTAGAGCACAGAAGTTAGTACGGAGTGGTAGCATTGTATAGACTCTATACAACTTTGAAACAGTTTCATTGCCTCAACAGACAATAAATACAGAGTAGAAGAATCAATCATATAAGTGCTGAAATTTCATGTTCTTTCAAGAGCATTTTGGAAAAATGTGAATTTTACCCTCTAGCTCAAGAGTACAGATATAGCTGATATCAGCCAGCTTCTTATCTTTGTCAGAACTAGGCGTATTTGATATTCACGAAGAACGGTTGGAATTGAAATCATTAAAAACCAGTAAAAGAAGGTATTGAGATATTCTACGCACTGGATGATGTCGTTTCTAAATATGAAGGTTATATTGCATTGTAACAGATAGAGCTAAAGCAATGGTTGGTAACAAAACTGGATTAGTAGGACTAGACAAAAGGCATGAATTGTTTGTTTTTCCACTGCATTATCCACCAGGAGGCTCTCTGTGGAAACATCATAAGGCTCAGTGTGACAATGAAAACTGTTATATAGTGGCATTCATATACTAAGTGAGGTGAAATAGGGGCGAAGGGGGTCCACCGAAATCTCACCAACGGGAGGGGCGGCCGGCAGAAATCTTACGTCATCTTTTTAATGGCTTGAAGAACAGTAGAGTTAAAAACAAAAGAAAAAAGGGTCTACAAATGACGTCGATCCCAATTACAAGGTCGTCAGTAGGAAAAAAGGGGGGAGGTCCCTCAAGACCTCACCTCACCTCACCATAAGGAGGGAGGGTCCAACACTTCACGAATACTGTAAATTTAATAAGGGGAAGCAACAAAGCCCATAGACATAGTGTGTTTATTGGATTCCTTGGCAATTTGGAAGCTGAACATGGTGCTGGAAAATGCCTGTAACAGTTTTCTGGGTTGAGAAATGGAATTCATGCATTTCTCGGAAATGAGAACATTGGTCATGAATATCAAGAAAAACAGGAAAATATATTTTTTAAATAATCTTGCTTTTTTTGACAAATTTAACATCCGATCTATATGCTTTAAATCTGAAATTACAAGGCAGAAAACAAAACATCTCCAATTTTATGGACATATTGAGGGCTTCCACAAAATACTTGATGTAATGCAAATTACTCTAAAGGCAAATAATACGGCGCACTTCCCATATTGTCAACAGTAGAAAGAAAAAAAAAGTAACTCAAAGTTTAGTATGTTTTATGGACTAGTAATAGATATCATCAAGAGTTCCTGGGCAGATTCCAGGATTTGACTCCCTAAAACCAGAACTTGCACTGTTGAACAATCCCATGGGTACTGAAGTGAGTGAAATGTTTGCGACCTTCAAATGGAAATTTGTAATCTCCAGGCAGACCCATTCCACCAAACTAAAAAGAGTGATGGTCCTGAATATTTCTGGAAACTGCTTAAATTCTCTCTGCAAATATTATAACTGTTTCGCAGTACGTTTGTGTGCGCAAGTGCTTTTTCTGCTCTCAAAAAAATTAAATTAAAAACTAGAAATCGAATTGAAAGTGCTTAACTGAAATCGATCCTGAGCGTTTGCCTCACTGAATTTACAGTGGGCATTGATAAACTTCTTTCAGAAAATCACACTGATTTCTCGACTGTAAAATGAAGTGGTATATTAAATTTCTTTTAATATAAATTTTAACAAACGTTTTTGAATAAAATATGTAATTCGCTTTTTATTAAGTCTCTGTCCCTCACAATTCTACCCTAAAGTTTGATTGGCCCTCGGGTTACTAAAGGTTGAACCATCAAGTAGCCTTAGCGTGTATGAATGGACTGGATGAAAGATGTAATCGTCAGCAGCTATTTTGAGGAAGTTGACTATTTGGGAAAGTACATCGTGAAGATTTATGTGTTTTAACTGATGCAAGTTACAGAATAAATGTAAATTCTGGAACCATGTGTAGATGATTGGCAGCAACAGCACCTTTCACTGGAACTGAGAAAGGTAAAAGTAATTAGATCTGTTTGGATGAGTGGTGGTGAAAGAGAGCGATATACCAAGTGTTCGAGATGGACGAGGCCATCTGGCCATATCGTCAAAAATTACTCTGTGATCTTTGTGACTTGCTTGTCGTTTGTCATTCGGAGTGTCAATTGTCCTTTTCAGTACTCATTTAATTCAACCGACTTGAAGAAAGTAATAGCTATTTGTGATTAAATCAAAATAAAATCCGTATTTTGTTTTCCTACGTGGTTCTTTCAGCTCTGCAGCTGTTTACCAGAAGGATTCATGGAGGTAGAGCTCCGCACTCCCAATTTGACCTCAAGCACTGTAGAAGGGAGGTGATGAGGTCGACGCCACGCTCCGGCCAATTTTCCTGTGGAGTACCTGCATCGTACTGAATCGATAGCAGGCTGAGTGAGCCTGGGGAACCGTTCCGACGTCTTGGCTGCTATGAAAATACTCGGACTAGTCGCCCGGTCAAGAAAACCACTCTTTACGTTTGGCAGAGCGCAGGTTATGTGAGAGATTTGTTAACACCGACATGGCTGTGGATTCGGGTGGAAGCGGGTTCAAATCCCCGTACGGCCATCCAAATTTTGGTTTTCCATGGTGTCCCGAAATCACTCCAGGTGAATACGGGGAGGGTTCCTGCTAACCCGAGATGGCTGTATGATTTCTACGTCCATCAGTTTCTTAATGGAAATACAATTTTTATGGATAATTATTCATAGCAGATCAAAATATGGCTGCAAGTACTTTTAATTAAAATTTCATTTTTTTTTCAAAAAAAAAAAAAAATTCACTTGTTTTTGAACAAATTACAACCATGTAATGTGGCTGGAAGTAGGGATTGCCAGCTGACAGATAGTGTGCGCTACCGCTATCTCACTCTTACATATCTTTTTAACAGCTGGCAATCCCTACTTACGGCCACTTTTACATAAGTAGCCCAAACGTATCAGTTTCTTTACATGTTTCTCTTTGAATCGAATTATAATTTATTCAAAAAACCAGGGAACAATTTAATTTTTTTAAAATTTTAATTAAAAGAACTTGCGGTCATATTCGACAGGGAACCCGGCAGAACCATATTGTGCTATAATAACTACGCATAAAAATTTAATTTCAGTTAAAAAACAGATGGACCTATAAATCATGCAGTTGGATCTCAGGGTATTGAAAAGGTCATGACCGAATTCTTTCTCTTTCCTGGACCCTCCCCTCCCCCGCTTCTCGCCTTTTATGAACTTGATAACGATCAGGAGTTAAAAATTATGACACAAAGTTTATTTTACTCGAAATAATGTTTAATGTCAGCATTAATTTTCGGTCAAGTTTGAAGGTTTTGGAGGAATGAAACATCATGCAACATCATCTAAACATCAGACATTTGTTAAGAATGCCGAAGCAAGTCGAGGTATTACGTCTTTTTTTCCATCTAAAAACAGTAAAGAAGAGACTTAATCACTGCTGTTGAAATTACCTCAACTTTTCATGGTATCAAACATCATAACGCTGCAGTGTTTTCTGATTCGTCGATTACTAAAAAAATATTATACAGCTGAACTAGAGAGCACGTGTTTTATTACTCATCCAAAAAAAGCATTACAAACCTCCATAAGTATTCTGAGGTCTCTTGATCTAATGAGATAGCTGTAAACAGGAAGTTAATTGCATACATGTGATAAAAGACGATGTTACCATACGTTGAAATATGATGATAGTGCAATTTGTACATACATATGTAACCTTTGACGGTCAAATGTTAGTTGTTCGGCGGACAAACTTAGAAGGTTAATATAGGGTAAGAGCAAATTTGATTTTTAACTGAATTCTGACTCGGATGTTCAAGCACTCTACGTAAACGAAAATGTTACTTCTCATGAAACTCAAATTACCAGATGATTCCCATTCCGGTGGAAAGTTGCCTAGCTCCACATGCCAAATGTCTATGCTAATAACCTGATGGTTTGTGACTTTTTTTCGTGATGTCTTTACGTCTCTCAACGCCAAAGTCATTAGAGGCGAGAAAGAAGTGGTGGTAAGGAGTACGAAAGAATTCGGCGACACCATTTTGAAGGAACCATCCCGCCACTCGCACGGAGCGATTTCTGATAACAATGTAGAATCGAAATTTGGATGGCTGCGTCCTCCCGAATGCAAGACCAGAGCGTTATCTCTTATCTAACACACGCCGTATCCTTTGTGAAGTAGGGAGATCCATTTGAATTCATCCGATCAAAAACATCGTTTCATAGGACACTACTAGAAGATAGTTTTTGAGGTTACCATTGCTGTGGAAAAGCGAGAAGTGAAGCTACCCCTTCGGTTGACTAATTACTACTTAGCATCTCTTATACTGTGCGCCAGAGTAGTTTGTAAAGATTGTCAAGTTTTTCAACTCTCAACGCATGTTCTGACGCTTCCTACAAAGAGACGCCACAGCGATTGAACATTACCTATGTTAGTCTAACGGCTGGGAACATATCAGTTACCAGGTAGGTAGAAATCTTACTGCACGGGTGAATACAGTTCTACATTCTAGCTAGCTACAGTTTTCATCCAGTGTGCTACGTGTGGTTTTACAATACATGATGAATGTCACCGGTTCGAATCCGACCTGGAGCAAGACTGATTTTAATTAAGTGATGTGCTCTTCATGGGTTATCCATGCTGTGTAGATCAGTATCAGTAATATTTTATTATTTATTTGTCGTTTGGCAAGCAACTAATACAATAATAAATATATACAATGACAAGAACGTTGGTAGCGTTCACAAGCTGATGTCCAATTCTTCCAGCCATTCTGAGAAGGAACTTGTAGCTCCAAAAACATCTTCATATGGTCCATCATACTTCCGTAGAGGGCATTCCCTGATAATATGCTCCACACTCTGGGAAGGAGCACCGCAGTCACATGCAGGAGAATCCTGAAGACCCCACTTATACAGCATGGCGTTGCATTTCGCATGGCCTGTTCTTAGGCGATTTAGTTTGACCCACTGGTCTCTATTTAGATGGAATCCTGGAAGTCCAGTTGTGGGATCTTTAATATCTGAATGTTTTATAGATGTGGAGTTCCAGCTTTGTCGCCATTTTTCCATGATCATAAAGTCAAATACATCTTGCCATACCGGATTTCTGGATTTAAGACGAGTGGGTGGTAAGTTATTTAGAACTTCATGGATTGGGAGATCCTGTGGATGATCAGGATGGTGTAGTTTTATCCACTCACGTGCCGTTGCTTCTTGGCGTCTTATCTCTGGAGGTGGTATTTTGCTGATCAGGTGCAACCAGGGACTGGGGTGGATTTTAGGGTGCCAGTTATTACTCTCATACACTCATTCAGGTGGACGTAGATTTTTCTAGTATGAGTACTACGTTGCCACACTGGAGCACAGTATTCAGCAACAGGGTAAACCATGGTGAGAGCGGTTGTTCGTAGTGTGTTCGCATCAGCTCCCCATGAAGTACCAGCTAGCTTCTTCATGATGTTGTTTCGTGTTTTCAGTTTCTGACTTGTGTTTTCGAGGTGTTTTTTGAATGTTAAGGAGTGGTCTAAGGTGATGCCAAGATACTTAGGATAGAAATTAGGTTTCACCCTCTGGTGGCAGAAGTTCACTTTGAGCTGCTGATGTGCTATTCTATTGCTCAAGTGGAATGCGCATATTTTCTGTTTTCATTGGGTTCGGACAAATTCTCCACTTTCTATAATATGTGTTCAAGGTTTCTAAGTCGTTAGAGAGAATGCTCTCACCTTCCTCTAATGTGGCAGTTTGGACGGCGATAGCTAAGTCGTCAGCGTAGCAGAATTTATTGCCGGTTGTTTCTGGCATGTCACTGGTGTACAAGTTGAAGAGCAATGGAGCTAGTACTGACCCTTGAGGTAATCCATTTTTTATTGTAAATGACTTACTTGTCTTATGTCCGACGGTGACCTTAAAATATCTGTTGGTCAGCATATTCCTCAGGAGTGATGTTAGTTTCCTGCAGTTTACATGTTTCTTAAGTTTAAGTAGCAGTCCATCCAGCCAAAGTGTATCATATGCCGCTGTTAGATCGACAAAGGCTACTGATGTTTTTAACTTCTTCTGAAATCCAGCCTCAATGTATGATGTCAGTGCTAATACTTGCTCACAACGGCTCCGTTTTAGTCTGAAACCTGCCTGATATGTTGGTGTTAAATTAAAGTAATATGATAAATACACTTGGAATACAGAAATAGGTATTTTGACTGCAAAATACTAATACTATTTTTAAAATAATAAAAATAAAATAAAATTGTTTGGTAGCCACCTGATGGCTCAACGGTTAAGGCATCTGACTGGAGATCGGCAGACCACCTGTTAGAATCCATGTCTCGGCGGGGATTTCCATGGGCCCTTAAGCCGACCTTCACCTCTGGCATAATTTGCTGTGGAATGTAAAAAACGGCAGAACGCTTCAGTGGTTTGGGTTCCACATTAAACGCTAGGTCCTGTCTAAGGCTAACTACCCTAGTTTTGACACGAATATATGCACATCCAGAGCTAATTCAAGCCAACATACATACAAAACTGCTGGGGTAAAACTTCTTTTATGGAATTTTTTGGTTCTGATCTACTACGTTTTCGTTTAGTGTCGCGGTGTCAAATGAAGTGAAACGCGTTGTAGTCTAGTCGAGGTCTATAAACCCAATTATTCAGTCAAGTGTAATATATTTATATTAGACTTAAATGGCATATCTGTGACTTTTGTTATCAGAAATTCGTAGCTATATATTACTCGTCAGAGCAGTTCGTGACGGATATTAAATTAATTTCTCGACTGTTCGGCTGGTCTGCGACGAACAACATATGGCTGGTGGGGACAATTGTATTGCTCTGCGACACAAACTTCATTATTCGCGAAATGAAAGCGGCCACTTTATGCTTCGGCTGTTCCCTGAAAGCGAGTGCCGCATTACAGTGCATTGTTCACGTTAAAAGAGCTCCCTGGCTTTATTAATATTTTGCTCATTCATCTTTAATATATTGCTCCAGTTTTATCTTATCGCATAGTTTAACGTAGCCATTGTTGAGACCCCGGACGTTATTAGCCGTAGCGTAATGGGTTGGCGCGTCATTGTCCGCGCAATGCTGTCCTCTAAATTGGGAAACAAAAGCTGGCGCCGCGCCGCGCAGGTAGCCTGATCAAAAGGCGCAAAACCCTGCGAGGCGAGGAGGCCGACCCGCCTGCTATCGCAGCAAGCTCAACACGCTTGCTTGCCTTGCTCGTAATGGGCACTATACTGATTCTATATCTTCCACACAACCATCAGCGTCATCCTTATGCATCCCTGTCCCTTATAGGCATTCCAATGACATTATTATTATTAATTGCGACGGTGTTTGCACCCCAAATTCAGTTTTACTTTTACATTGCCCCAATTTTTTTCTTTACATTCTTTGAGGTTAGTTGTTCAACATAACTCTTGATAATCTATTCTAGTGTCTTATTACTTTACCTACAAAAGTAAACTTCCGACTTCCATACGTCAGAGTAAACTACTGATACATGATGATGGACTTCTCTTCCTTGCCACATACTGTTAGTAATTATTTGCCTAATATCCATCCAAACCTCATTGCGGCCGGATCCTTTGTCCACAACAATCTCTTTTGTCATATAATGACTCCTAACACAGAATTTTATTAATATTTCAGCGGCTGACTGTAAATTAATTTCAGAAAACAGCTAGCCTCCAGCATATAACTACTATATTTGATACCCATACTTTGGAATTCCATACTACCATAAAATTTTCAAGCAGGAACATGAAAAAGGTTTTGTAACCCAGATCATGCACCGCACTCCTCTTATATAAATTCTCACCTCCTTCTATAATCAGCGTCCTGGTAGCTCAATCAAAAGGGTCTAGCGGAATAAGACAGTGAAAAGTGCCCCCGGCCCATCCCGTTCATGGGACATACCAGTTCATAGATCTTGGTTAGCATAGCCTTCGGAATGATTTTTATTTCAATGCCGCCACTCTAGGGGGCGCTATGGGAGTGAATTTGCCATTGGGGCCTAAATGCATAACTCGTGAAATCAATGCGGGAAAAATCTGAAAAAATTCAGGGACGTGCACATTGCTACAGGAAATATCTAGTATTTTTGTGGAATTTTTTTGGCGCATTTTAGAATGTTTTATCGCAATTGTTTATATCGAGTTGCTAGTAAACAAAGTCGTTTCCTTGAGTGACAACGTTTAGATTTTTACTGTAGAATCATCTATGGGCACTATATCTACGGTTCAGATTTCAGACCTGTCCGAGTGGTGCAATATAGCGAAAAAGATAAAAACTGAATTTGATGCCATCTGGTTGTGCTATTGACGCGCTCATACCAATTGTCTCAGGCTGTTTCATATTTGCAGAAATGTTAAACGATGATAACACAATCAATCTCCGCTATTTGAAAGGGAAGGGCAACATCGACAAATTCGAAGTTCGATCACGCCATAGTAACGCCAAGACGTACAGATGCTATATCGAATATTCTCCGAACTCCACAGGTTACGCGGGTATCAAGCGATACTACTGCGAATGCGCTAACGGTAGCAGAACGATAGGATGCTGTTCTCACGTAGCTGCGGTAATTTCAAATGCTAGATACTTATCCAAAGTTGTTCGACCGTCTCAAGTTCTAAGCAGGCTTTTTGACGACGTTCATGCAAATCCTGTTATAGAAACGGATAGCGACGGATATTGAACTTAAGAGCGAAAAAAATGTTGTTAAGCCCTGTGAATTTTGTTTTGAGTGCTTTGCACTGCAAAAAGATTTTCTTAGTAAGTAATGCCTGAAAAATATATTAAGTTCTTCTTTTTAGTGGATTATTTAGTAGCATTTATTAATCCTATAAGCCGCTCTTTTCATTTGACAAACAAACAACTTAGAAATCCATAAAATAATATTTCAGCACCCATCTCACAACTATAATTATGATGAGCGTACCCACCGTAAGGGCCCTTTTGTGGTAGACAACCAGATGGCATCAAATTCAGTTTTTATCTTTTTCGCTATGTTGCACCACTCGTACAGGTCTGAATTCTGAACCGTAGATATAGTGCCCATAGATGATTCTACAGTAAAAATCTAAACGTTGTCACTCAGGGAAATGACTTTATTTACTAGGAACTCGATATAAACAAATTGCGATAAAACATTCTAAAATGCGCCAAAAATTCAACAAAAATACTAGATATTTCCTGTAGCAATGTGCACGTCCCTGAGTTTTTTTCAGAATTTTGCCGCATTGATTTCACGAGTTATGCATTTAGGCCCCAATGTCACATTCACCCCAGTAGCGCCCCCTAGAGTGGCGGCTTTGAAATAAAATCGGTCCGAAGGCTATGCTAACCAAGATCTATGAACTGGTATGCCCCATGAACGGGATGTCTTATTCCGCTAGATCCTTAAGGGTTCAGAGTCCAGACTCCAGAGCCGCCAGGAATTTTCAAGAGCTGTGTTTGATCATATGAGATTCGCCAAGACTCTCTGTGTTTCGAATTCCACGTTGAACTGTAGATCCACCACGACAGAGGGGGAATGCTTGGCAAATTGAAACTCTGTCACCAAATCGCAAGACCCAACAATTTTTTTTACCTTCTCCTGGCACAGAGAAGAGATTGCTGTCAATGTCTATTTTTATGATGCTAGTACACTGATCTTCCAGAACATTATGACTACTTACCTACTATCGATATAAACCCGTCCTGACGAGGAATGACTCACACGCACGGTGCATGTAGTATCAGTGAGCGCGCTATCCGTGTTTAGAATGCGGAAGGCGTGCGATCTATCCGACCGAGGACAGATTGTGATCGCCTGGAGACTCGGCAAGAGTATTTCGGAAACTCCACAACTTGTCGGGTGTTCGAGAAGTGCTGTGCTCAGTGTCTTCAACAAGTGGCGAAACCAAAGTGAAACCACGTCCAGACGTCGAAGGGTTGGGCGGCCACCCCTCGTTACAGATGTCAGACATCGTAGGCTGGACAGACAGGGAAAACAGGATAGGCGGCGAACTGTAGTGGAACTAACCTCAGACTTTAATGCTGGGCAGAGTGCAAGTGTGTCTGAACACACAGTGCACCGAACACTCCTGACGATGGGCCTCCGCAGCAGCCGACTCATGGATTTGCCAACGTTAACACCACGACATCGGCAACTACGAGTGAAATGGGCAGGTGATCATCGTCATTGGACGTTGGCGCAGTGGCAGAGCGTTGCATGGTCACGATGAATCCCGATACCTTCTTCATCATGCCGACGGAAGGGTGCGAATCCAACGTTTTCCAGGGGAACAGCTACTTGAGATCTGTTCTGCGGGATGGAGACACGCTGCCGGGGGCTCAGTTATGCTCTGGGAAACCTCCACGTGGGCATCCGTGCGTCCACTGGAGCTCGTGCAAGGCACCATGCCGGCCAATAAGTATCGTACACTGGTTGCAGACCATGTACAGCCCTTCATGACGACCATGTTTCCCAAAGGCAGTCGCATTATACAAGAGTAGAATTGTCTTTTCACTTATAAACGCATATTAAGGATTGTTTTAATATTTCAGTATATAATATAAATTATCTGCTAAAACATATTCTTTTTTTTCATATCACACCTCATAAATTTTCGATTTCAGTTAACAGCAGACCAGTATATATTGATGATATATATACACAGATAAAAATTTAAAATTATGTGTATATGAAATTGAAAATAAACATACAAATCAAATAAACTGTGTTTCAGGAGGGTTACAGCTAGAGTTGCAACCCGTACTATATTGTTCTTTATTTTCCATAGGCGTACTTTATAATCTAAGAAAGTAATAAAGTACGTTAAGATGGCTAGTGTTTTTTTTTTTTTTTTACCTGACTCAAGTTATCACTCCATTGTTTGATCTCTTAGTACAAAAATAGTATCAAAACGCATTCTTATCAAACCATAACTAAGTCATTGGCCCTCTATACTGGATTGAGAGATTTTCGCATTTCTGAACCTGCATTAAATAAAATACCTCAGTGTCACAGCAAGCCTATCTTCTGGAGAAACACTACATTTCCTGAAATTCGAATATTTTTCTACAGCAGGTCGGATTCCTTCCAAAACATAATAAAAGTCACCGGTTTTATTATAAAGTATTCCAAAAATTTAATTGGTTGTTCCAACAGTTTAGAGAACAATGTATGAAATTCTCCCAGAGCCTCTCTCTCTGAAAAAATATCGTTAACCCATTCACTTTTTCCATGACCAAACATGATATTAAATCTCAACAGAGAGTTCTCTCTCAACATTTTGATAAGGGTGCAACCATAAATTACGTGAGGTGTTTTTTCCGGATTTTGGAACCCCTCCCCCCCCTCTAGTGAGACTTCGTGAGATCTGGCCCCCCGCCCCCCCCCCTCTGGTGAGATCTGGTCCGTGAGACCCCCCCCCCCTAGAAATCGCCCTCGCAACTTTATTTTTTTTTTTTTTAGGCCTCACCCTTCCAAAATCTGGTAACACCCCCACTTTTCGACGAAATACCCCCCCAAAATCGACTCTCGCGTAATTTGCAGACCTTTTTTTTTAGCTCTGCAGTCCAACAATTTTTTTACAAAACCCCACGTTTCCGTAGACCCCCCCCCCCTTATTTCACCTCACGTAATTTATGGACGTCCCCTATCGTTAGTTTCTTGTATCTTGCAACGCGATCGGTTGAGAACCGAATAACAATCGGTCCAAGTCTGCCGGCAGAGTGAATAATCGGCCGAAGTCGGTTGCAGTGTAGTCGTACGCTTACACATTTCATGATGTGATGACTATTCTATCATAATAATTACTAGGTAACTAGGAAAGAAATGCCGCAAGGCAACATTTACATGGAAAAGAAAGGGAAAACACACCCAACACTCACCAAAGTTGAAGGGAGGAAGGCAGCAGCAACACAGCACAATACACAAACAAAGAAAAAACAATATTTCGGGTGAAAAGCCCCTTTTTCAAGTTAACAGAAAGGTGACTGGTCTTGCGCAAGACTTGCGTTGGACGCAGCCACTCATAGAACGCAACAGACCGTCGGAGGTGGTGGGGACAGCAACGATAATATAATGACGAGTATACGAAAGATTAAAATGATCAAAAATAAAATTGTTATTAAAAATATAAATAAAGAAAAAATATAATTGAAAATTAAAAAACCAAAACCTGGACCTCCCCGTTGCTCACCATGCCAGTACTCACAACACCCGTGACCTTAATAACTGCTTCACAGTAAGAGCCATTAGAGTACTTCCAGACACTACCTCCCAATCTGAACTCCGCAGGTGGGAATTGGCATATCAACCCATCCTTCAAACTAGACATCCCCAGGCCTTAATTTCCGTTAACATCTTCCATCCTCACCCTATACACCCACCACTGGCTACTACAATAGTTCAATAGTTTAATTTCTTTTTTTTAAATTTTCAATTATATTTTTTCTTTATTTATATTTTTAATAACTACTATTTTTTTTGATCATTTCAATCTTTCGTATACTCGCGGTTATATTATCGTTGCTGCCCCCACCACCTCCGACGGTCTGTTGCGTTCTATGAGTGGCTGCGTCCAACGCAAGTCTTGCGCAAGACCAGCCACCTCTCTGTTAACTTGAAAAAGGGGATTTTCACCCGAAATATTGTTTTTTCTTTGTTTGTGTATTGTGCTTGCCCTCCTCCCTTCAACTTTGGTGAGTGTTGGGTGTGTTTTCCCTTTCTTTTCCATATAATAATTACTAGAATGTTCTTGCTTCATCGTAAGACTTTAGTTGATTAAAAAGCACTTTAACCATTGATCGTCGAGTTTTATACCCTTTAGGAACATTTCCACATAACCTCCTATAATCCTGAACTCACAAACCATACCCAAAGCAAGTGCTTTTTTCCGACGCTGACTTGTTTTTGCAAATCGTAACTCTTAGGAATTTTAGTGCCTGTTAATGGCTATGGTAATTGCGGAGATGTCACAGACTGTCGGGAGCTACAAGAAGGTAGCTGAGTATGGCTAATACTGTGGCAGTAACTGCTTCTTGATACATGAGTCTCTATCAAAAAACAAATCCGGAATCGTCAGGTCGTAAATTGAAACCGGATGCCTTTAAAAGTCCAAGGAGATAGCCACCTTGCTTGGTAATTACATAGTTCTTAATAACATTACACATAGTACATTACAATAGAATTGCTGTGTCAGTTAATTATTTTTTAAAAAAATGATCTCGCAACCTTTAATGTGTGGGGCAAAGCGATCATATTATTTATTGAATAGCGACAGGTACCACCAATAAGAGCCCAAAGTAAAGGCGGTTGGTGAAGGCCAAGTCTTATGCAACGTGTTTCCGTCTACAGCACAACTGTTTTCGCAGACACGTAATGCAAAGTGGGATGTACATAAGCAAGTACACTATCATAACTGAGATTTTATTTCAACTTATTACAATTAAACAATTCTTATGTAACATGCACTACGGTTTGTGATAAATACAAAACCAGAAGAAATGATCTGAATCACTCCAGAATCAGAGAATGAGTAGAACTGCGGAACCATAATAATTGATTGAAACTGCAGAGATATGGCGTGCACGCAGGTCCAGCAGCGCCCTCTTCTGTGTGACCGGATAAGCCATTATTACGTCACTGTCAGTCGGTATAGAGCCATCAAACAATGGAAACGCGCAAGAAAGGGCCAGTATGTCCTGTCGACCTCGAAGGGCACAATATCAGTATGTCAGTGACTTCGAACGTGGCATAACGATCGGTTTCGAGGAAACGGACTTGTCGTACCATAACATTGCGGTTCATACAGGACACGCTGCTACGACAGTGATGCGTTTATGGAACCGGCACCTGGCAAGGGACTGTCGGAGCCAAGTACGCTGTGGTGGAAATCACAGCGCCACGGTTTGCACACGACCACGTGATGCCACGCCAACGTGTGCGAACTGTGGTGCTGACCACGCTGCCTGCTACGGAGGCTGTCCAGAGAGGAAACGTCTTCGAGCCGGAGGAGGAAGAAAACCACCTCAACCCTGCCACACCCGACCATCAACAGGAGCGGAGGGGAGGACAGACCTCCAAACCAGCAGGACCACCCACGGTAAACCGACGAGCCACCAACCCAAGACCACCAGCTGGCCCTCATCGCATCCGCCGACGGAAGCAGCAAGTTACCTGCAGCAAAGGCGCTGCGACCACGCCGAAACTCATGGAAATCAGATGGGGAGAGTCATCCAGCTGCTAACGCAGCTGATCACGGCGATGATCCCCAGCTACGAGAGTTGTTTTTTAAGTAAGGGCCGTTTTTATTTTTTTTAAAAGATACAAATACTTTTGTAAAAAAACTTTTATTTTCTGATTCTACACACTTTTGCCTTGTTTATTTAAGCACTTGTCATACCGTACAACTAAGTTTTTAATTCCCTCTTCAAAGAATTCGGCCGCCTGCTCCGACAGCCAAGAGTTCACGGCCGCTTTAACTTCATCGTCGTCATTGAAGCGCTGCCCGCCAAGATGGTGTTTCAGGTACCGGAAAAGGTGAAAATCGCTAGGAGCAAGGTCGGGGCTGTATGGTGGATGGTCCAAAACTTCCCAGCCAAAAGAATCAATCAAATCCCGAGTCTTTTTAGAGGTGTGAGGCCTAGCGTTATCGTGCAGGAGCAAAACTCCTTTTGTGAGCATGCCGCGCCTTTTGTTTTGAATTGCTCTGCGGAGCTTCTTTAGAGTTGCACAGTAGGCATCTGAGTTGATTGTCGTTCCTCGTGGCATAAAGTCCACTAGCAAAACACCGCGCCGGTCCCAGAACACAGTTGCCATAATCTTGCGCTTTGACAGCGTCTGTTTGGCTTTGACCTTGACAAATGAGGTTGTGTGTCGCCATTCCATCGATTTTCGCTTGCTTTCGGGAGTGATATGGGATACCCATGTTTCATCTCCAGTGACAATTTGACTCAACATGTCATCCCCTTCCTCGTAACGAATCAAAAAGTCCAATGAAGTGGCAAATCTCTTCCCTTTGTGGTCCTCTGTGAGGAGTGTGGCTACCCACCGAGAACACAGTTTCTTAAACTTTAGGTTTTCAGACACAATTTTGTACAAAACCGATCTTGAAACTTGTGGAAATTCCAAAGAAAGAGTGGAAATTGTGAATCTTCTGTCCTCACGAATCTTTGTTTCGACTGCAGCCACCACATCATCAGTGATCACAGAGGGCCGGCCTGAGCGTTCTTCGTCATGGACGTTTTGACGACCATTTTTAAACTCTCTAACCCATTGACGCACTTTACCTTCACTCATTGCATTCAAGCCATAAACTTCTGTTAACTGACGATGAATTTCTGCAGCTGATAGGCTTCTCGCGTTCAAAAAACGTATCACTGACCGTATCTCACACGCGACGGGCGATTCAATAATCGTAAACATTATAAGTAGCACAGCGATGCGTACACGTCAGCTACAGAGCTGCAACTGGCATCAGTCATCAGTGTGAACGGGAAGGATGCCGGCAAGTGGCGCGGTGGATTGTTGCGGCATCCGCGCGAACTACGGGACTATACGCGCGAACGGCCCTTACTTAAAAAACAACCCTCGTATTATACGAACCCCACAGTCCTTTTCCCCCCAAAGCGAAATTAAAATGTGTCCCCAAACTAACCCATTCCTACAAGAGATACACTAGGTAGAGCTACTCAGGTAGCGGGGCCTTAACACAAGTTAAAACAGCTTCACCCACAGTGTTGGCTCGACGTTGGAGCACTGCAACAGGTGTGGACAAGTCTTCACTAACTGTTCGATGCCGTTCGCTGAGGACTGGACTGGTGGCACGCATGCCATTAGCGGCCCATACACTAGCGGTCCAGGCGAGGGGCGAGGGATGGTAGCGGCCGCACCTCATTCCTGGGCGCTCGCACGCCTACCCTCCCGTTGCCCACACACACGAGGGGAACTTCAAGGTCACAGCCGCTCACTTCCCCGTTACGGACCGGGCCTTCGTGTGTATGGCGCAAAACCGTTGCTATACCTGCACGCTGGCGGGGCCCCTTGGAATTTCAGCAGGGCGAAATTCCTACCTGCCGCTTGAAGGGGCAGTTGTCAGCTATGAGCTCCAAAAGGCAGGTTGTGCTGTGTGCAGCTAGTTATATTTTATTGAAGAAAAAGTTAAAACGTAAATCACGTTCAGTTTGGTGCAAAGATTGGTTAAAGAAGAAGGAAGTTTTCAGTCATTTGCCTCTTTTGCAAGAGTTAAGGGCAAATGAGCCAGGTGATTTTAAGAATTACCTTCGTATGGATGAGACACTGTTTAGCAAATTATTAAGTATAGTTCAACCTCGAATGACAAAACGTAACACTCGAATGAGAGAATGCATCCCGCCGTATGAACGTCTTGTTGCAACACTGAGATTTCTGGCTACTGGAAGGTCATATGAAGATCTTAAATTTTCAACTGGAATTTCAGCTCAATCTTTGGGACATATTATACCTGAAACCTGCAGAATATTGTACGAGGAACTCAGGAATGATTATCTGAAGGTAAATTATATGTAAACACTTTCACGTGTGTATAAATATATAAATGGATTTTGGTATCTGACAAAAAAAAATTAAAATAAACAGCACCTTTTCCACCCCTTAGTTTTCATCCGATTTCGATGTAACTTTTAACACTTATACTTTAAAACAAAGAAAAAATACTGTATACATTTGGTTTTCTGCTTTGCAGATACCGAACCCCTCTTCCCCTTTCAAATCCCTTAATTTTTTGCCACTGTATACATATACGTTCATGCATATAACTTTATATGTACTTCTTCAAAAAAATATTTATTATTTATTCATTTTAAGGAGGGGAAAATGGAATTTGACATGGGTTGTAACTTTTATTATTGCAAAATATATTCCCATGAAAGCAATTTTTAAAATCTATTTATTTCCATATTGGTATATACATTACAAAACATTCAATTAATTTCTCTAACTGTTACATCTAGTTATTAGAAGGTTCTATTCTGGTACAATTTGCAGGATTATTCTCCTGGTCGCTGCTTAGTACTGTACACTGTGATTGTATACTAGTTGATGCATACGTAGTAGACGAATTGTTCGATACACTACGATCTTCTAGAGCTGTTTCTCTTGTTAATTCATTTAACAGAGCTTTCGTTAAAACTTGTTGTATTAAAGATTCAGCCAAAATTCTCTGCTGGAAAGTAACTTGTCTAAGTTTAGCAGCTACATTTTTATCTACATAAGTTTGTTCATCATCGATGTCTTCTTTACTCAACGCTGAAATACAAGTCTTGAAAAAATCTTCTTCCAAATTTCTTTTTCTTTTTTTTGCTTCCTTGGGTGATATTTTATCCTGAAAAACGAAATACTCTAAAAAATACTTATTTATGAACATTAGAAATTATTTTAAATACTCGTACTAATTACAACAGTTAAGACAGCAAATTTTTTTGTTTCAGTTCCCTAAATCCAAAGAAGATTGGAAAAACCATCGTTTTCAGTTTATTAATTGTGGTGGAGCTTTAGACGGAAAACATATTCGCATCAAACCACCACCTAATTCGGGTGCAAAATACTACAACTACAAACAGTTTTATAGCATTATTTTGATGGCACTTGTCAATTCCAACTATGAGTTTATATATGTTGACGTAGGGAAACAGGGTCGGTTATCAGATAGTGGCGCTCTGGAGTGGACAAGATTTTATCAACTGTTAAAGTCAGGAAAACTAAATTTTCCCGCAAAGGAAGACAACACAGCTGGTCTCAATTTTGTTATTGTTGGTGATGAAGGATTTGCCCTACATTCGCATGTTCTGAGGCCATTCAATAAAAGAGAATTGAATTACCGAAGGAGAATTTTTAATTATCGATTACGGAGAGCCCGAAATGTGGTTGAAGATGCATTTGGCATTTTAGCAGCCCGATTTAGAATTTTGCTGACAACTATTAGTATTACAGACGAGCAAAATATGCAATATATTGTTTTGGCTTGCTGTGTATTGCACAATTTTCTTAGAAGAAGTAGTAGAACCTATTTACAACAGTCAAACAGCACAGAAAATGATGGTGATACCACACTTCTCACAGCAAATTCTGCCAGAAACGCTACTGAAGATGCAAAATTGAATAGAGAGCGATATTGCGAATATTTTAACACGGAAGGACAAATAAATTGGCAAGACGAAATGATTGATCAAGCAAGAGCTTAATTTTATTGTTCATGTGTAACGGTGGTTTAATTTTGATTGCATGAAAAGACATTAAATTTATAAGTATTTTACGTATATTATTCATCTTTCATACTGTTCATTTCATTTATGTATCAAGGTAATAATTTTATATATTTAATTACTTACAGTTTTTGTTTTCTCCGACTCTGGATTAGTAATAACTGAACATTCTTCCGCGTAAGAAAATTCTTCTGTAGAGTTTATAATACTTTGATCAGTAGAGTCTGTAATGATAAAAAAAAATTGCTCGTTTGTAATTATTGTTTACATCTGAAATAAATATTTTAATTTAATATTTGTACTGTTTACTTTACCTCACATCAGTAATAATATTACAGAGACCGTCATGAGTATTAAATTTATATCAATAATGTCAATGTAGTAATGTCATAAATTAATTGATATTGCTTACCTTGTTCTACAGTCTCAATGCTTTCCTCTGGTATGTCTTGATCTTTCGTAAATAACAGTAACTTGAAATACCACAAGGAAGGTTCATAGATATCCTCTACTCCTTTTGCTCATTTCCACTTTGCGCATTTCTTTACGGAAACTATTACGCATAGTCTGAATTTTGGTTTTAATAAACTTCACGTTCGCATCCGGAAAATGCGGTTTGAAAAAACATAGTAATTTTTCGTATGCCTCATTCTTTAGATTTTTATTTAAATAGTCTCTACTTTTCAATTTCCATAAACACGGGAAGGTTTCATACAGCTTAATAAAGTCAGTTAAGACATCTTTCCCGAAAACAAACCGAGCGTCCATCGCAGCACAATACACGTCAGTCCAGGACGGTCTGTCAGACGGTGTGTTAGTGGCGATCGAGGGATGGCAGGCTGACGCTTGGAATTGTGGCGGGGAAACCCTGGCTTGTTGGTCGCCCACTAACTAGAAGTATTTGCGACGGGGGCGTCCCACCGCATTCCGAGACTGCCTGTTTTCCCGCTGGTGTATGGGCCGCTATTGCGTCGCCATCCACTTACCACAAATCAAAAATGTCTCAGACTGCAATGGATTCGTGAATGCCGTCACTGGCGTGCTGAGTGGCAAAATTTTGTGTTTTCGGACGAGTCACTCTTTTACTACTCCTACAGTTTTTTTTTTTGTAACAGTTTAACGTCCCTATTTAACAACGTGGTCTTTAGAGACGGGAAAGGATGGGGGCAAGGAATGGGAAGGAATTCGGCCATGGCCTTTTGAAGGAAGCATCCCGGCATTCGCCTGGAGTGATTTGGGGAAACCATGGAAAACCCAAATCTGGATGCCCGGACGGGGATTCGAACCGCCGTCCTCCCGAATGCGAGGCCAGCTCCTACAGTGATGGTCAAGTACGTGATAGACGCTACCGTCGTGAGCGTAATATGGCAAGCTGCAGTGTTGAACGGCATTGCGGACAAATGCCAAGTATGAAAGTTTGGGGATCCATTGGTTATAAGATGACATTTTCATGTGGCTTAAGTTTTCAGGGAGAAAAAATCAGTATGCGACAATTTGCTGATGACGTTGTCTTGTTAGCAGAATGAGCTGAGGATATTGAGAAGTTACTGAATGACATGAACAAAATACTGAAGGAAGATTTTCGACTGAATATAAATCAAAATAAAACAACAGTGATGAAATGTAGCAGAAATGATACCAATACTAGTAGATTAAATATAACAATAGGATCAGATGCAATAGGAGAAGTGAGTGAATTCTGCTACTTGGGAAGCAAAATTAAAACCGATGGTCGAAGCAAGAATAATGTTAAAAGCAGAATAGCACTATCAAAAAGAGCCTTCATGAAAAAGAGAAACCTTTTAGTTTCAAATATTGATCTAGGAATTAGAAAAAACTTTTTGAAACTCTTTGTGTGGAGCACAGCTCTTTATGGTAGCGAAACATGGACTTTAGGAATACCGGAAAGAAAGAAACTTGAAGCATTTGAAATGTGGTGCTACAGAAGAATGCTGAAAATTAAGTGGACAGACAAAGTAAGAAATGAACGAGTTTTGGAAATGATGGGTGAGAAAAGAAGTTTGTTGAAGAAGCTTACGGAAAGAAGAGACAGGCTGGTAGGTCATATTCTGAGACATGCAGGATTGGTTAATTTGTTAGTGGAGGGAACAATCGAAGGTAAGAACTGTAGAGGAAGACAGAGATTAGAATATATGGAGCAGATAATCGAGGACGTGGGTTGTAAGGGGTATGTAGAGATGAAGAGGTTAACACAGACAGGAAGGGATGGAGGATTGCATCAAAACAGTCAATTTTTTTTTAAAAATATCGCCTCCTACGTGTTGAGGGCAATCTGAACAGCAAGTGCTACATCAGGAAGGTTTTAGAGCACGAGGAACTGCTCCTCCCGCAGGCAGCTCCGCATATTCGGCCACATATCTGAAGGAATGTGCAAGCCTTCTTCGATGAACGACGGGTCCCACTGCTTCCTTGATCTGTACGTGCGAGCGACATGACTGCGGACCGAAGAGTCTGCGATTCGGATACTGCGTGCTTGGCCGAAGTTTATACGAAAAAGTACGCCAGAGCGATTCGTGGTCTGGTTGACACTAAAATGGTAGATTACCTGTATCCAGAAGAATTACTTAGCTACCACAACATAGGTGGAAGTCAAAACGTTTGATTTGGCGGACGAAAAATCCTTGGGAATCTCCTGGCGAACTACTTTTTTTTTTTCTTTCGGCTTTATGTCTCCTCGATATAGAAGTCATTAGAGGTGGGATAGGTCTGGAGACAAGGTATAGGAATGAATCCAGCAGTGGTCTGTTGAAGGAACCAAACAGGTATTTTAGTGGAGTAATTCCTGGAAACCATGGAAATACCAAATATGGATGGCTGGAAGGGAATTTGAACTCGCGTTAATCCCAAACTCATTAATCAGTTTCGATAAAATCAACGGAGAATTCTTTCAAGTTACATAAATCATGAATGTATCTGTGGAAACCCAATATTCTTCTGCCATCGACGGTTTGAATTACTGTTGATATTCTACCGTTGAATTAATTTTTCCGTGGTATCTCGAAATATTTTCAGCAAAATTATAACATGAAAATTACAAACACTATTCGAAAACTAATTGTGTGCAAATGGTCCTGTTGTGTTGAGCATGTTAAGAATGCTGCTCATCGTTTTACTGCGTTAGCCATTTCCACTAAATCATGCCTAAATTTCGACACAAGTTTTCAGACAAGGATTAGGACATTTTACAGTTAAGTTTACAAATTTCCACCGCACTCGTAAATTAACAACATTGCATATACAGTTTGGTAAAGCTTCGTAACCTTGACATATCAATGTCTCAAAGCTGTGTTCAAAAAGAACTTTTTCGTGATATTCAACAAATTACGTAGTTTCATCGAAAATTAAGAATTTTCTTAAATAAAATCAAGTTTAAAATGGCTTGAATAAGCGAACTAGAATGGACATGTTAATACCAAATTTTCTCAAAACTGTGATTAAAACGTGGCATATTTGGATCTTAAATTTTGTGATAGTGTGACATCCAATGCTCCGATTACTATCTGCCAAATCCGCACATAGAGCAACATGGTTCGTCAATGATTAGTCTTAAAACGGAAACGGTATTCGTCAGAATGATTTTATTTTTACTTATGTCTTTGCGCCTCGTCGACGTAGAGGTCATTAGAGGCGGGTTGGGACTGGCGACAAGGAACGGGAAGGAACTCGGCCATGACCTTTTGAAGGAAGCATCCCGTCATTCACCTGGAGTCATTTGTGGAAACTATGGGAAACCCAAATCTGGATGCCCAGACGGGGATTAGAACCGGCGTCCTCCCGAATGCGAGGCCAGAGCGTCAACCGCTCACCCACCACGTTAGATCGTCAGAACGAAACGAAATATCAGATGATTAGAAGCACAGCTATCCTAGCCTTGACAATCTACTAGAGACACATCATGAAAATGATCAATAACAAGTCAACAGATCTGTAAATGGAAAAAAATTAATGGAAAACTTTGAATCTAAATGATTTTTTTTTTAGTGTTTTGCAACATTACCGAACTGCTTCTGTATCAGCTTTTGTTAAAGAGATTTATTTTGGTACAACTCTTTCGGTAGGGAGGCGATAATTGTCGTATTGAGTAAGAAACGTCTAAGGACTTTTTAGTAAAATTCGGTATCTTACTGTGTTTGAGAGATGTTTATTTCTGTTCTGAGACAGTAGGTTTCGTAGTATTCTACCTAGTTTGGTGGGTGAGCAGTTAATGCTCGGATCTGGAATTCTGGAGGACACGGGTTCGATTTACGGCTAGTTTATTTCGGATTTGCGCTGTTCTAAAAAAAATCACTCCCGGCGAATACTGTGGAGATATCTTGAAAAGGGCACGGGCAGATTGTTTTCTGTTCCTGGTGCATAATACTCCTGTAGCTTCAGTGACGCCGACAAGCGTCAGTTTTTACCATGCCTTTACTCCCTTACGCAGTTTGTGGACCAGCCGGCTTCGATTCCCGTTACGACTATCGAGATTTTATTTTCTATTGTTGCTCTACACCATACCAACTTAATGCCGTAATGATTTCTTCACAAAGGCTGTAGTTGATTTCCTTGCTGATGCCTTTTTTTTAAAAAAAAAACTTTATGTTGCTAGTGTTTTGGAGATATTATGACATTATCTCTGACCAATAGTTCTTTAAATTATTTATATGAACTGCTGTAATGATGTATGCATCTCAAATTATTTTGTAAGGTTCCACAGTTCAGTAGGATGTATAGTATTTGGAGTAGTGTAGTCTGCTGGCTGTAAGTTAGTATATTTAATTTTTGAGAATGTGGCAGACAGACTCGCGTACAGATTGCAGAGTGGTATGGATGACTGGTTCAGAATCGTGTGTAGTGGTTGTTAAGGACGTGGGCAAGCCGGAATTAGTAACTGTTAGTAAGTATCTATTAGTAATTACGTAACACTGACTGAAGTCGGTGCCAAGGTAACTGTGAAGTTTAATACTAGCTTAGATTTTCGAATTAAGTGGATGAGAGCAAATATTGTTTTGTGATTAATCAGTAACTATATTTGTTCATTTGAAATTGGATAATAATTAGCTGGTTTCTTTTAGAGAAATGAGCGATAATTTTTTTGTGTTCCTGACAGCCTGGGCTACTCGTCCATGACAAGCCGCAAACGTTGATATAAACATTCGTTACTTCGTCGTGATTCTTCGTGAGCTTACATATTAATCAACTAGCGCAATTAACTAACCACTACAAATGTAGAAGACTTATAAGAAGTTAAACTAAACTTATCACTTCACAGGAACATCATGAGGATAATATTACATGTGGAACTTCTAGCCGCGTCAGTTTGGAACAGACAACGTGTCGCCCGTCATTTCATTGGGGTATTCCTCAGATGCCAGAAACTACTTGTTGAGAAGTGACGCAGAGAAAGTGTGGGAGGGGAGGGGTTGTTGGAGCCATATCGGGTGTTTGCGCGGCCGGCGTGGTGTACTGTGTAAACGTCGGTAACGACGCGGCGGCTGACCAATGCGCCCGTCAGGGCTAGACAAGCAGGCTGGCAGGCGGTGATCAAAGCCCGTGGCTAGTCTCGTTAGAGCGGGCAGCCTGCAGCCCGGGGCTGCGAGCGAGCGAGCGCGGGGCGCGGTATAATTAGGAGCCGGACAAGGCGCTCTTTGTCTGTCCGGACAGGCCGGCCAGACTGCCAAGTCACCCGCCCCACCCCACAGCCCGCGCCCGCCGACGACTCAAATTAATTTCCGTAATAACGCCCGCCCGCCCTGCAACACACTGCCTTTTTTTTTGTATAGGCACCGGCGATCGGTGAACGGTACAGCCTTAACGGCACCGTACCTGTGCTCAGTTTCTCTCTTCAACCTGTTTCATGTATTATTTCCCATACTACCATATAAATACTTCAAGAGCTTTCACTATAACCTCGCGTTTTATGGAGATACCCTCAGCTATGACGATTTCGGATCCTTCTCGTAGCTGTGTCTCGTTTATCATTTGACTGTTATCCGGTAGTGTGTACTCGTGGACTAAGAATTTTATTGCTAGAATTGGATAAATCTACATCTATACTAAATAATAAACAGTATCTGTACTTGAAATTTATCAACAGATCATTCAAAAACTAACTGCAAGAGAAACAAAGCCTGAGCGACCGATGTAACATTACAGAGAATTACACACGCTATCCATCTGTCTGCACCGTTTGGTTAGTTTTCAAAATTTCATGACAAAATTAATTTTTTATCCTCAAAAAAGGGTTATATGTCCTTCGTAGTGATATATAGTATTTCCTCGTCATATTTCATCAATATAGGGTTAGCCGTTTAGTAGTGAAAACGCAAGAAACAGAGAGAGTTACTTTCATATTTATTATTGTAGTGTAGATGATGAGCTCGGATGAGTACGATACACTGGGAAAGTTGTTTGTTTAGTATCGCAGTAGACTGAGTTATTATTGTAGCTCCTAACTATTGATTTGTATTGATACTACAAAAACTTCGAAGTATCGTTGTAACGGTTGTTATTATACTACTGTCTTTGCTCTTCAAGTCTAGTTGCACCAGATGAGACCAAATACTAAAAAGTTGTTGGGAACTGGTCAGGTGTCTTGTAAACAATCAACTGACTGCTGATTTGTAACCTTTTTTTTTGTTTTTTCTTTTTTGAGAGCACATGTTCGTGGCACGAAGTAGCGGACCGGGTACAGAGCCACCGCCACCGCTATCATTAGCCAGCTGGCGGAGGACGGCGGTGACATCGAGGATGTCATATAAATCCATCCGCCCGCTGACTTCTAGACTTCTCCAATAGCGGATACCTGATGAAGATAACCAAGAACGTCTTCGAAACGTTGTCTTTCATCGGCCTAGCCTCGACACTCAGTTTCTCAACAATTTAATCACTTAAATCATCAGTGTTGATCGTGCATTGTCCACTTAAGAGTTTTGGTGAAATATTTAGTAGCCTACCCGTCGATGTTTCTCCTCGGGGCTGACTGGGAGTCAGTTTGCTTAATTGTTTGGCCGGAAACATACTCCTCACAAGTGGCCAGAGGGGTAACACACCTTGATATAAACTCAGAATTAGAAAAAACCGGATGCTGGTGTTGTCCTACCCTTGCAAGGTGATAGGAAGAAGTTTAATGATCTAGTGCCCACTGCAATCGTAATTGAAGATGACTTTCCTCTATATGGAAACATGTAGGGGGTCGCCTGCTGCGGAACCCCATGTTCAACAACGTGCAGTGAAGGGTGCTCCGAAACACTTGTGTCTTAACCACCCTTGTAACCTTCTGTTAGATCTGCCACAGTTCGCCCCATATCCTACTTTGCAGAGCGGACAAGCCTCCGACCGCCACATTCTGTTATGAGAAGTAGACGTCCAACGTTATCGACTACGCGTGGTTTCACCGTCTTTCAACCACTTTCCATAGATATTCACTAAAGTAGAACGCGAACAGCCGAACAGCTTCGGGGTTTCTAAGATGGTCGTACGCAGCAGGAGTGGGGCAATAAAAATGTGCCCTTTTTCAAAATCATTTATGTCAGTGGATTTCCCCATTCGCTACACGTATCGTAGCTAGATTATATACTTTCTAAGGACGTACCCGCAACCTAGCCAGATGGCCCTGAATCTCGTAGTGGACAGTGATCATTATGCTTTGACTCATCGGTGTAATACAGGGAAAAACAATCCCAGCGCATTTTTTCTCGACCGTTAGTATGTAGGGAGAACGTTATGCGAAATAATCACTGATGTTAGGGACCAACGAATATAAGACTTGACTATTTAGTCTGTGAATACTGGCCAATATGAGTGTTTGACCAGGACTGATAAGTCCCTCGAATTTTTACCCTCCTTTAACTCGATCTTTTTATTAGTCAAGGTGTATCTGAATTGCTGCGTTAACTTTCCGTCATTATATTTAAAACGCCGAATATCTGTACGGCCCTTCTCCGTGTGGCTATAGCGCAATCATAAAGCTGGAAGGCGTCTACTTACGTACATAAATACGAAATTATGTATACTTTTTTACACTCAAACGGATATTTCGTCAAACTGAAGAGAATAGTGCTAAACAAAAGCCATAATTTAACTGTATTGAAAACTTCAGATCAAAGATATGGCCCTAAAAATTGCTGTTAGCGACAAATAAGAAGTGTCAAACCAATCGCCTGTTACTAAAAAGTTCAGCAAACAACATCTTCGAGACAGGTCCTGGTCCCCGCGTACCGGCCGTCCTGATTGGGGTTTTTAGGCGTTTTACCGAAATCATCTTGGCGAATACTGGGACGGTCACCAACTCCGCATTATAAACTAGGCATTTAACAAATAAAAATACACTTATCATACACAACATAAAGTTACACATTTCACAGACAGATGGCAACACAAATTTTCGCCTATAGATTAAGTAAACTGGGTTTGAATTTGTGCAGGACACAAGTCCTTCAACCTCCCCCCCCCCTCCACTCATGATTCACATTGGACACCTGTTAGAAAACAGGGGGCCGGTGGCACGTGGTATTTATACGGCCTTATCGAGAGAGAAAAAAGAGTTACGACTTGCCATATAACCTCTGCGTCAACATAACAAACACTCGTAATTCTATGCAATGTTGTTGCAGGCCATGTTTCCACAGTTGCTTAATTAATTACCAGTTGAATTATAACGCCAATACAACTATTTAATTCATTTATTGTTGCGTCGTACGCGTTTCACCTCTCATCGAGGCATCATCAGCGACGAATCTGTGTTACAGTTTTTATATACAGTTTTATAAACATTTTAATCTTATTATTACGTAATTATGAGCATGGGATATTTTTATAGCTAACAGTTACTTACTATTTACATTTGTTAGTATGGTATGCAGCTGCGCATCTCCGTTTCCTTATATGACGTTATCATTCAACTGGTAATTAAACTCGTAATTCTATCTGCAGAACATGAAACTCTTATTTGTTGCTGTGAAATAACTGGACAAACCAACATATTCCGCCGGTCTGAATGAAATGAGCTTTACTCCTGCAGTTCGTCGGATGGCACCTGGTGACATTTGCGGCATAGATTTATTTAGCACCTCTGTGTTCGACCTTTAAAACGGACCTCATTAGTCACAGCCTAAAGCCTCTACCCCACCCATCTTTTACAACTTATTAGGGGCGTATTCTAATTTGACAACCGATATTTATTATCTTTCAATAATGTGTTCTCTTCATTGTAAAATTAGCACAGTTACTATTTTCTTTTTACTCAGTTTTTAAAGAATAAAACAGATTTTTACATATACATATTCCGATTCTATTCACAAAAAAAAAATCTTGTTTGTAACTCACATAGTTTTTTTTCCATACCGAGGGCAATTAAAATCGTTTTGCCGATCCTAAGTTGTATAGCACTGGTTTGCCGTTATAGTTGCAGCACTATATAGTACTGTTCGTTACTTTTTCTTTTAAATCAATTACATCAAATGTCCTCCTATATTTAAAGTAGAATTAAATATCAGTATATATAATTTCAGGTAAAGGCGGTCTAATGGCTCAGTTGTAAAGACGTCTGAGCGATCGAAAGGTCCCCGTTTCGAACCATCTTGGCTGAGATTTTCAAAGGCTCTTAACTCGACCTTCACCTCTGACACAGCTTGTTGAGTAATACGAAGTACGCTGTGGTTCCGATTCCACGTTAAAATCTAGTTTACCTCTAGGGTCAAAAACTCTAATTCTAACACGGATGTGTACACAACCAAAACAAATCCTAGCCAAACAAAGGCATAGCGTAGTCTTAATTGGTCCAAACGAACATTCATAGAATATCATACACAGCTTCAATAAATAACTTTCTTACTATAGTTAGAGTTAGTCAAGCCGCAGAATTTTCGGTGGTAACTGTAATCCACTCTTTTAGACTGATTTTGTATTAGTACAGAAAGTAAGCTAAAATCTGCTAATCTAACATAAAATTACTATATCCATTTCACAAATCTAAAAACTTTTAAACGAGGCTTGATACGTCTCCACGAGGCATCACTAATGCAAGTTTCTAAAACATTTTCACAGCTATGCCGCCGAATCATTTCACATACACAGTCAGCTGATCTCTGCAACTCCAGCATGTCAGAATCTGCTAGTGAAACGACGTGTTCATTTAATGCAATCGCACAGATTTGTTGTTTAGAATTTGAAGTGGTAGAGGCAGAATTAAATAGCTTCCCTTGCTTTTCTGAGTGCACGATAGTTGGCAGGAACGAATATGGTAATATTCAACTCTAACAAGTGTAAATTTACGTAACTACGTAGTTTAGAATGTATTTTCTTTATCTGATTGTGGTAGATACAGATATCTCCGATGAAGTAGCACATGAAACCAATTCCACTGACGTTAAAGAAACGTTGTTTCACACTGCATAAAGATGTCTTCAATATCCTTAAAAAAATACATCATTTACTTTGGTCCATACCGGCTCAGATTCCATTTTAGCCACGTTAAGAAATTCATGTAAATACAAACAAAATATTATGTTAAGATTTCCATTAATTCATGTGCCTCGCCATTAAATGGCGAAGCAGTTATCAGAGGTAATATTCAAGCGTACAGTTTCAGCTGGCGATGGCAGAATTATGGACTCAACAGAAATGTATTTCGCCAAGTCTACCGAGATATCACACTAACGGATTGAACTGCAACGGTCAGTGCAAAGTGTCTCGTTTAACACTACATCCGATGTTTCATTTAAAAGTTTTCTTTTAACAATGTACTGAAGTACTCATAATTTCCGTATCTGAATAACTCTTACCTTGTTTAAGTTACTGCATGTGGCCATATAGTCGAGACAGTCAGCACTAACTACACTACTGATATTACGAATTTAAAGATACCATAGGTGTGAGAACTCAACAAACAATTATCCATCTGGACTTCAACATTAAACAAAAGGTTTGACAGAAATATGCAAAGTTAATATTGCAAATTTAAATTAAATAAACATGAATATCTCGTATATACATTAAAAAACTACAGTACAATAGTTTGCTTGTAAACTTAGATTCAGGTATAAACTATCATTTTCAGCTGTTTCTGTAGGATTTATTTATTTAGTGTCAAAGGCGTTGCTTTTACAATCGTTAGAAACACAAACAGTATTAACAAGAACAGAACGAAGAAAGAAAAGGATAGCAATCAAAACTAATGAATTCATATTACATATGACGAAAATTCAGAAAATTGTAGAGTTGTTACTGGCGTCAAGGGATTTTGCAGAGTGCAGGTTGATGGGCACTGCAAGCAGTTGTATAAATGCTGGATGGCCTGTCCTGCATCACACTCACGCGCACTATTTGCATCTTCGTGATAACGCCATCTTGCTAGGTTATCTGTTGTCCTACGCACCGTCAGCCAGTTTAGCTCTCTCCATGTCTCCCACCTGGGGATAGCGCCTCTACAGTAGGTAAACACTGATTTACATGAGTCATTCTTGATCGTCACAGATTGAGCCGGGCATTCTCAGTGGTACATTTAATACAGCTGTAGTCCCTACCAAGTTTTTCCTAGATTTCAGCCTTTGTCTGGGGAGTAGATGATCGAATAATGGATGAGCAGCGTTTTGATTAAGCATCCATTATTTGAATGATATACATTAATATTTTTAAATGTCATTATCACAGCGGAAAGAAAAGGAATAACTCTGCCTTGGAGTGTCGGTGCTTTCTACTCTCACGAGAGGTGTGGAAGGTGATCATGGCCGCAAGACCGGAATTTACATATTCTGGACGCGGAATTATATCTTGGGTCAGACGCATGGGCATCCCATTTCTGATATTAGTTGTGAATTGAACATTCCTCCAGCTACAGTGTCAAGAGTGTTCCGGGAACACGTAATTTGGCGTTGATGTTATATGACAGCAGAAAGGTGGGTTCCCACGGCGCGTGGTTTTGGAAACCACGCCACATCAGCCGGAGTATACGAATCAGCACGCGCCACTTGTTAGCCCTCGCCGCCTCCCCACGGTCTTGCCTAGGGTCGTTTCATTTACCCGGGCCTTTCAGCTTTGACGGGACCCTTCCCACAGCCCGCTCCTTGGAATTTTTTTTTTTTTACTGCTTTACGTCTCTTTTTAACATCGAGGTCTTTAGAGACGGGAAAGGATGGGGGCTAGGATGGGGGCAAGGAATGGGAAGGAATTTGGCCATGGCCTTTTGAAGGAAGCATCCCGGCATTTGCCTGGAGTGATGCTCCTTGGAAGCTGGATCGGCCCTGCCGGTAAATGCGCGGGTCGTCTGAACCCACCTGAAGACGGACGCGAGATCCTTTGATAACAAAACGCCATCGGCTGCAGCGCCTAAGCTGGGGTCATGCACATAACAGTCCTAGATGACTGGAAAAAGGTTGCATTGTCATATGTGTCACGATTATAGTTGGTGAGAACTGATGGTCCGGTTCGGGTGTGGCGCAGACCCCACGAGTCCATGGACCCAGCTTATCAGGAAGACACTGTGGAAGCTGGTATGGGCCATGTTTACATGTCGTGAACTGAACCTGCCATTGGCTGGGAGTGGAAATTTTCAGCTTCTTGCAGACCATTTGGAGCCATTCATTGCTTTCATGTTCCCAAACAACGATGACTTTCCCAGGACGACAATACGCTATATCTCCGGGCCAAAATCGTTGTACAATTCCAGCGAATGTTCTGGCCATATGGATCGCCAGACATGAATCTAACCGAACATAAAAGTGATATGATCAAAAGGTCATATTGTACACAACATCCTGCTACTATGGACGGCTGTAGAAGAAGCATGGTTGAATATTTCTCGAAGGGTCTTCCGACAACTTGTTGAGACAGTGCACTTCGCCGGGTAAGACAGGGTTCCAAACGATATTAGTAAGAACGCCATCACTTTTGCCATTTTAGTGCATATACTGTAAGTGACATTGGTGTTTCGTCCAGCAGCGGAATGGCGAATTGTCTGTTATTCGTTGAAGATACTGTATAACTCTGTTTTTGGATTTACTGTCAACACTACACAATTTTATTAAAATGGAAATTATGTTATTGTGTAGATGGGGGCCTACAAAATTGATAACTTCGTTCTCGGGAGCTTTCGTGAGAAATTGATATTGACATTGGAAGTACAGTCACACTTTTACGAAATGGCTACGGGAAAATGTCGTGATGGCTACTTTACAAAGGTCAATTAGTTTCATTTCCTTGTCCAGAGTTTTTCACAACTCTTAAGAAGTTCGTCGTGGAACATAAGAAAGAAGATATTGACATTACATCGAATGAATTGAATTTGGTTGCAGATATTTTCGGAAGTCAAGAGTACGGTTCAATTTCGACTCGTTGTTGTCCGTCTTTGAAATCTTTACTCAATGTATAATGCTTATTTATAATAAAATTTCCTATTTTAACTGTATTTTTGGTCTATCGCGAATTCCTGACGGCTTCGCGTTTCTTTTCTAAGAAATCTGCTTACAGTGAATTAATAATAAGTTAATGGTAGTAAAGGCAGAATCAAAATAGACAGACACACCAACCTGGACACATTACTGTTAGCAAATGACGAAGTAATTTTTATTGAATTTGAAGATGACCTGCCGACATCGGTATATAACCTTCATAAGACAGCAAAACAGTACAACACGGAGATATCCCTCAATAAAACCAAAGTTATGATCTGATCGAAAAAATCATAAAAGAACCAAAATTTCAATAGAAAACACAGACACGTAGAACAAGTAGAAGAATTTAAATATCTAGGTTGCAACCTCAGCTACGCACTAGAAACCGATATACAACAAAAAATTACAAAATCGAAGGAAGTTACAGGAATAATAAATAGCACCTTCAGACCATCTCAACGGCACACAAGAATTAGGATATATGAAATCCTGGCTAAATCTACCCTATTGTACGGCAGTGAGGCCTGGGCACTACGCGAAGGTGATGAGTAGTGGCTAGTGGCGGCTGAGGTGCGATTCATGAGGAGAACAGCTGGTGGCTACACGTTACGAGATAGAAAGAGATCTAATGAAATCCTTAAAGAACTCACAGTTAAACCAATTCTCTAAACTGTACAAACCTACAGACCACGTACTAAGGTTGAAGACGGACCGGATCTCACGAAAAATCCTCAAATACCATCCTAGAGGCAGGAGAGATGCAGGAAGACCACCAAGAAGATGGATTGAGACAGAAATAGGCCACCAGCCTAACACTAAATAGGAAAAAGGAGATTATGTTCGACGTTTGGACGGGATTATACTTCATTCAAACAAATATCTCTGCACGCACTTGTTAATATCCACTTTTCTTTTATTAGATTCTAAATTTAAATTTAAAATACTTTTACACATTCAATTGTAATAACAGATAAGTTGCGCAGAATAACAAAGGCAAGTATTATATCTCTATCTACTAAATGAAATCGTTTTTTGTTATAGCTATTGAAGTGCTTTTTAGATTTACTAGACACATTTCCGACAGCAACAGCATTTTTACCACGACCAATAATTTTCTGCTGCATGTTGATCTAATATAAATTTAATGTCAAACTGACAACTTCAGCAAACAATACTAATTATTCAACCACATTTGATCATAGTATAAATAACAAAGTAATTAAAATGCTCTCGCTGTCCTTGACAAAGATATTCTTTTCGTTATCAACCTTTATGATGGTCTTCATCGCTAACACATAGGTTTTGCGTGTTTGATCGCTAATTTTGTGATGTGTAGCCGTTGGACAGTGACTGCATAATGCACACAAACAAAATCGTTTTGTTGTTTGGCAGGTCGAATGAGTCATATGAAATTACAGCACTGAATCCTTCATTACATACGTCGAAATTTCCAGTTCAAATGTATAATTTACCAAAGATATTGTACTCTGATGTCACTGAGGTAAATGATGTTGGTGGAAATGATTACATTTATGATTTTTTTTCATATAAGGTTTAATTACAGACAACATTTGAAATTAAGAAATTTCACATTCATCACAGGCAAACCGCTTAACAATATCAGGACATTAATATATTCAACAGTTGCATTTGAAAAAATACTTGATATATGAAAAACATTAATTTTTAGTTTTTGGGTGATACGTTAATTCGGATTTATCTATAAGCATAACAAAACTAAAATGGAGAAAAAGTCTGCACATTAAGAAAAGTAATCGAATGTTTTAAAATTGTGTATGTATGTTTGTTTGAATGAGCGATATTCACGAAAAAACTATAGCTCGAATTTTGACGGGGTTTCGAATAATGTACAGTCCGTGGTTTCGGAAATAAAATAGCGTATGTTTCAATTTGATGTGACTTCGAAATACTGGAGTTACTAGTATCCATAAATTACTATACACTTTACACAGAACTCGATTCAAGCAAAAGCTACTTTTCAGATTTTTAATGTACAATTCTCTAAATATAAGAAACATTATTTTAAATCTCTCAGTTCTTCTATGTCACATAAAAATGAGACATACTTCAACGAAAATTGATAGGCCCTAATAATTTCTGGATACTTTTGTCTTAACTTTCTCTGCTTTTTGACGCCACAACGAAATGAAATATAGCCTATTTTACCCGCTGGAATATGGGTTGTAATTACTCGAAATCCAGTCAAAATCTGTAAGTTTTGTATGAAGCCCTTTCATGCCATCCTGCAAACAAACAGACTGACACAAAAAATATTAAAAAAACAAACAAACTTATGATTCATTCTCTGTAGTTTGTTAATAATAACCCAAACCCATTTTAAAATATATAGCTTAAATATTCCGGTTTTTTTTCGGTTACAATTTTCTTATATGTACAAAAAGTTTTTCTTCTCCTTCTGGTCCCTATAGGTTCTGGATCTTGGCAGCCATCTTGGCTGTCTTGTCTCTGTTAGTTGATGCTCGGAGTAGCTCCGTAGTTGTCTTTGAGGCCCAGTTTCTCAGATTTTTTCTAGCCAGGAAGTTCTTCTACTACCAGTAGTTCTTTTTCCTGGTATTTTTCGCTATAGAATTGACTGTTGGAATTGGTAACGGTTGTTCCTCATGGTGCGGCCGAGGTACTGTGGTTTCCTTGTTTTCACGGAGCTCAGTATTTCCATATTATAGATGTGTTGACTGTAAATAAGGATGTGAAGTCGCCCATGCAAATAGCTTCCGTTGACCTAATGTTTAACCGTTCGGTTTTTTTTTAAAAAAAAAAAAAAAAATGAGCAAAGTTACGTACGCACTTAATACTGGGAAAATAAGTAATTTAGTAGTGAAAGAACTTTAAAAAATGAGATGTGTTATGTATGCATATATAATTCGATGTTGCTTCGTTTGCGAAGGTGGAAAGGGATACGAGAAAGTTCAGGGAATCATGTGTAAACTTTGGATCGCATAGATATCTGTGCGATAATCAAAGAAATTGACTATACAGGAGAACATGTTACTTACCTGATACTTTCAGATTATAATGCTGCCGAACAACGATATTGCAATAACCTTCTAGTATAACAGGCCTGCAAACGCTTAAACATATGATGCACATTAACTGCACAGATATCATATGTATTAAGCCGGGAACTTTCTGATTACAATAAACAGTAAAAGTAAAACTTGAAAAAATACTTTACCTTACAACTCTTCAGAGTCATGGAAACCTCATGAAAATAATTCAGCAGCTTCAAGCGAGTCCAATATTGAAATTTGCTGAAAAAAAGGAGAACCAGATTCTAAACTCTTCAAAATTGAAATAATTTTTAAGTACATACTTATTATTGAAGGATGTAATGAAAAACCGTAATATTACTCTAGGTAATTATTTGCGATTACACATGTATCAGATTATATGTGCCAGTAGTATTTGTAGATGTGTTATTTTGGAGTGGTGCGTGCGATCGGATATGAGTATTTCTTATGCTTAAAATGAAATTATCGGTGACAATAGACCTTGTTCATCAAGATAATGAGATGACGGAATTTTCGTAGAAAGTGACTAAGCAATGTCAAATATCTACTCCCAATTCCATCCACTTGCTGGAAACATTAAGGTAAGAAAGAGATTAAGCAAATCTACTACACAATATAATACCTACTCAGGAAAAAAAACTGCTAGTTCTATAATTCAATCCGAAAATGTAGTCACCATACACCATAGATATAATAATAATAGAACAATCAAGTAGCGAGAAACATCACAATTCATTTCAGGTAATTCGGTAGACGTATTTTAGCGTCTTCACAAGATCAATAAAGATCCAATTTCAAGCAAGGAACGATATCACACATATTACACACGGTCAAAACATACAAACAGCAACAGTGTTATCCTAAGTAACAAACTATTACGCGGATGTGGAATTACCGTTAAGATGAACTCAGAATTTTCTGGGTTGGACCTAGGAGACTCATTGTAAAAATCCATAAACGGAAAAAATAAAAATAGTTCATATTACCAAAGTTAGAAAAGTTAAAATATTTTTATTAGCTAGTTTTGGGTAACTGCAGCCATATTTCTGCATCGACGAAAAGTAGGGCAGGCTGCAGGTGCTTTGTGATGAATTCTACATGCTGATAGACCCAGTGAAGTGTTAATAGTACAATTAACGAGCATCTGCCCTCTGTGTGCACGCACACATGAGGCAGAGGCTCTCTCCATCTCTAGTTTATTTTTCAGTCTGGCGGTACAGTAGGCTGTGGCTTTACCCGTCAGTGTGGCTGAGGCTACGAGCTCTGGATCGAGGAGAGACAACGTAGCCGGGCACGAGCACGGGGCCCCGCTTACCGGCTTTCCACAGCCATCACGGAGAATCTTATAAACTACGCATTTCACAAAAAATACGCGTATCACATACAGAACAGAGTTACATATTTCGCAAGCAGGTGCTAACACTTCACTTTTTCCATCAGTACGTAGTATGACCTGGCAGTGGGTGTTAAATGCTTGGCGTCAGCAGGGGCCTGTGGCCGTAAAATCAAAGCTCCAAATTTAACCATGCCAACGATGAGTAAAACTCTCCCAGCAGACTTCTAATGTTTGGAAAAGGCAGCGAAGATAAAGAAGAAGAATAGCCAGTGTATTTCGTAGTATTTAACACATAGTGTGATTCTCAAAATTTGCCGTGGAGAGAAGTTTAAGAACCTGATATGTTTTAACCGTCATGAATAGAATATTAAAAAGATTTTGAACTAATACGAACAAGGAAAGAATGAATCTAAAAACACTCCATATTAAAGGAAGTGTGGACGAAAACGTTTGGTCTCTCTTGGCGACTGTCTAAGGAGAGTGGTTATGAGTTATGACTCTCCTAATGTGTCACGGTGTACCGAGAACGCTAGCACAAAACATAAGACTAGATCTTTCAACGACCTTTGATAGATGTAAGAATTATCTTTCCTTCATATTTTTACTTCTCATATTTATATACTTTCTTTATTTACCATTCCATTAATAAATATTCAGTTTAACATTTTTTTTTCTTGTCACTACAACTTAACAGAATATTCTCTCTTCTTTTTTTCCGCCAAAGATGTTCTTGTAACACACACATCTTTGCTCTTGCATAGTAACTATTAACGTATCTTTTCCTTTTACAAAATAAAAATAAATTAAACACACAAAAAACATAATCTTACCTTTAAATATACAGACATAAAACAATAAAACTGAAATAATCCAAACAAAAACGTAAGGGACTATGTTTCCTTACACAGAGTGAACCATAAAATGGTGTTAAATATTGGAGTTGATCAAAAGTTGATTTGCTGGATGGAAGAATTCCTAAAACGTTGAAAGCAAATGCAGTATCAAAAGAACTTTGAGTGAACATGGGAGTATCACAGGGTATTGTGTTGGGACCATTGCTATTCATTATTCTAATGAATGATTGTGTTAATGGTTTACTGTCAGGGGTTAGATTGTTTGCAGATGACATAATGTTATATAAAAGGATCAAAACAATAGAAGACTGTAAACAGCTGCAGTGTGATCTAGTAGATAGGATAACTAGCAGGGTGAGTCAACATGGGATGAAGATAAATGCAAAAGAAGATCAAGGTTATTAAGTACACAGATAAAAAGCTAAAGATTATCATTACAACATGAAACCCATCACTATCAGAAAAAAACTAAGCTAAGAAATATGAATTGTCTTAGATGAACACATTGTTATTTTTGATTTTAACACCACCGTCTCAAAATATATTTGTTGCTTTTGAAACACTAAATTGTCTATACTTAAAACAGGAACCACGACCAAACTTTCAATCCTCAGAGGCTTCACCTCCACTGCTAAAGGATCTACAGGACCTTTTCAGCCAACTGAATCTTAGCGGAGGGGGGGGGGGGGGGGAGGGAGTGGATGTCGGCCGCGGCCTTTGAAAGGAACCATCCCGGTATGCGCCTGCAGGGTTTGCGGGAAGCCACGGAAAACCTGTCAGGATGACGGTCGGGATTTAATACCCGTCCTGAGCTACTGGGTTTTCTGAATGTTATTTTTTCCCTCTCTGTTGTTACTTATTTGCTTTACTTCACTCTATGTTATCAACTATTTAGAAGAATGCTTCAATATTAAAAGCCTGATTTAGTATCTGTGTTTCAAAATCAAGACCGAAAGTAATGGGTGAGCGGTAACATTCCGTGGGTTCGAATCCCCGTCCAGCCATGCAGATTTGGGTTATCCATGGTTTCCTCAAATCACTCCATGCGAAGGCTGCGATAGTTCCTTCACAAGGCCATGACTCAATTCCTTCCGCCAATCCTGTCCCGCCTCTAGTGACCACATCACCAACAAGGCGTAAAGCCGGCCAGTCAGAATCGAGTATATTGGAATGCTTGATTGGCTGAATTGTTTGAGGAATGCTGAGTTCTGTTTGTTATACTTACCGAGTCGCCAGTATATTACATACCGTCGACGTAAATTGTAAATAGTGTGTCCCGCGAAATGTTACGTGATAGCCCTTGGCTGTCGGATCTTGCGCAGTTCGTCCTCCGTCTGGCTGTTTACCTGTTGCCTGTTGATCCCTCCCGCCCTCAGCCGCTTAACGTCTGCGTCGGAGGCCTTTTGTCGCCCGCTTTCTTCGCCTTTGATGTCTGCTCAGTCGCTAATTGCTAATTTATTTACGTGGCTGACGAGCAATAACGTCGCAGCTAGCTAACTTCTACAGCACTGCACCAGCAACATGAAAAACGTTCTGTTATTTAATATAAGTACGCCATCTCTATATACTGGGTGCCGTACAAAACTTTCTACTAAGTCCTTCAATGTTACAACAGAACAGCGGAAATGCCGACAATGCCAAATAAAATATTTTATTTCCTAACTCAAATTACGTGTTTAATGTCAAATACTCTCATAATGGTAGGACACTCTGACTAGTCTAAAAAAAATAAGGAGGGCCTTCTGGTTTAAGATGTAAGTTATACAATGATTAACATAAAAGATACAATTTAAAAATCTTAATTTTTCGGTATTACTTCTCTTCTTTCCAATATACTTTGCGTTCTCTGCTCTGTAAGAATTTGTTAAGAAAAAATTCTTCCGTTGTATGCGTTTCCAGAAGTAGCGAGTGGTGTTCATTCTAGCTGTTTCCTTGCATGTCTTTGAAAGATTTTCTACGTTTATAGGAGCTTACACCTGGTAAAATGTCCTCGTCACACTAGTGTTAAGTTTCCGAAAACTTTCTAATAGGTTTAAAGTTTTATTCTCCCTGTCAAATCAGCAACCCGCCGAATGAAAATCCTGTTAAAATCGGTTCACACACTAAATATGAATAGCTAAAGAAGGTGAAAAACGTGTCATGTTCTAGAAAATTATTCAAGAACATTTTAGTACATTCAAGAAACGTTCTAGAAGATTCCAAAGACTTTTTACAACACTTTGGTAGAAATATGAAAATACCCTCTGTCGACCACCTTCAACCACCATATCTTCCACATCTCCACAACTACCAACATGTAACCACCATATTGTCTGTTGGAAAAGTCGAGGCTGCTACTACACACAAATATCTGTGGTCTGTGCTGGTTAGTTCTGAATGAAAAAAGAAATATGGGGAAACATACGTCTTTGGTTGAAATATGAAAACGCCCTAGGTCGATCACTTTCAACCACACAGCTACCGACATGCACGATGGTAGTCTCGAGGCTACTACCACACACAAACACCAGTGATCTGCGCTAGCTATTTGTGGCTGCAGAGCGAAGTATAGGGAGACACACATTTCTATTTTTATATATGTATAAGATTATTGGTTAAGCCCGACAGTGTGGCCCACTACGTTAAGACACCTCACAATGGATCGCGGAGGTACAACGGGACGAGATTCGAGTGTTGACCCCGCGTACTGACCGTTCTGGTTCTGTTTTTTCACCGGTTTTTCGCAATTATCCAGGCAAATGCTGGGACGGTCCCCAATCTCCACTTCATAAACTAAAAATTTCAGAAACAATCATCAGAACACAATAAGTAACACGTTTCGCAAACAGGCGCCTTCTTCCTACGGCCGGTCTAACAAACCCGGTTTGAATTCAGGAAGGACACAAGTACTTTCCACCTCCCACGATTCACGCTAACTACTTGTGTACAACAGACGATCTGTAGCAAGCGGTCCTTAAATCACCGGATAGAGGGGCAAAAAAATCCTGATACATTACGCACTGGTTTCTGGATGGCTGAAATGGGTATTTTTTTCCACGAAAAACAGAGTGCTACAAATTTTGGCATTTCATGTCTTTTATCAGAGGGTTTTCAACTGAAATCTTCAGGACGACGGTAAAAAAAGTTTCATTGATCACATATTTCGCCTCTGCTGCAGTTGCTAACCTAACGGTACAACCTTAGTGTGTGGACACCTTAAGTTGTGTAAAGTGTGAATTTGTTTTAGTGAATCGTGTAATTAGCAGCAAAATTTAAATTATAAATTACATTTTAGTCCTCCCCCTTGACGATCAAGATTGTTTATAAAGTCAACACAAAAGAATGCGACTTGTGTCTTTAAAGTCTACGAGTAAGTTTACGTGGCACTGTGTTTAGTAAACGCTAAAATTTTCTTAACTTTGCGATCCTACACTAACAATGTGAAATCTATTTCATAAGAGATTTTAAACGCTCTAGGTTCTAGCTCTGATATAATTGTAAAAAATTATATGTAAGAAACGACAATCGTTATTTTCCCTGTTAAAAGTATTTTTTTTTTCGTTTTATCTGGGAAGCCTTTTTTATTTTTCAGCTTTGGCTTTATGCCTCGTCGACGTCGATGTCATTAGAGGCGGGATGGGACTGTAGAAGATGAACGGGAAGGATTCGACCATGGCATTTTGAAGGTAGCATCTTGGCATTCACCTGGAGTGATTTGGGAAACCATGGAAAACCCAAATCTGGATGCCGGGACGGGGATTCGAACTAGTGTCCTCCCGAATGCGAGTCATGAGTGTTAACCGCTCACCCACCACGCTCTGTGTATCTTGGAAGGAACGTTGCTCTCATGATCAATACTTACTTGGGTTGCAATTTGCATGTCAGGAATCATTATTTTAAAATGTGAAAATAATATATCCATTATATCAGTTATGCCATAAACAGCAAATATTTTGATTGTTCTTGAAAATAATCATTTTGCAGTCATCACCAGGGATTTGCATCACTGGATATTAGAGCAGGGGTCTCCAAACTACGGCCCGCTGGCCAACATCGTCCCGAGAGCACCACCGATTCAACACACCATAGTTTACTTTAATTACATTGTAAAATTTACGATGTGAGTAAATCTTACAAAATAATAATCAGGTATTTTTATTGAACGTCTAATTAAGAAATAAAATAACTAACATATATAATGCAATTGAACACTTCAAATATAATTAAAGGCACGAGATTTATCCTACAATCTTGCAAAAAGGAAATTCACATATTATGACTGTTATTAATGTAGCTGTAAACTTTCCACTGATTATTGTTTGCACTTGTGGATCAAGCTTACTATCAGAAATAATCAGCAGCGACTTCAACTTATCAGTTTATTTGAATTTATAAATATTTTTTGTGTATTTAATTTATGATAATGTTTTGTTCACAAAAATAAGTAGTTCCCAAACATATTAAAAAAGTTATGAGAAACTGTGTGAGAGGAAGACTCTTGTAAAATTCCAGCAATGATTACTTTAAATATTTTTCTTTAAAAATGTCGCTACACTGAAAATCAGTCATTTCCATATGAAGATCTCGAACAAGGGTTTCTATACTGCCTTTAAAAGTATTTTGAAAAATCTTGATGTTGGTTTCATTTGTATCAAAACCTGATAAGCTAGACTCAGAATTTATTTCAACAACACCCAAAGCCTAAGTGCGGAAACTACCGCAAATGGAGTCTTTGTATGCTGAATAAATGTTTGGCATGAAGTAAAATGCATGAAACTTTTTTTTTGTTCAGTGGAAATTGAAACAAAACAATATTTGGCTAAAGGAATTAATATGAGACTGTATAAATCGGGCAGAAGCTGGTTTTCTCAAGGGCGTAACCAGGATCAGACTGGGGGGGGGGGGGGGGAACATCTGAATTAGGGGGGAGGCAACTAGTATTTTTTTCGAGGGAATGGGGTGGGGGACTGAAACATGACGATTTTTTACAAAATAAAACTCAAACCTATTGAGGAAACTATTTTTATTATTGATTATCATAGTAATCCAAGGACCTACTATGCAGTTAATCAAGATCGTAACTCAATTTTAGTTTTTTATGTAAACGTTAATCGTCTCGGATTCTCAGAAAAAGTTTCAACAACTTAATTTGTCAATATCTCACTGTGTACTTTCACGAAATTTCGATGCACACTCATCAGGCATAATACAGTCAATCTTTCCTCTCCCATAGTGCTCCTGGGCCAGTTCTTCACTCTTCGAAGCGTACTGAAGGCAACTTGATTTTTCTTCTGGGGGGGGGGGGGAAGCAGCTCCCCCTGTCCCTCACTGGATATGCCCATAGGTTTTCTCCTTGTAATTTTAAAGGTCATTCATATATTTAGTTAAATAGTTAAATCTGCATAAAATGTTAGCCTCCATAACCACTCAACTTTTTTTTAAAAAAAAACTCACCCCAAGGATGATTCCTTTCATCTAAGAAAATTCCGATTATTGCTCCGATCTCAAAAACTCGGTTGAAACTTTTCCGCATTTAAGACAGCATACTGCAATAGAATATGTTCAATAAACTCGCGGAACTGACGTTGATTGAGCGCATGAAGTCAGACATGACTGGCTTTAAAACTTCTGACGTATCCAAGCATTTTCCGCACAAAGACTTGATGAATGATGCAATGTTTTGAACCACCGAAATTTTCTATGACCTTTGATATGAGAGCAAGGACACCTTTATTTTTTCCACACAAGTTTTTGCCACCATCAGTAGTGATACACCTCCAGTTTTCCACTGAACATTGTTTTATTGAACAACATTTTCAACTACTTTAAACATATGTTCTCCATTGTTCATGCCGAAAATGGTATGAACGTCAAGAAGCCCCTCATACACATCATAATCATTATGTATCCATCGAATGATATCTGAAACATCTGTTGATTCACCCAGGGCCAAAGAGAACTACGCTAAGTAGCAATTTTAGACTTACAATTGCGTTTATATAGTTTCTGCAGTACCATATACTCTTCGAGCCACAATGTTTGCTGATAAACAGATATGCTTAAATAAATTAGCCTTTACTGGACGCAGAAAAAGGCGTATAACTTGAAATCAAGATTATGCTAACACTGACAATTAAACAGTATGCATTTTCACTAAGAAACTGGAATTACAAAACCCAATAGTCGCACTATGTTTCGCTTTTCGCATTTTACATGTCACTCCAATTTCAAACTGGAACTGTTCAATTAGTGTGTCTCTCGCATTCGTACCATGCGTTCTCGGTGCGTAGAACATAATTGGAAACTCTCGTAAGTACTCGAATCTTCCAGACAAGCGATCACAGCAGAACGTGTCCAGAACCTGCTCTAGCTCTGTATTCTACTCGCTACAAAGTGTCGTTCTATACTTCGACTAACCAAGCGCAATTGACATTTCTACGTAATTCCTCTGCTCCGATTAGATTGCGCTGTGCTACCTACTTCGGCTGCACTTCTCTACTCCCCGCAACATTTCGCTATTGCGCATTTAGAATGGTTGTAAGAAGTCATACAATACATAACTCACAGCACGCGCATCGGCGATCTCCACCACAATGAAAAATCCTTGACAATTGCCCGTAATACCCCCTACAAACGAAATGATCTGATGCCTGATATTTTCTGATCAGGACGAACATCATACCGTGTATAGGCTTGTCACCCGATAAATCCACGTCGGGTGGCAGTGTCAGCCGATCTTCTCAGTGTCTGGTTAGAACATGTGTAGATCATGACATGATTTAGTCAAGTTGATTTCACCCCATTTGCTCCGAGATCTAGCGAAGTTATAAATGGCCCAATCAGACCTGGTGTAACAGCCCTTGTATGAAACGTTATTTAATGAATTATGTTTAGCAATCTGGGAGTTTATTAATTAGGGATTTGTATATATTTTGTGTGATTAACTGTGAATTTGTGTATATTCGTCATGTAAATGAACATTGATTCATGGAGAGAAACTATCAGGGCCGGATTAAAACAGCGCGGGGTCCGTAGCAAATGTGATAAAGGAGCCCTAAAAAAAAGTCGCCTATCAGGCTTGACGGAGAGGCCCCCTAGAACACGCGGGCCCCGTAGCATTTGCTAACTCCTGCTACGTGGCTACTGGAACAATGTAAATACTATGTGATATGTATATGTATGTATCATTTAAAAGTTTGTAATTGTAAGTACTGATGTGAGCTAGGATGTTTGGAGGATAATTTGCGTCGGTTTGGTCTGGTTTATATTGATAATTTTCTATGTAAATGCATGTAAACAGTAATAACTTTCATTTCAAGATGTTTTCTAATGATTGTGTAATTTTGTACAATTTGTAATTATTTTTGTATGTGTTTAATTGTTAAAGTATTGTTAGAATTCGAGAAAAGTCGGTGGGAACTTTTGAATTATTCAGGATATTTTTTAAAGTGTCTAAGCGTCAGAGATGGCGAGAAGAGAGGGATGTCAGTCAGTAATCTTGAAAGTGTGAATTTAATCGCTGGAACGTTTATGTATGTTTGTACTCAGTATCTTTGGATGGAGACGATGTATTGTTGGGTAATGTTATTATAGAGCGCACGGGATAATAAACATAAGTGGAAAGTGATTCGTCGGAGTTATTTCAAGCAACCAAAAGTTTATCGTGGCTTCCCCGACAGTACTAAACATCAAGAAATAGTAATTAACGAAATGATTATCACTGGGTTGTGAGCGCTTGACCTGGCGTTCGGGTAAGCGTGGATTCTACCCCCGGTTTGATCACACAGATTATAACTGTACATGACTTTTGCAAAATCATTCCGTGGTGAATGCCGAAATGACTCTTTCATGAGGGTCATTTTCGATTTCCTTACTGTTCCTAAAACCGTGCCCCGGCTCGGAAGACATGGTCATCGATGGAAAAAATATTTTCGCTCAGACATTACTAGAAATCGGTAAGCTTAAGAACGTACATATTTCCTCACTTTTGATTAAGGTATACTTAAACAATGATTTCCATAGCTGATGACGCTGTTGGAGGGTCTCTGTACAGTGGAGGATCAAGGATATTGATTTGGGAGGGGCTTGAGCGAATTTTGGTTTGGGGGGGGGAGCTTGAGTGGATTTCGTTTGGGAGGGGCTTGAGTCGGGTAAGGGTAGGTTTTATAGTCATGCCGCCCCTTAAAACATCATTAGAGCTAAAAATAGGTCTCCAGATCTCCAAAATTACGATGTCGGGGGTGGACCTAGATACTTTTGGGGGAGGGGCTTGAGCCCCCTAGCCCCCCCCCCCTCTCCACTGGATCCGCCACTGTCTCTGTATAGAGAGGCACGGGGCTTCAACTTGTTAGCTTACTCGAAGTGAGAGGCTGATCTGTGTCCAATAGAGATTTCCGATCAGCGACCCGCAAGGCCGTATCTCCACACCGTACCCCCTCTCCCGTAACCGGCAATAATTCCTGCCGGCCGCTACTCTAAAATATATAACTGTGATAAAATTCACTTTAAGGAAATTTAATAGGAGTGACGGCGCGGCGGATTTCCGCCGACTGCCGTCCGACAGAATTATAGATGAGGCTTGTAGTACTTTGTGCTGTGTGTGCCGTGAATGTTTGATGTCGGTCCGGCGCGCCCTAAACACGCGGCCGGACTGGCGGCCGGCGACAATTACCTATTCTCTTTAGTGGGGTGGCTCGGCGGTGCTGAAATATTAGTGCGTCGCGAGCCCGCAAGACGCGCGACGGTTGCTAGCCGGCTGCTGCTCATCTCGACGTGTGTCCACACCGCCTCAAAGCGAGAGCCTCGAGGGCGTCTGACGTCACAAAAACAGACACTTGTCGCTCAGCGTACTGACACTCGGCCAGGTGATGCTCCAACGCCATAAGCTTTTATTACATTCTACGATCACAATTCACTTATATCATTACAATGACTTCGGATTTTATTTCTAGGACTGGAGATACGTAAAAGTCGTCCCAAAAAGTACGAATACGGGATAATATGACGGGGAAGCCAACACAATATAACTCTACGATTGGACCTTTCTCATGAAGACAACCAACTTGCTACATGTTTAAAAATAGAAACAAACAAAGGGGGAAGGAGGAGGGAAGATTAACTGTGGAAGATTACCTACCACAGATTTTTCTTTTTGGTTTAAAATTTCTGGTGACACCTTTTGTTAATGCCGCTTTATACACGACGTATTTGGTTTTGCTGTTCATGATAACATATGTAACCTTTGACTGTTGGAAACTAGTGAGTTAGAAACACATAAATAAAAACTCATAGTCCGGTGCAGAGCAAATCGACATCTGAAATATATAATAAACTTTCTTTTTTTTTTTTTTTAAGTTTTCGTGATGGGCAAGCCCATGGCAACACATGGTGCAATAGGCATTAGGAGCCTCTCCCCCCAAAGGAAGTGTGTAGGTTATAGGAACGGGAAGTAATTCCGCCATAGCCTATTAGAGGAACCATCCCGGCATTCGCCTAGAGTGATTTCGGGAAACCATGAAAAACCGAAATCAAGGTGGTATATTACGAGGTCAGATCTCGTAAAAGACATAAAACAGGATTGTCCTGACTGGTTTGCGACGCAATTGTCACAAGAGTCAAATCTCCCGAAGAAGACCCTCCCCCTCAAAAGTAGGGATTACTTTATACACAATGGATAGTCCACCCCTCCTGAACAGAGTCTAACACACATGGCCAGGTTCGCACTGACACCTTTTGGGAATGTGTAACTGTTCGTATATAATAACTTGTGTCTGCACATGAAATTTATCAACAGATCATACACAAACTAACAGCGAGAGAAACAAAGCCTGAATGACCGATATAACATTACAGAGACTTACACACGCTATCCGTCTGTCTGTCACAGATCGGTTAGTTTTCAGAATTTCATGACAAATATGTTATTTACTCCGAAAAAGTATCCTATGTCCTTCTTAATAATACATAGTATTTCCTTGTCAAATTTCAAGATCGGCTTAACCATTTAGTCACGAAAATATAACAAACATCAGATAGAGTTAGTTTCGTATTCATAATATTAAAGTAGATTCCATACGTGTAGAGAGAGTTGAAGTCTGTGAACTCACAAAAAAGACGATTGATCTGGTAAGAATGAAGAAAATGCATTAGTTGTCATTATCTCTACCATGATTGGCAAAGCTCGCACAAACAGTCAGATTTAGGAAATTATCAAAGGAGCCTGCACAAAAGATAACTTAGAATCTGGATCAAATTTTAGGTATGCGATAATTTCATACCCAACCAGTCATATTATTGGTTTTAATTAACCGTATCTATACTATTATAAATCTTTAAGCAAGCTGCGTGTCTCTCTTTATTCGAACGGCAACCGTGAAAAATCTACCGCAGAAATTTGGATGGTACTTTCGAATTTTTAGAGCTAATGGTCCGAATAAAAATCTGCGAAAATAGCTAATGATTTATATGTACCGAAGAACGGAGGAAGTATTTAAATACATTTCTAGATAGCAATTTCGATCCACGGATCACACTGTATTTGAAATTCACTCCTTTCAGGAAATCTGACAAAAAATCACACTCCCTTTTTTGGATCATGTTTCGTTTCTTGGCTTTTATCTAATCTGTTATCCGAAATTTAAAATATTAATTAATTAACGGAATATGTGACTCAAATGTATCAAGCGTCGGTAGTATATAATTTACTGTAAGCACTGTCGCCGTGATTATCAACATCTTTGACAGTTACAAACTTTGTCTCTGGTACGACATGTTATTTAATTCTTGTTGAATGCCCTACAATATTTAGTCCAGTAACGGGGTAGTTTTCACTTGCATTATATCACGTAGAAGATATTTTTCTCTTATCTTGTATATATTTGTGAGAGTATGCAGAAACCAAGTTTTTGTCCTCCAACACCCTCTGCACAATTTTCTGTGGTCAAAAAACATGAAAATTTTGGTACTTTCTTCAGTTTTTCGTCTATAACTCCTTCCTGATGAGTCCTAGCAAGAAACACTTTATTTCAAATTTGAAAGAGGACAAAATTTCCTACAACTTTCGTACTAGAAACTTTTTTCTAAACTCAAAACTAAGCGAGCTACAGTTCCTGAAACATCAGCAAAATTTCACACTTTTCCCAAAAGTTGGGTTTTTACCTACTTTGCCGCTCAAAATGACCTGCAACTCTTGTACATATAACTGATATATATGTATTTCTGCATGGCATAGTATATATATGTACTATGCGTTGATTACTGATGGCCAATTCAATAATCATATAGCATTGTTGGCCGGCAGATCCTGAAGGATTGTTCGGCCGCCAGGTGACAGTGTTTTCGATACGCCGCGCAATGCGCTCCTTGGTGGTTATCTAACCTGACAAAGTAATAGTAAGGGATGTAGGGAACTTACAGCTTAAGGTGGAATCCAAACCACACAATCATTGTGACTTACTTCATATTACACAGCAAGTCCATTATGAGACAACTCCATATTTTAGAGGCAGAATCCAGAGTATTCAATAAATGTACTTGGTCCGGACAAAATCGATAAATATGAGTACCTGGTCATAGGAACCCTACGCCACTCTACAGACAAACTATATAATTGTGTAAGACTGGAGATTTTCTCGGCGTTGTAAATGAATAAAACTTTCTCGGGTAGCTAGCCGAGTTAGTACATCGTTTGACCACGACGTTTCGGCGGTCACAAACTCTGCCGCCATTGTCAAGTGACTCAAGTCAAAGTCTATAATTATATAAACGTGTTAATGATTACGGATGGTAATACCAAATACCAGTACTCTGTATCGTTTTAGCTGCAGTGGGGAAGCTAACATAAAATAGAGCAGCACGGGTCATTCTCTCTTATTACTGTGACAGTCAGGGATACAAGTTGAGAGCTGGTTTGTTTGTTTTCAGAGAGGTTGCTGTGTGTAATACTATGAGACAGCATTATCGGTATTTATTATAGCGCTATATCGTCACCAGCATGTGAACATAACGATTGAATAACTACATGGCTTACAAAATATTATCTTCGGAACGTTAATACTGTAATTTTCAGTAGCTAGGTTGTACTCTATCTGGAAGTACCTGGATATTCCTTTCATACATGTGAAAGGGCTGGAGAAGGATCGTTGGTTGCAAAAGATTACCAGGAAAGATTATATTTTTTTTTTTTTTTATTATTGTATTAACGTCTCTCAACATCGAGGTCTTTAGAGACGGGAAAGGATTGGGGGCAAGGATGGGGGCAAGGAATGGGAAGGAATGCGGCCATGGCCTTTTGAAGGAAGCATCCCGGCATTTGCCTGGAGTGATTTGGGAAACCATGGAAAACCCAAATCTGGATGCCCGGACGGGGATCGAACCGCCGTCCTCCCGAATGCGAGGCGAGAACGCTATCCGTTACACCGCCACGCTCGGTACCAGGAAAGAAGTCTGCTATAACATTAAGGGTTTAGTATGCCCACCCCTGCGAGGGCCCACGATTTTAATTTATTAAGAAATCTTTGCAAAGAACATACAATTTATAATTCTATGTGTACTGCTGAAATAGATTTTTTAGCCTTTAGTGGTGAGTAAAAGAAATGAAGAAGCAACAAAAATGAGATTAAATGTTTTTTTTTGAAGTGAAAACTTCTGTAATCACTATAGGCGATGTTTGGAGAGGGGTAAGGTTATGAGTTTACGACTTCCCATCACCAACATGCTATGACGTATTGTGCGTATGATATGCGCGTTGGACGCGTCACCAATATGCTAATGTTCACAGCATATATGTAGCTATAAGTATGACGTGTTGCGCTTGGGCAACAGTGAAAGTATAGAATATACTTGTATCTAATTGATAAAAGTGAATGCTTGTTTTTTTGTCAACGTTCTTTTTATAAAACAAACAGTTTTTATCCTATTTTGATGGAACTTTGCATACTTATACTTGAAAACAAATAGAAAAACATTGTTTACGGTTCATTTATAAAAACTAAACCTTCTACCCACCTTATTTTCAGACAAGAGGCTGTCCGTTAAATACGCGAGGTGAAATAGGAAAGGGGGGGGGGACTTCGGCGAAATCTCACCAGTGAGATTGAGGGGGGGGGGGGGGTCGACGGAAATCTCAAAGAAACAACGCGGAAACCGATCTCGGAAACAAAAGAGCTGAAAAAAAGGTGTAAATAAACTACGCGGTCCCGTCACACCAAATCCCTCCAGGGGGGGAGGGGGTTCCGGAATTCCGGTAAAACACCTCACGTAAATAATGGAGCCCCCCCCCCCAACGTTGTTCATACAAACCGACAGTTTCTATCCGATTTTGATAGTATTTAGCACAAATATTGAATATTGTGCAAAACTAGGAGGGCTGGTGGCCCAGTGGTTAAGATGTTTACTTCCGAAAGTTTCTCTCTCTAGGCGCGGGTTCAAATCCTGTGGGGAGCAGTCTTTTTTGGGAGTTGTATTTGATTATATAAGTTACGCCGGGACGTTTCATGGTTCTGATTCCACGTTAAACTGTAGGTCCCTGAGGAAAGGAATCGACCTTCCTGCCTCTGACACAATAGCTTGGTACATCTCCTTCGGGGAGATTCAACCAACATATGGTTTGTGCACTAAGTTAGTTTATTTTTTCTTCAATGTTCTTCTTACAAACACACAGTGTTTATCTGATTTTTATGGAACTTTACATACGTATACTTTAAAACAAATAGAAAAATACTGTTTACGTTTGATTTACAGAAACCTAAAACCTTTCCTCCTTTCCCCCCCATCACCTTAATTTCTGTGAACTTTGTTCATACTAACCCACAGTTTTTATCCGATTTTGATGGTGCTTAGCACACGCATACTTCAAAACAAGGTAGTCTGGTAGCTCAGCAGTTAAGGCGCTTGCTTCTGGAAGTTTCTCTCTCCGGTCGCGGGTCAAATCCCGTGGTGAGCAGGAATTTTCAGGAATTATGTTTGATTATGTAAACTATGTCGAAATGATCTATGTTTCTGATTCCACGTTAAACTGTAGTCCCTGAGGAAAGGAATTGGCCTTCCTGCCTCTGACACAATAGGGTGAAACATCTCCTTTAGGAAGATTCAACAAACCTTCGGGCTGTGGACTATGTTAGACTTTTTTAGTTTTTAAAGTGAAAAACTTCTATAGGGGCGCTGTACGATTTTCGGATGGGTTAAATCTTATGAGTTCGCTTCAGCGACATGCTAATGTTAACAGTACACTTGCAGAGGGCTGGTGGCTTAGTGGCTAAGGTGTCTGAGTGGGGTACGAAGGGGCCTCGGTTCGAATCGTTGCCTCAGCGGGGATTTTGTAGACCCGTAACCCGACCTTCACCTCTGACACAGCTTGCTGTGTAATGGAAAGTACGGGAGAACGCTTCCGTGGTTCGGATTCGACGTTTAACTGTCCCTGGTAGCACTACCGTGTTTGCTTAAGGCGGCTAAGACCAGATCATTACGACGACACGGAACTATTATTATATTGTATATGTGTAGCTGTAAGTATGACGTGTTGCGAGTATGATATTCATAGTTTTATGTTTTCACTTCTGTCTAAATTCCCCAGTGACTGCCATTTTTTTAAAATTATTTTCTTTATCGTATCCTACTACAATCAAATAGCTATGATAAAATTAGAGAATAACATATGCAAAGATCAATCAAAACTGGTGTGATTCGCAGTTACTGAAAAAAATACGTATTCCATCAAGTTTCAACAAACAGTTTTGAGGTTTTCAGATAAGAATGAGGATATAAAGAATATGTAATTATTATAGGTAATTTGTTCCGTAATTGCTTGTTAAAATAATAAGTTATTATAGATGCAAATGTTGAAATGTTTGCATATTTTTGGTCGAGCTTTGCCTCTGGGCGAAACATCTTCAGCTATGCGATACTTTCAGTAGTATGTTTGAAGTTTATAAATTTTATACAGACGGGTTTATTCGAATGTTATTACGATTAAAGTTATATGAGTATATTATGAATTACTTACAATTAGATTTCAGTCGTGCGGTGTGGCAGCAGAACACATGTGGCGCCGACGTGCGCGTCACTACCACAGTTACGTGATTGTAATGATTGGAACCAGTCAATCACTTCTGCCGTCGCCACTCACGTCAATTTAATGCTGCTCTGTTTCATTAGACTTCCACAATGCTCAGTATGCAAGGCACTCGTGCGCTTTGCTGCTGTTCAATTATTTTTGCACTGGCCTTTACCTACTGTGTGTTGTTAGCAGGAGTTTAAAGTTTGTAATTAGAAAATATATGTCCTGTTCATTTAAATATATGTATTGTATCTGTGGGAGGGGAACAAGAATGTATAATTATATTAACTAAGGGTATGGTGTGTTAGTGGAAATTATGTATTTCATGCTGTCTTGTGTTATTTTCTTTGTGTTTATTGATTTGAATGACGTTCGAGTTGTTAAGTTTACGTGTTTTTTGACTACATGTTTTCCTGTAGTTATTGTCTTTTGCATTTGGTACTTTTATTGTAAAGTGAAATATTCTCATAATTCTTCAAAACGGTAATTCCGTTAGTACTATACTAACTATAAATCTTATGCATTTACAGAATTTTTTTGGAGCTGTCTTTTTTCAGTATTTCTTTTCCAAACATCGTAGCTACTTTATTGTATGTCTCAAAAAGCATTAATATCTCTCAACAGCAAACAGAAGAAAATTACATCATGTTTTAGCTTTACATATATTACATATGGAGATTTTAACAAACGAGGTTCAGACTTATTTTAAAAAAAATATGGGTTGCAGTAAGCGATCGTTATTTAGGTGAAATCAATTCACTTCTTAGGCTGTGCTGCAGCTTTCCTCTTCTTGACGTTTCCAATATTTGCTTCGTTACGGCGAGTCACAAAGCTTGGCGCGGCCAATCATCCCGAGGTAATGAGCTGTCTGCAAGGCGGCCTCGCTGATTGCCAATGATGTCACAGGCTTCACTAATCGGTCGCCAAAAATCCCTTCGCTAACAAATGGAAAAAAGACACACCTTTCAGCGTATTAAATCCCTGTGGGAAAGCAACTGCCAAAAGGCAGATATTCTTCTGCCTTCCACCGGATCACAAACGAAAAGAATTTCGTTTAAAATAAATCCCCTCGATCCGAATAAAGTCGAAGATATCGTTTCAAAGCCTGCTTCGAAGCTATCTGATTCAACGAAGAGGAAGGATTACCTCATACGTAAGGTTATATTGCAAAGGGGAGCGAAATAAAGACCTTTCTTTTAATCCCTCCTTTTCTATTTTCTAATTTGTGCCTGTCTGAGAGGAATAGCGTGCTGACAGATTTCATGGATTTTCTGATCAGTGGTGGACATAGTATTTTTCAGAAATTAAAGATTGTGATTATAATTCAGTTGTTTCTCCTTATTTACAGTCTAAAATTGCAAAATGAGCACCAGAATAAAATATTCAATGAGACATCTGTACAGGATTCAGGAGATATGAAGAGAATGAATGAAAAAAATTTAGCAATTTTATACTGGAAGGAAAGAGGTAACAAGGAATAGAGAGAGACATGGGTAAAAGGAGTGCGGGAAAGTGTGCAAGATTAAGGATTAGAATGAACAGTACAGGATCAGTAGGAATGGTGGAGTAACAGAAGACGCTGGTGAGGGCTGCGTTACAGATAGGTTAAAGGCTGGAAACTGTCCAAATCATGCTGATGATGTACAATTTAGATGCCCAGTCAGACATTTGAAACTATTTCTGTCAGTGTATGTACACACTTTGACAATAAATTTGGCCGCCGCTGAAAAATTCTATCACTCTTATCATGCACAATCTGACATCAATGTCATCATAAGAAACAGTAACGCAATATTGCCTTGCCAGTATTGCATTACTGTTTCCTGGGATGACTTTGATGTCAGATTGTGCATGATAAGAGTGATAGAATTTTTCAGCGGCGGCCAAATTTATTGTCATAGTGTGTACATGCTCCCTCAAATGTCAAAAGAAGATAACTGCAGGATGGTAAAAAATTTGCTCAACGTGTATCAAGAGGATTTACTTATGGCAACATACATAAACCCTTAAAACTTCTTTGATGAGCAATATACTATCGCAGACACGCCGCTCATTCAATACGATGAACACTGTGTGTGGGCACCTCTGTTATTACTATGGCATTGATTCTTAATCCCACAACATTAACGACGTACATTATTGCTTGAGGTGTTCCACTGAAATGACGAAATTTAACAGTTCTTGCAGTGAACTTGATTAACTGAGCCAAACAATCGTGTCAAATATTTTCGTCAATGAGTAAGATACCGATAAAAGTATAGTTAGTGATCAGGCGCCAGTGGACCACGTGGTTGGTATTCGCAGGGTTAGAGCTTCATAATGCTATACGAGACCTGTGACACTCATGAGAAGTGACGTAGCCAATTCCATATTCGAGTCGTCTATTACCTTTTCCATCAGTTTGCCGCTCAGCCTCATTTCATAGAACCTGCGTGGCAATGGGGCGTGTCCGGACAAACACGCGAAGTGCCAAAACGCGAAGACAAAACGCGCAGACAGAACCGCGAACGGACAAAACCGCGAACGGACCGAAACAGCGAAACGGACAAAACGCGAAACCGGAAACGGACAAATCTACGAGTTACCCCTCACTGATGATCTCTTATGCTCCAAAATATTATCCTAACGCAGTTTTTAAACGATTTTGGGGATCGCAGCTAGGGTTACGTTATTATGGAGTACGGTAGTGTAATTTATTTTGTGTATATGTAATTTATAATCTACGAGTTATCCCCCTCACTGTTGATGCTCTATGCTCCAAAATATATCCTAACGCAGTTTTATAACGATTTGGGATCGCAGCTAGGGTTACGTTATATGGAGTACGGTAGTGTAATTTATTTTTGTGTATATGTAATTTATAATCTACGAGTTATCCCCTCACTGTTTGATCTCGTATGCTCCAAAATATTATCCTAACGCAGTTTTTAAACGATTTGGGGATCGCAGCTAGGGTTACATTATATTATGGAGTATGGTACTGTAATTTATTTTGTGTAAATGTAATTTATAATCTACGAGTTATCCCCTCACCTCTTTTATCTCTTATGCACCAAAATATTATTCTGTCAAGCGTCATCACTTCGCATTTGACGATTTTGTTTTGGTTGAGGTTAATCCCGAAGTAGACCCGACGCGCGGTCTGGGAATGCAGCGTAATGGGGATTCTGTATACCTGAGAAGAGTGGACACAATGACCTTTCACAAATGGAGTGAGTGGGAAGACCCGCTTATCTCCGTAGGTTCGCCTAACGACCCTTCTCAAGTCGAGCGAACAATTGCCTGGACGATCTTTTTGTTGCCGTCGCAGGAGAAATCCCCGCATGCAAATGCAAAATTCGGCAGCCAAAGTCAAAACCCGGATGACGTTCGGGCATTTCCGAGGCAAGGCCGGTATGGCAGGATCCAAGCATTCTGTGGTGGTCAGTTAACCGAAGAGATTTGTGTATCTTCCTGAATAATGGCTCTCGTGTTTGTAAAAATACCAAAGGGTAAATCACCTCGTTTAAAAGGATATACATTTAGGCAGAAAGGAAAGAAGTAAATCTCGACCGTCTTCCAAATATTGGCGATGCACCAGTTATGACAGTACAAGATGCCCAGCAAGAGTTACATTGGAAAATCAATCAAAACGTTGCAGAAACGAGTGGATTACACAATCATTCTGCTAAACCAGCGAAAGAAAAATAATGGGTGTACCCTGGGTACACACTAAGAATCTACGAACTCTTGTGGTTTTATGTATTCCTGGTTTTTCTGTATTCGCGGTTTTTGTCCTTTCGCGGTTTTGTCCGTTCGCTGTTTTTGTCCGTTCGCGGTTTTGTCCGTCGCGGTTTTTTGTCCGTCGCGGTTTTGTCCATCGCGGTTTTGCCCTAGAACCCAATGGGGAGCCGTTCGGGACATTCAGATCGAAGAAAAATCCGAGGCTCCATCGGGGATCCAGGATGTTAGTTAGACGCTCTAATGCCTGGTCGTATAGAAGACATTGTTACCGCTGCGAAAGCATTTTTAAGGTCTTCCCATATCTCTCTTCTGTCCTTCCGAGAGCAAATGACAGCACTGCCGGAAATAAACATTTACGTACGTACATAATGTTGACACCATACGGCGTCTCAATGCCATCAGCGGCTCAGTGGTGAGGTGCGTTGTCACAAAATTTCCTCCGTTAAATCCCGGATTCGACGGGAATAGTGAAAACTCTTTAACTCGTTCTTCTACAAAGGATACCCACTACAAGAAAATGATGTACCATACAACGCTTCTGTGGTTCATATTCCGCGCAAATTCTAGGTTACTTGGCAGGATTATCTGATTATTTTAAGTGTACGTGACAGAGGAGGATTGCGATGTGCTGTTTGCTTGTTATTAGACCAAATATCCGTCTAAATTGTCTGACAGGAATTATGGATTTTCAGTGTCATAAGAACAAATTTTTAGGATCCAGAATCCGCTGTAGTGAATTCGTTGTAAAAGAAACTGCTGTTCAGACATAGATGTATATTTGGAAAGTATAAAATCTTTGTAAGACTATATATCATTTTGTATGTGAGGTTTCACGTGCGGACTATTTTGTATAGCTGGTTTAGAATTTATTAGTACCAAAGTCGCTTAGCTGGTGAGGAGGAAACAGGACATCATACAGAGCCGTGATCAGCTGGATCGGTGGCCTACCTCCGCTCGAAAGCGAGAAAAAATTCTCAATTACGAGTAGTGAGCAGCAGTCTGGCACTGAGATTGGAAGACGCTAACATGTAGTGGGGTCCAGAAATAACGTATCATACTGTTTAAATTTGACTGGTTGGCTATAACTGTGAATAAAATGGAACATAAATTTAAAGCCCTAATCAGTGAGAAATGATTTGGCCTACGACGTTTAGAATAGCAAAGGGTACAACGGTAAACAACGAATAAACCCTTCACAACATGCAAACTAAAATAGAAAGCACTCTCGATTTTCTGGTGCAAAAGTGTACTGTTAGATTCAGAGTTTCCGTCAGCTATACGTGTTCTAGCCAGAAACGTTCTCTGCAAACAGCATTTTTTGTAGAATGTGCTTCATTACGTTTTATTGTTGGTGTATAATATCATTTTTTTAAATTTCTACTCCTGGCACAAAGCTAACGACTAATCAGCACAAGGACCGTTCGCTGTTATCTAATAAAAACGTCTTTGCACTTGTGGACTATTCCTATAGTAACCAATGCCGTTTTCGTAACCACTTTTAGCCATGTGATCGTCCTTGCACCACAGATTTCAACTGACGTCCTCACTCATGCTATGGAAGACTATACAGGAATAGTACACTCAAAACGAGATGGATAGTCGTTACAAGTTCCAAGGACTATTCTTATTGGCCCTAGTAACTTATGTGTAAAGGTTATTCGTGTATTAGATATTCAGTGTGTAACTCGAAGTGTATTGTAATTGAAAGCTGAAGTTGTATTATTTACAAAGTTTAAGCGATTTCGGGAGATATCTTGTGAGTATATACATTCTTCTATAACTTTTGTTTATTTTTTGAATTATATTTTCTAAGAGTGGAAAATTATCTGTTGTGGGATACTATAAAAAGATGGCATGTTAGAGCCATCGAGAAATGGTTAGAGTCGGAAATATTTCTTTTATTCCTGCTACTGACTGTTATCTTCGCAGTTACTTGAAGTGTCTGCTCCACTATAATGGGCAGCAGCTTTTCAGTAATTACTTTTAGTTAAAGGATTGCTCGTATTTTTTGGCAAGTTTAAATTAATTTTAAAATTCCTTCGCCACATTTTCGGTTAAAAAACTGATTCCGGAATTCCGCATTCATTCGCTCTTGGCTGTGACGTCAAACGCTAGCACCTCTCATTCGCTCTCGTAAGCCCATTTCTCAGTGAGCGGCTGCTCCAGTCCATAAGTGACTGAATAGAGCCTGTAGCATGCACACGGAATTAATGTTTCTGAAGAGCGTGATCGACTATAGTTGATTGATTTTACAAATCTTGCGACCCTGTTTTTTCTTTACTATACAATCAGCCAACCACTTCAGTTAAATTCAAAGTTTAATCGAAGTCGCATCAAAATTTTCAGCTGTAGGACAAAGCCTTTCAAGCGATAAGATAGTCTGTGTGAGCACAAAAAAGCGACTTGGTAACGGTACTAACAGAGATTGGAACAGCAGGCACTAAGAAATCCATGTAAAGGAGTCCACGTCCTGTCTCGCCGGTTGCTAGTAAGGCCTAGGTTAAAGATTACTGGATAGCCAGCAGAGACAAATTACAAATCATCTGAAGATGAAACTAAAACGATCTTTGGTGTCACAAAATTAGGCCACTCGTGTCGTCAAAGACTATAGCTGAAAATCGAGTAGATGGACACTACCTCATCAGCTCGCTTTGATAACTATCATAATCACAAACTAACATGCAACTCTTTTCACCCGGCATTGACAGTTATTAATTACTGATACAAAAACTTTAATCTCGATTTTTTAAGAGGACCTGTGCAGTTATCTGAACGAAGAAAATTGGTTCTTGAGAGGCAACTTTGGAGACGCAACTGCTCCAGATAACCCTCATTCATCGCGTAGTTGTTAACTTTGTTGAGAGTTTTGCATATTTCTTTCTTAAGGCTTTGCGCCTCGTGCAGGTCATGAGAGATGACGTGGTATTGAGATAAAGCAACAAGTGAGAAAAGGATTAAATAATTTATTTGTTAAGAAAGAGATAGGCTGGTAGGTCATATTTTTGAGACATGCTGGATTAGTTAATTTGCTGGTGGAGGGAACAGTCGAAGGTAACAACTGCAGAGGAAGACAGAGATAAGAATATATCAGCAGATAATTAGGACGTGGGTTGTAGGGGATATTTAGAGATGAAGAGGTTAGCACAAGATAGGAAGGGATGGAGGTTTGCATCAAACCAGTCGAAAGACTGATAATAGCAAAATTAAAAAGTAACGAACAACATGTAAACGCATCTGTTATCGCTTTTTGTTCTTTTTATTTTTCCGAACTAGCTTCCTTCGTCCTCTAAAGCACTATTAGTAGTTAACGTTTCCCTATATTTACATTCTCAGCGTCAGTATTCAATAGAGTTTAGTGCACCGGGAACTGGTTTACATCATCAAAACTATAAAACCAGTTGGAAGATGATGATGACGCTTAGACTAGAGTACGTCATTTACATGGAAAGGCAAATGAGACTACAGAGCAAGAAGTGGTAACTTGCTAGAAAAATGAAATGAAAAAAATAAGTGCTTTATAGTGTTATTGATTTTGCACTAAAATAATCGTCCCAACAATATATCACGATTACGTGTCTAGTTGTTTCATTTTATCTCATCAAATAACTTGATGGTAGGGCCTAGTTTGTGAGCGCAAGGAAATGAAATTATTTACGGCATGTGGGGGAGGAGAGAAAACAGTTTTCACGACTTTAGATAGCAAATGAGGTATCTACTAAGAAGTAAGTACCAACCAAACAATTCAATTAGGCACTAATGTTTTATTGAATAACATGTTAGTGATCGACTTGAATTTTTATTGTATACTGTGGTAGGTAGAACACACACAAAATTCGGAGTTTACTATCAACGACCTTTCGATGCGAGGTTAGCACGTTACTCCGTGGCTGAGGGGGAACTACTGAGAGCTGATACCGTGTACTTGAGCAATCCCTCCTCGTACTGCTATTGAACCCTTAAGGACACCTAACCTTCAGCTGCGGGCCGTTTGATTGGATTGGTACTGTACGTACAGCTACAACGTGCCGTACCATGCAGATTAAAGCATACCGCAGGATTATAATACGATATTCATAGACTGGAATGTGGTATTAGGCTTTTTCTAATTTTTTTTTGGAACTCCATCAAGAAAAATTTATTTTTCAGGAGTAACAGATTGAAGTATTATGGTTTCCAAGATCTTAAATAAATTCAGTTTTCCGTGAAGCAGGAGACGTCTGTTAGCTGAACGGCTGCAGGGGCCACCTTGAAAATTCAGGGTGGTCGCTTCGATACCCGTTTTGACCACGGAATTTAACTGGCACTTCACCGTTGGAAAAGCTTTGCTTTGCACACGAGAAACACGCTTCGTGGTTCAGATTAAACAGTAAGTCTAGCTTCGACAGAGGCGGAATGTGCGACAGCTTGATAGCCCTCTCACCAGTTCCAAAGTCACACAAATTTACTTTAAAAAGAAGAAAACCAGTAGAAACGTTGTAACTGAAGAAAAAGTTCAGGAAACTGCATTTTTGCTTCCTGTGAAGATGCCTCAGGTTGAAGAAATGATTGATGAAATCCACATCCGTAAACGTGAAGGAATACAATCTTTGCAACACGAATGCGTTAATAATGATCTTTCTTGTTGCAGTATTTCTGACGGTAAAGTATCAGATTTAATATTAATTGAAAACCATTTTTAGAGATCTAGTTTCTTAATTCCAACAGTTTAAGTATTACTCCTGTATCATTTGTTCTGTTGTATTTTCACAACAGTACTGTTCATTTTAAACATATCTCGGCCATCTTAAGTAATTTTAGCCGGCCTCGGCTAGCTTAGGAGCCATAGTGTTAGACCCACATTCAGAAGCTCGCCGGCTAGAGTCATGGGTGTTTGATGCAAGTGTTGTATTTTGTCGTTTTTGGCTTGTATGAGCAGGTTAGTACTTTTAAAAGCGCTAATCCATATGACGTTCACATAAAAATGCTGTAGCTGTCGGGCTGAAAGCCATTAAAACAATGAAGATAAAAAATTTAATCAATTGATAAACTTATGTTTGAAGCACTTTGCTTCTCAAACAGTTCACAGGATTCTGGGGTTTGTAAATCAAGTAACACTTCATGACGGATAGACAATTACAAGGAGTGTTACCTGTTCATTCGCATGAAGAAGTGCTAAAATTTCTGCTTTTGTTTCTCTTAATATACATCAGAGTAAAATTATAATGCAAAATAACCTTGTATATATTAAAAATATTTATTTTCCTACAGCTTAAAATAGCAAAGCAGCCCTTTGTTCAAACTTGTTTGTCAGGAACATATGTACGACCATTTCCTAATCGCTGTTATTAAATTGCAGTGTTGTTCTTTTCTGAGTCATGTCTGTTTTCAGTAACCGGCCTCTACGAAACAGAAACGCAAGTCTGATATTTCTTCTTGATTTAGGATATTATTCCGCAGAGAAAGCATCCCGCTTGTATACAAGTGTTAAAATAGTTCTGTTCAGTAGAGAATGTAATGAGGTTCACAGGAATCTGAACCGCTAGATATTAGACTTCGCGAAAATTGTCAATTTCACCGGAATTAAATTAATTTGTTTCACTGTACCATTACCAACAACTGCAACTACGCGTAATTTCTAATCATATTTTAACTTAGACATTTTATAGTATTTCTATTTCTATTAAATTTATAACAGCCCAGTTCTACTGTATTTTTTTAATTACGATGAAAGCTTTAATTTAAGAGACTTAAAAATAGCATTTTGGAAGTAATATAAAGAAAATGTGCAGATATAAATCAGATCAGTTTGTTACCATCACAAATAGTGACAGTAGATGAAAGATGATGAGATAAACATGATGAAAAGCATTTAGAACAAGTTCTTACTTATGTTTTATTACAATTCCAATCCATGGAAATTGCACGTGTTCTATACGATATTAGATTTTAAACAAATGGTGTGGGTTATTCATATAGAACTACTTTTAAATATTATTTTGATTTAATAGCAGACATTAAATAACGAATTTCAACTTCTCTTTACCTGAATAAAATATGAAATTCCCTTCATCTAGAGCTGTGGTTTTCAACCTTTTTGAATACGCGACCTCTTTACGAGGAAAGCAAATTTAGCAGACACCCCCCTCCCCCCCCACCATGTTCGAAAAAAAAACAAACTTTGCGACTTTGTATTGAGACTCTACCTACTTATCGACAAATCAAATGTGCAGTGAAGTCGCGGGCATTTTTTTTTTTTTTTTTTTTTTTTTTTTAATGGCATTCGGCAACGGAGGCCATACAGCCAGCTCAATGTGTATTTTTTCCAATGTATGGACGCCACAGGACGGATAAGACATTCAGACAGACACACAACACTTAACATCCATGCCCGCGGCCGGATTCGAACCGGCGGCCTTCGGCACGTGGAGCTAGCACTCTAGCCCCTACGCTACCGAGGCCGGCGCGGGCATTTTGAGAGCAGTGGTATGTTATTTGCCGCGGTGGCGGTACAAGAGGCGAGAGAGTGGGGTCGGCGGCCGCAAACGGTTTGTTTTCGTTCACAGCAGTCAGTTGTCAGAGTACGCCAGCGAATACGGACTAGGAAACTGCGAGTGAGGATAAAATTGAGTTCTTAAAAGGTCTGCGCAGCCCTCCATGTCTGCTACAAGTAACAGTGGCCGAAGTAAATTAAAACCGAAAAAAAATAGACTTATGACGACAATTATCTGAAATATGGTAGAAAGAAAAGAAATATGCTCCAATTGTAAAACACAACAGCAATTCGACAATAAAACAAACGGGCAAAGTTTGTCACCGAAAAGTTAGTATTTTTAATGTGATGTAAGACCTACAACCCTTGCTTTTTACATTTACTTGGCTTGCAACCCCGACTTCTTAAGCTGCATTCCCACGACGTCTTGTAACGGAGGCCGCACGCCGCACTAAGTGTAGGGATGAGCGCGCGCCACAGGTTAGCCCTCGCTACCCCGCCACCACCTCCACACCACGTTGCCCAATGTCGTTTGGCACAGAGCACTTTACAGCAACAGAAGGGGTGCGCACCTCTGCTGCAAACCGATGACAACAGCGCACCACTGCGCACGCCTGTGATGTTTACCGACATAGAGTGGGTAGCTGCGTCTCGTCCCCGCTAGTAGAGGCGGCCCTGTTCCCATGGCGTGTTGTTTGCTATCCGTCCCGTCCCGTCCCGGGACGCCTCCGTTTAGAGACGTCATGGGAACGCAGCTTTAGGGACCCCCCTGGGGATCGCAACCTACAGCTTGAAAAACACTGGTCTAGAAGAGGTTATATTCAGATTTATTCTTAAAACTGAAGCTACTAGTAATCTATGTAGTTTCTCTCGAAACACTAAAATTATCGAATCGTCAAATGGTATTGCTTATAATGATGGTATTTGATCAGCAAAAACGGATTCATTTATGTTGTTGTAATTTTCATTATTATTCAGAAACAACTCTGATCGTGAGTTTTAAAGTTTCATGTTATTGGTGGACTCGCAATTTATTTCCAACCACACACGTGTGTTTACTTGGTTGGAGTTTGCAAGACTTGCCGTAAGTTTTGGATAGGGAAAGAGAGAGTTGAACATAAAAATCAGGGAGCAGTTTTTTTAACGCAGATTTGAATGAGCACTACCACTTAGCACTTGTAGTGCTCAGGGCTGCAGCACTTGAGGTACCCCACCAGAGGAGGGGTGGCGAGAGGAGGGGAGGGGATCAGACGGAAGAAGGCTTGTATCGAGTGCTGGCAAGAAAGCCAACAACTAATTAATTTTGTCGGCGGTTAAAGCTTCTCAGTCTGTAAATTACGAAAAAGGAAAAAAGTGAGGCTGTAAATCGTATCTCGTGGAAAAAGAAACTATAATTCTATTAATTTTGGTTAAAGTATCTAGTGTTTCCGCTAGAATACAAAGCTATATGCTCTTCGTCAATAAGAACCACTTATTCACGTTCTTATTGGATGCCATATTTTATATTTTGCCTGATAAATTTGGGTTTTAGCACTGAAATATCAGAACTAATTTTTATTCTGTGTAATTTCAGTAGCTGCCACGGACTTTTGTAGAAAACAAACTTTAAAAAAGAAGTTAAAAATTTAAAACAGTGATACTGTTTGTGTTGAATAACGCTATTTAATTTACTTGAGTTTAGAGGAATGTGTACTATTTGAAATTAAAGAAAAGATTAAAGAATCTTTTATTTTATTTAATGAAAAATATAAGAAATAAATCTATTGCAGTACAGAACAACGGTTATTGAAGAAAACTTTGTTGGTGACAACCTAGCTCATTTATAAAATTCTATTTGTAATCCCAGTTGTTATTAACACTAATTAATTACACACTGATAACCGCAAGTTACGATGTAATGTATTTGGTATGGGTTTCTTGTCCAGTGCTGTCCCTGTAGTCGAATGAAAACCAATATCAAGCTGCTTAGAATAAACTGCCTCGGACGGTGTCGGAGAGTGTGTTTTATGTTGGATTACTTTAGAATGAAATTTTGCCGAATATTCTAACTTGACTCTACATTTCACTAACGCTGAATCATGCTGATTTATTTATTGTATTCTCTACAAGCGTAGTATGTTTTCAAGTTACCTCTGTAGAAACATTGTTTTGTTTACATGAAAGGGGATATTAATAAAAAAGAGATAACGATCGTTTTCATTATGACATCTAATGATTTCTTTGTTCATATCTGGATTTTCCCATAGTAAAGTGCGATACAGATCAGAAAATTATTTTTTTGGTATTAACAGGAGGCGAAATTGTTCTAAAAGCATCATCTCCATTGTCAAATTGGCGGAAACTGTGTTTGTAAGTAGATATTTTTACGTTTCTATAAATTTACTAGGAAGAAGAGTGAATTTGAACGGTAACCCTAGATCTATAAATACCACGATCTTGTTGCAGAACTACCTACAGTGCTCGTATACCATCCTAAAAACCACATTCAGTCGATAATCCTGAGTAGGTACCTTAGATACAATCTGGTGATCATAAAACAATCAGGGAATGGTTTGGCCTACAAGACGATAGTCAATTGCTGGATGCTGATGTTTGTCTGCTGGCAAAGTTAAAAGAAAAATGTGATCTTCCTAAGAAGATGGACATTAAACTCAAATGTGACTGTTTGTAAGGATCAAATATGTCATCGAACAAAACCTGGTGGTGACAAATTGAAAACAAGTTGCCAATATATTTTTATTTATAAAAATATGTAGTTATACTTTGTATGTATGTTCGTTAAGACCAACAACTACCATATTAAACGTTCTTGCATTTGGTGGAGAGATTCATTTTCTATTGGGTCCAGAAGTCATTCATTCGTTTTGAGTGGACCCGTCTGTGCTCTTCCATCCAATGAGTACCACGTCATTTATGTTGTTGTTGTTGTTCTTCTCGGTATCTCCCATGTATCACTGACTTCTCCCGAAAGAGATCTCTATCACAAGCAACTTCGGGTTTTAATCCCAACAAATGAAGGTCTTCTTTGATATTTACAAACCGAGGCATTACGCTTTTGGGTTTTGTATCAAAGAAAATATAGATTTTTAGTCAGTCTGTTTTCCTCCATTCGTTTAGGGTGAACATAAAATCGCGCCTGTCTTTTGAGGATTATTTCGATGAGTTTCTCTATTTTAGTGTAGATTCATTTGTTAGATCTCTTTTGATGGAAGCCATTCTTAAAGTTGAAACCCAAAATTTTTCTAGTAATTTGTCGCTTTTTTTTTTTTTTTTTTTTTTTTTTTTTAGAAATGTTTTGGTTTTGATTCAGAGTATGCGACTGTTAAGGTCATTACAAAACGCAACGACTCGTCTTTTGCCTTATTTTATTTTTCTTATTTTATTAACTGTACATTTTCTTACTCAACTCATTAATGATGAAAAACGTCAGACGACTTGGAAATACTGACGGATTATTCTCTAGTCGATTCTTGTCTAGCGAATCTAGAGCAGTATACCATACGGCAAACTGGCCTCTGGTATTGTTATAGTTTATCCAATTTTAAATTTTAATGGCATCTCGTCACTAGGTCGTATTAGTTATCAAGGAGAGTTTTAACATACAGCAATCGACTCTCTAATCTTCCCTCGACTTGGTATATTAAACTGGGAAATCGTTTAGAAATAAGTCTGTACAGAATGTTTTTCGGAATCGTCAAAATGTTAGGGTGTAAGGGTTTGGGAGAGACAATACTAGTCTTTTCTAACCAAACGTCAACCTCTCCTTCACGTGGTGCACCCTGTTTGCACGGACGAGGCTCTGGCGACTGAAAGATTCCCAGTATAAGGAGTCACCCACTGCTTGCCAACGGCCTCCGAAAGGAGGACGGAAGAGCAGGGAGCGGTCCAGGGCACCCTCTTGCCCTTGGGGTTGGAAACGGCCCCTAAAGGTGGATGAATCAGAAATGATCAACGGCATGGGGATGCAGAAGCCAACGGGAAACCACTGTATTAAAGACACAAAGGGTATCCCGAGGACATGTAATTCTCTCAAATTACATATATCATGATGGCTTGTTCCTGGATAAAATATCCCGGAGGTAAAATAGTCCCCTAATCGGATCTCCGGGTGGGGACTGCTTAGGGTGGAGCCATCAGAATGGATAGAAACATTCTACGAGTCGGAGCGTGGAATGTTAGAAGTCTGAATAGGGCAGGTAGGTTAGAAAACTTAAAAAGGGAGATGGACCGACTTATGTTAGATGTTGTTGGGATTAGTGGGATTAAATGGAAGGTCGCACAGGATTTCTGTTCTGGGGAACACAGGATAATTAGCACACAAGCTGTCAGTGGAGTCACTGGTGTAGGATTTGTAATGAACAAGAAAGTAGGGAAATGGGTGAGTTATTATGAACAGTCTAGGTGACAGGATTATTTTGATGAGGTTAGAAACTAAGCCCGTCCCAACCACATTAGTACAAGTGTACATGCCAACGTCACAGGAAGATGACGAAGAAATAGAAAAAAAATATACGCTGGAATTGAAGAATTAATCCAATAGTGAAGGGGGAGGAAAATCTAATAATCATGGGTGATTGGAATGTAATAGTGGGAGAAGGAAAAGAGGGGAATACTATAGGAAGTTTTGGTCTAGGAGAAAAAAATGAGCGAGGAAGCAGATTGCTTAGAATTCTGTGAAAGATATAAGCTAGGTAGTGACAAACACACTATTTAAGAACCATGCAAGAAGAATATACACCTGGAAACGTCCTGGGGATACACGCAGATACCAGCTAGCTTATATCATGGTCAAACAGATATTCAGGAATCAAGTTCTAGACTGTAAAGCGTACCCAGGAGCAGACATAGACTCTGACCATAATTTGATAATAATGAAGTGCAGGCTGAAATTCAAGCGAAGAAGGAAGCAGTATAAGCAGAACAGACTGGAAGTGAATAAACGGAAACAATCTAGCACGAGAGAAAAATTAGCAGAAATGGTAAATTTAGGTCTAAGACGTACTTCTGAAAGGAGCTAAACCGTGGATGAATGGAATGCATTACAGACCCAAATAATGAAAGCTGGTAATGAAATATTAGGCTATAGGGAACAAGCCTTCCGAAAACCATGGATCACAGAAGAAATTTTGGAACTGATGGATCATAGAAGAAGGCACAAAAATGCTCAGGATGAAGCAGGAAGAGAGCAATGCAGGCAATGTAGAAATCAAATAAACAGGAAATGCAAAGAAGCAAAAGAAAATTGGCTACTAGAAAAGGGGAAAAAGTAGAAAAGGAAATGGTCATGGGTAAAGTAGATGTTACAAACAGGAAGATGAAACAGAATTTTGGAGAAATGAAGAAAAGAGATGTAAACATTAAAGCTGCCGTTGGGAAACCTCTTTTAAGCTCAGACGATAGAGCTAATCGGTGGAAGGAATATATTGAGAATATAACGGGGATGACTTGAACAATAGCGTTATGGAAAAGGAAGGTGATGTGGACATTGATGACTTAAGAGATCCTGTTTTGAGGACAAAATTTAGTAGAGCTCTGAATAACTTGAAAGCAAATAAGACAGTTAGAATTGATGAGATCCCTGCAGAACGTCTTAAATCCCTAGGAGAAGAGGAATCGAAGGAATCAAGCTGATATCAAAAGGGAAAAATTCCAATTGATTTAAATAAAAATAAAATCTTCACACTTCTGAAGAAAGCACAAGCCGACAAATGTGAGAATAATCGCACCATCAGTCTAATATCACACGCTTCAAAATTACTGACCAGAATAATATTCAGAAGAATGGAAAGGGTAGTAGAAGAGATAGTAGGTTAAGATCAGTTTGGGTTTAGGAAAAATCGTGGTACGGGGGAAGCAATTCTCTCTTTAAGATTAATACTTGAAGGGTGGATCAAGAAATCAAAGATACGTTTTTGGCGTTTGTTAATTTAGAAAAAACTTTTGATAATGTTAGGTAGGACAAGATGTTGAAAATTTTAAAGAATAACATAGAAGAATACTTATATAAACTATATAAGAATCAATTGGCTATAACAAAAGTAGAGAACCATGAGAGACATGCATCAGTTAAAAAGGGTGTGAGACAAGGTTGTAGTCTTTCCACGTTAATATTCAACTTGTAAGTAAAAGAAGCAATAAATGAAATAAAAGAAAAATTTGCATGTGGCTTAAGTGTTCAGGGAGAAAAAATCAGTAGGCTTCGATTTGCTGATGACATTGTCTTGTTAGCAGAGAGGGCTGAGGATATTGAGAAGTTACTGAATGGCATGAACAAAATACTGAAGGAAGATTTTGGACTGAATATATATCTAGGCAACACAAAAGTGATGAAATGTAACAGAAATGATAGCAAACACAGTAGATTAAATATAAAAATAGGATCAGATACAATAGGAGTAGTAAGGGAATTCTGCTATTTGGGAAACAAAATTACAACCGCTGACCGAAGCAAGAATGATGTTAAAAGCAGAATAGCACTAGCAAAAAGAGCCTTCATGAAAAAGAGTTTCAAACACTGATCTAGGAATTAGAAAGAACTTTTTAAAACTCTACATGTGGAGCATAGCACTTTGTGGTAGCGAAACATTGGCTTTAGGAATACCAGAAAGAAAGAAAACTGAAGCATTTGAAATGTGGTGGTAGAGAAGAATGTTGAAAATTAAGTGGACAGACAAAGTACGAAATGAACAAGTTTTGGAAATGATGGGTGAGGAAAGAAGTTTGTTGAAGAAGCTTACAGAAAGAAGAGACAGTTTGGTAGGTCATATTTTTAGACATGCTGGATTGGTTAATTTGTTAGTCGAGGTAAGAACAGTAGGGGAAGACAGAGATTAGAATATATGAAGCAGATAATTGAGGATATGGGCTGTAAAGGATATGCAGACATAAAGAGGTTAGCACAAGATAGGAAGGGATGGAGGATTGCATCAAACCAGTCGAAAGATTGACGAGAACAAAAAAAGATGTTACCAAATATTTTTCCGAGATATAGGAAGTGGTACACGTGCGCGCTACAAACGTACCTCTTCTAGAAAAAGTTAATCGAAACGAGCGGCGTTTGCAATGTCAACTGTAATGTGATCGAGACAATATTAAATGAGCTTCATACAATGTTTCTAATTGTTTCGGGAAGCGTAAAATGTATGGAGAACATTGGTCACATAATTTGGCTTTTCAGCTGTGTTTATCGCGAACTGCACACTATTGTGAAACCCCATTCTAGGAGAAACAAGGGGGTTGGCGATAGCTGCCGAAAATATTTGATGCTGTTATTTCGCATGTCTTCAAACTTTACGAAAGGGACCATAATCTAAATTCTTTCTTGAGTTGATATTTTACTCTCACAGCTCAACATGCCTGAACGACCGAAGTAACGTGATTTCTAGTCTCTGTAGGGTTATTGGTGTTCGCCTAGCAATGAGCAAGCTTGGAAAAAATTTCTTTGAAGAACGGATACTTGAAATAGGCTCACCTTCAATATTTTCTATCTTGTTATCTTCATAACAAGCTGTTTTCGGACGAATTCCATTGTTGGTTGCAAACGGCCAATTTTCTCTGTCATATGGTTAGCATCAAATTTTTCTTTAGTATATCGTCTGCAGCGCAACCTAACACCACAATAGTTGATCATATCCCAACCACTTTGCGGCTGGGAAAAGCTTAAACACAAGGTTGTGCTAATAATAATTAGAATAACTTTTTTTGAAGTAAGGTCATGCAGGATTTTCAAGTATGGCTCCAAAAATTTGATATTTCTAATTTGGGGAAGCAGCTTATGTTATAAAGAGAAGGATAAAAAGCTATAGCATGCTGGTGTCGGTGCCGACTCAAGCCAAGAAACCATCTCCAGCTCTGGTTTTCGGGGGAATATTGCCTAATATAGGAATTTTCCATAAACTACGCTCAAGGAAGGGTATGGGGGATGTTGGACAGAAAGTAACGATGGGGGGAATGTCCAAGCTTTACATTAATTTTATTTGTCAAAATTAAATAGGGTACACAGTACACAACGGCATGTGGATATTTATCACCGTCGTTTAACTATCTCCTTATTTCTGACACCCTGTATTCTGACGGGACTTGAAGTCATAAGTGTTTGCGTAGCACGGGACCGGCGCATTTGAACTAACCGACTCGTGACGGCGCATTACGCGTCGAAAAACATTAAACACGGGGTACTTAGACTCATACTCGCTAACATACGTCAGACGGGATTTTTCACGCCAGTGACAGTAACGTTTTGAAAAAAAAAAGCTGTTTTGATTCCCATCTCCTACCTCGTATCAACATACCGCTCCTTTATAAAATAATTCTAATTTTGTTCTGTCATGTGAATTTCAGTGCGTCTTAATTCAAATTCAAAGTGTGGTGTCAAATGACGTTGTACAATAAACTTAACGAGACTTATCGAAATTGTTTTTTCAGAGGGTTTTCAATATGCAAAATGGCGTCGTGAACTATGGAAACCTTTTTGGCAATGTAGAAAGAAAGATGACAGAATTGTAAATAATAATAATAATAATTACGCGATATGTATAGTTTTTTCTGTTTTATCTGTTTATCTGGCTGTGCTGATATTTTTCCCAATAATTGGTCATTTTTAGGAGTGCCTAGTGTCAACATTTTAATCAGAATACTGGTATTTATAATTATAGAAAAGTATATAGAGCAAAAAACGATCGTGTTCATTATATACGCAATAATTTTAGCGATAGTCTGTTAAGAGAAAACAGCAAACCAAAAGGTCTTTTGTAATTAATATGGAAAAACCTACGTTCTAAAAGGGGGGGGGGGTGGATATTAACGTAAAATTACGTCAGGTTTCGTGGGGGTTCAGAAGAGGCCAAAATGGAGCCTTGAACCCATGTTTCGTGTCGTATAATCCAAATTAAAATGTTTGGTGAAAATTGGAGAGAAAAACGTGTAGCATTATAGATCTAGCCGTACAATGTGACCCAAACTGTCTACAGGGGCCCAATATTGCCCGCAACACATATAAAGCAAGTCATTCTTACCACTGTATCATCAACCAGTCCACCACGGAAGAGATTTAGCCCCTCTTGGCGGCACCACATTGATTTGTGGGTCTTTTTTGTCTTGAAATGTTTCGCTATAATTTTACCACACTGAGTCATTCATCTGCTTTAACTGAATAGTGCGTCTTCGAGAAATATTATAATCTAAGATCGTGGGACAAGTTGAAGGAAAGTCTGTAATTCTCGTAGAATAAGTAAATTATTCCTTATTGAAAACGTTATTATCGTTTTGCCGCCACAGATATAGGCTGATATACGGAGAGGGGATAATACTTGTGGGATTATTCTATACGTCCTCGTAGTTGTAATAGACAGAAAGGAGGAAAATAGCTGGTCGCCTTACTTCGATGATGTTTTCGAACTAGTGCTCCTGTAGTTAAAGTTCTGATTAAACCGACAAGATGGGAAAGAGAAAGATCTGTGGATGTGTTATTTGAGAACTTTCAGACTGAAGTTGCTACGGCTTTCAAAGGTCAGATTAATTACGGAACGAAATAAATGACAGAGGGCTCAAAGGAAAGAGGGTAATATAGTGATATAAGAAGAGCACAAATCTAAAGAATAAATTTATTAAGTTACTACAGAAATCTATTTAAGGTGAGTTAGTATCCTGAGAATCCCATCTTATACGATACATCTTATTTTTCCGTTACTGGTAACGATAACATTTAATATTTAAATTCAAGACGAAGCCAGATATAAGTGAATAGGGACTGGCACGCCTTTCGCTGCTATATACAGACCAAGAGGTGGTTTCTGTGCAAAAAAAATTTCCTCCCGCGGTAAGTGGCATAGCTTCACGTTCCTTTTACCATCTCCTTGGACGAATAGGAATTGAATCTATCTATAGTATGACATTACGTATATCGTAGTACTAGCGGAGTTCCTGGCGTTGCCCTGTATAGTTGGCGTAGGTTTACCCGTACCCTATTTTTATTCCCGTAGTGAAAAATATTTGTATAAAGTTTCATAAATTTCGCGCCAACTTTTTTCGGATTTAAAGCGAACCTAGATTCACCCGCTGGTGGGTTGAAGTTTATTTGCACGTACACTATTATCATTTGTCCGAAAAGATTCATGTATATCAAGCTTCGTTAATTTGGTTACGAAATTGCATTACTACATTACTGAACAACGCTAGATTATGTTAGAAACTCACATTTGATTCAGTTGCGAAGTGAATGGATATACTATTTGCTCGAAACGCTAGATCCTTTAACTCCGCAGATTCAGCATTTTATACAAATATCATAAGTGAATCCGGAATAATATTATCGTAAACGGAAGACTAATGCTGAAGGCCAGAGATATTGTCCAGAGATCGTGCTTAAAAATAATCTCTGTTGTTTTTACGGCTATCTATGGTGTTTAAAAATTGATATCCCGAATTAAAGGAAAGAATGCTTCAAGTTACGGCTGTAGTTATTATTGTTATCTTATTGCTTCATTAAAGGCTATGGTCAGAGACATTTTGTTGTGTGTTTAGTACGAAGTATGCAACATCTAATCCTTTCATCTTTGGGATTTGTCGTCATACGTTCAGAATTTTATTAAATGCTCCTGCGTTATTTAACGTTGAAACATAAGACATGCCAAATGACTGAATTGAGATTCTAAGCTTTAAAACGGTGAAAACTCCATCGAAATCTGCTCCGTAGTTTCCGAGATTTTATACGACCAATATGTCCGGTTTTCGTTTTATAGATATAGATAGATAGATAAGCATGTAGTTACTTTATCATTATTTAACTAAAATATAATTGATGTTAAAAACATATGCACTCTGGCGATTCTTGAAAGATGCCGTGATCATGATGTTGTGACACAATTTGCCCGAATACGTCATCCGATTACTTCGGTCGCAGGCGTTAGAATGTTGAGATGTGCTAGCCTTACGTTGGTAAAGGAAGGTATTCGTTTTCCGAGGCAAGCACTGGGCCGGATTCGCAAGACGCTGCTATCGTGTCATCTTAACCTTGCAAATGCCTTATCTCTGGATGCCTGGGAGTGGGTGGATGGCAGCACCACAGCGTATAGTTTGTTGCTGCAACAACGTGTATCGGCCAGACAATGTTCGAAATTTGAGCGGTTTGCAACGAAATTTTCCACGAAGCCACATGTTACAGCGCGAACTACAGACAGAGAACTTGATCTTGCTTTGCTCCGGTACCTAAATCTGTGCCTTATCGGGAGATTACCAATAGTGTGGAAAGTGCAGTTCACACGCTGCCTGCGGAAGAGATATGGCGTGAAACATGCCGGGTGCTTTGTAATGGTAAACTACCTAAATCAAACATCTCAAGTGAAGAGAGGCGTGCGCCTCATGAGTTGAAGAAAGACGAAAATATTATCATTCCTTCAGCAGACAAGGCTAACTGCACGGTGGTTTGAAGCAAGGTTTACTATCATAGTAAATGATGCAGCTTTTGGAGGACCAAACATACAGGAATATTAACCGAGACCCTACGTCTAAGCTGACCAACTTGGCTACGAAGCTGATCCGCTCCTTAGAACTACAAGAAGACGTGAAGAGACGACTCCAACCCCGAGCTCCTGTTCCTCCTAGGTTGTACGGCCTACCAAAAGTAGATAAAGTAGGAGTACCAATGCGACGTATTGTAAGTGTAATTGACAGTTCCTACGTACTTTCTGGCTAAATACCTCAAAGATATTCTTAACCCATTAGTTGGGTAGTGTGATGTCACAAGACGTTTTAAATTATAATAAGGAACTTGATACCGAAAGTAGTCAAAATTATTTTTTGCAATCCCTACAAATCTGTAAATCACCATTTTGGGTGGCTACAGTTCTGAAATCAGTATTTTTTATTACGAAGAAATAATAATGCGCACTCTAGTTTAGCTGGTGTGCATCTTCGTGGTGCAAGAAATTTTCGCTATCCGGCACTCTGCCAACAGCATAGTATTGGTGGAAGCGAAAAATTTTCTATCACAAAATTGCGAACGAAAGGCTCATTTAAACCCAGACATCTCAGCAATGAATACAGACGAAACCATCGATCATGATGCGCCCTTAGGGCCTAGTTTGTTGGTCCCGCTGTGTCTTTAGGAATACTGGCCTAGCATCGAGTTTCACCTTCTTCTTTCGTTCGTCTCTTATGCACAGTACGATCAAAACACTCACACTTATTGCTGTCGTTTAGGACAACCTCCGGGGATTACTTGAACTAGACGCTCGCATAATTGTGGCCTGGTGACAGTTTTTTATTTATTTATTGTATGAGCATTCCGTGGAATCAGAACCACTGAAGAGTTGTCGCGTACTTTACATTACACAGCAAGCTGTGCCATAGGTGAAGGTCGGTTTAAGGGTATATGAAAATGTCAGCCAAGATAGTGGTTCGAACCTTGGGAACTTTCGAGCTCTAATCAGACGCCTTAATCCCTCAACCTCCAGACCAGTCTTATTTGAGGTTTTCCAATTAGAGCAATCGCCGTTAAGTGCCACGATTTCATAAGTCAAAACTAAAACGGATTTCGATCACAATCTTTGAAAAAGATCGTTGTCTGGTTTCTCCCGTGAGAGAAACAAATCTTCCTAGCAGACAACGAACGAGTTACCTCCTCCTCAAAGCTGCTTTACAGAGAACTCAATGGATGCCAAAATTTATCCAGTTACAACTAAAAAACGAGGGAAATCAATAAATAAAAGAAGTACACTAAAATTCTTCCAAGGGCAATAAAAAGGCCAGGAAAACAAGTGTACCAATAACTGAAAAAAGACAATTAGCAGCAATTAACAACACAAACATTACTGTGCAACGCAGTGCTGCATAAGTCAAGTCAAAATTTTACTGGGGGGTTTACCACCTATCATTGATTTGTATGGCACGTACCGTGACTTTGTGGAAAACTACATAGGGGGAATCCATAAATTACGCGAGCAGTGTTTTTTTTTTAATTTTTTTTAAAAATTGGTGAGTGAGTCTTTTGGGGGACTCCTTTCCCACTTTTTGAGCATTCGGTGAGATATTTGTTAGCCTCCCCCCTTTTCGACATCGATCTCGTGATTATGGAGACTTTTTTATAGCTCTACTGTTCCTGAATATTGAAATGATGAGGTGAGTTTTCTGTGAACTCCCCCCCCCCCCAAACCCCCTACCGTTTTGGTGATAATTCGTTGGACCTTCCCCCCCCCCCCTGCCATATTCGTGAACGCGTAAGTCGGCCCTTAGATGCGCGACGAAGCTAGGAGATAGGGTTTTTACTGGCTGCGCATTCCGCTCCTATCGTAGCCGCCTTAACCTAACCCGACAGTCCTACCGGGTACAGGGGACCTATAGTTTAAAGTTGAATCCGAACCACGGAAGCGTTCTGGTGTGCTTCACTTTACACAGCAAGCTGTGCCAGAGGTGAAGGTCGGGTAAGTGTCTTTGAAAATCGCAGCCGAGACAGGGATTTGAACCGGGGACCTTTCGATCTCCAGTCAGACGCTTAATCACTGAGCCACCAGACCGCTGCTGACATAATGCAAATGGCGTATGTATTGCGTGCGTCGTGGTGACGTAAGCAGTAAAAAGTCTAAAGTTTTCGCTCGTGAACCACGAGTTATTAATTTTGGGGAACTACGTCTTGAAAACTGCAGTATCTCATCAGTTATATTAAACGGACTTGGAAAAATAATGAGATGAGCGCCAATTAGATGCTCTCTCGCTGTTTCCCAATCATTCTTTTTTAAATGGCGGTGAATAATTCTAGCTCCACTCCGGCCGCCTTTTCATACAGCGGGGAATAAATGCGACTTGCCACATATCCGCTCTCAATGATGTACGAGCCGGCCGAGTGTTGCGTGCGACATAATGAGCCTGCTCTCACGTTAATAAGCGGCCGGCCGCAGCACGCAGCCAAATGCGCTTAGCGCCCTGCACGGGGCCGAACCTAATCGCGCGACACACCGCGGGATACGCTCATTACGGGCGCCTCAGGAGCGACGACGCGGCGGAGGTGTGTCCCCGGCGCGGCGCCAGTGCGCGGGCAAAAAGCAGCGTAACCCGCGCGCCGCGCCAGCGGCAATTACACAGCGGATAACGACGTCTCGAGGAAAGGAGGCCGCCTTAAGAGGCGTCGTTTAAGAGATTACAGGCCGCCGCGCGCGGCGGCTGATTCAATTCACACAGCCACACCTGGCCGGCCATTACGGTCGTTATGCCCGAGAAGGGATCGCGTGCCAGCCGCAGATAAACTCGCGGCGCACTAACAGCTAATAAGGCAGCATCAACCGGTAAAGTCCAACTATACAGATTTTAGACAATTCAATCATATTTATTAAATGATAAAATAACGCCAATGTAACTTTTTTTTGTACGCTTTAATGCCGATACGCCGTTTCGCCTCCCATCAGATGAATCCTCAGCGACGAATCTAATTTTACATTTAGTTTACAAACTTCGACTACTATATGATGTTTATTTAACATAATTCTAAATTCAAATATTTTCTGATCACTTAAAACTTACTATTTACATTAGTGTTCTCCGCCTCGAAGAGAGGCGAAACGTGTACTGCTTAATGCATACAACCGAGCGGGGCGGTGTAACGGTTAGCGTTCTCGCCTCGCATTCGGGAGGACGGCGGTTCGAATCCCCGTCCGGGCATCCAGATTTGGGTTTTCCATGGTTTCCCCAAATCACTCCAGGCAAATGCCGGGATGCTTCCTTCAAAAGGCCATGGCCTAATTCCTTCCCATTCCTTGCCCCCATCCTTGCCCCCTATCCTTTCCCGTCTCTAAAGACCTCGATGTTAAAAAGAGACGTAAAGCAGTTACAAAAAAAAAAAAAAAAAAAAAAATTAATGCATACATGCTTGGTGCATTCAAAACAGTTGCATTGGCGTTATTTTATCATTTAATTTACTGAGCAACTGCTGAAAAATGGTCTACAACAAAGTTGCATTGAATTCAATCATAATTTATATAAAAGATTTACATGGTATCGCTGAATAATACACGGGAACCTACTTCACTCGTTCACCAACCGGCGTATAGCAGAGGAAAGGATCACAATTCGGATCCCCGTTTTGTTTGTATCTGACTCATCTTTCATTTGAGTTACTTTTACTTCGATTCTATTGGAATTAATTCTCTGGTATGTTTTCAAATAGCCTGCGTGACAGAAGTTAGTAAATATCTGATCATATTCCTCAAATTCATTTATTTAGTAAAAAGTTACAGAAACAGTCTCCCAGAGAAGTGTAGCAAAAGTTGGACCCCTGTTAAGAATATACACAAAATTATTATAAAGTCCATAAACACAAAAAAGGAATATGAAAGAGTTTTATTTTAAAAATTAGACCATGTGGTGCAAAACAATTTAGCTTACTTAACATTCATAATATTTGATAATTTAACATCTAGGGGGGAAAAAATGACAAGCTTCCACTCTAGTTAGTTCTTCCACAAATAACAAAAAAAAAACAACTTTTTTTAAACCAAAGTTTCTATTTGTTTCGGCCATTTTGAAACAATATTTCAAATCACTTCTACTAATTGATGAGAAATTAATATGAATTAATGGGGGTTCGGCTTAGGGATCGCTGAGGGGTCTATGACATTGAAGTTTCAGTCATTTAAAAAGATTGTTGAGTGGATATCAAAGTAAACAAATGATACAGAATTGCATTTTACCAAAAACACTGCAGTGAGCAAATTGTTACTCTGTCCCTTTCGAACATTATTAAAACGCTGTCTATTCACCTCTGTAAAAACTTCTTACCGAAAGCACTAATCAGTGTAAATGGCAGGATACTTGTCTCTACCCAACCCTACAATCTTGAAAACATAACATTTCTTTCAGTATCTACCTGTTCGAATACATGCTGCCAGAATGGAACACCGATGCCAAGCGAAATAAGTGCGTGGTCCGACTTATCGTCCAGGGTTCGGGTTTGGTTACCTTCCTCTATAAGTAACTGTTACCCGCCACTTCAGTACGCGTGGCCTTCAAATTTTATTGCTAGAATTGGATAGGCTAGGTAAAGGAGTCCCATAAGCACGGAGTCAGAATAATATGAACGGGGAGCCATCACTATACCTATTTCCACCACTGAATCTGCTTCACAAAGAGAACCCAATTTGCAACATGTTTAAAAATAGCAACAAAACCAAAGTGGTAGTTGTGGGGAGAAGGTGTTAACTGTAGGAGACTACGTACTTTAGTTCATCCGGCAGATTTTGTTTGTGGTTTAAAATTATGTCACTTTCACTGGAGGATATCGCATGCCAATACCGTTTTGTACACAACGTTTTTGTTTTAGCTGTCCTATGCTAAGATACATAGCCTTTGGGCGTTGGAGACCCGTGATCTAGCTACATATAACTGCCCATACGTAAAACATGTCTTTTCTAAGTCTCCCACTGTTATTTTCGTGTCTGTCCCTGGAATTTATCGACAATCATCACAGGGGCTAATTTTAATGTGAACTGTAGTTTTTTAAACTGCTGTACTTGAAATTTATGACCAGATCATGCACAAAATGAGTGCGAAAGAAAGATAGTATGAGCTACCGAAATATCATTACAGAGACTTGTACTTGCTACTCGTCTGTCTGTAACCGTTTTTCAAAATTTTATGACAAAATGTTATTTATACGGAAGAAAGTATCCTATCCTTCCTAGTGATACATAGTATTTCATTGTCAAATTTGATCACTATCGATTTTGCCGTTTAGTTGTGAACAGATTTACTCTCGCAATTATATTGTAATATAAATGTAGATTTGTTTGAGAGGTAAAATACAAATAGAACTGCTTCCTAGCATGTTAGATCTCCAGAAAGAAACCATGAACTCTCAGAAATCCGTGAAACAGTTGGCGAGGAATTATTGTTAGACTTTTTCTTATATAAAGGGATAAAAGCTTTGTTAGGTGCTCCAGAAAATGTGAAGAATGAACACACAAAGTGGTACCGGGGTGAAATGAAAGTTTGGCGTTTTTTCGGTGTCAACAAGGTATTGCCAGCGAGCTGTAATAAGCAGAACTACACCAACATATTGCTGCCCAACTACGGCCAGCCATGTTAGTTTAATTTTCTCGAGCGTAAATGTGTGAAGCTTCCGTTGTGTAATTTTCTTACCCTGTATTGTAACTTCTGATGTTTTTGTAACAAAGATTAACTATACATACTTGTTTACATTACAAATATAGTTAGTACATGCTTGAAGTACGTTTTAATTGTCTTTAGTTTCAGGTAGTTAAATACTTGTTTACGTTTCTTTCTCGAGTGACCTAACCTTCCTAACATGAATCGTGTCCCTGGGGCGGAACGGGGAAATAATCAATTTTACCCCGCTCGTGTGATGCTCTTCGATTACAACTGACAACAGCGCCTCTACATTTTATGTTTCACCTGAAATTATAATCCTTATTCGAAAATTTAAAGAAAGAACGAAATTGACGAATCGGAAGAGGTGAAAGAACACTGTCTTAACAGATTCGCCAGACGAAAAAATAATTAGAAGCCACTATCATGCAAAAAGAGTAAAATAATTTGCCACAGAATAAATAGCACTTAAGAAAGGATATAAAATTAACAATAAAGAAAAGTGAAGTTCAAGAAGATAAATGGAAAAAAGAAGGAGATGAAGAGAGAACCCAAAACTAACGAGGATTTTTCTATTTATACTGTGGTGAATTTTACTCAGAGTTAGTTGAAGGTTGGGTCGCTTGTTCCATATACACAAAATGGGTCCACAATTCCTGTGCAGCAATAGGCAGCGAAGATTATAAGGCGGTTCTAGTGCGTGGATTGGCTTAAGAAAAGTACACCGTCAATGAAAACTGTAATTAAACCTGAATAGTCACTAAAAATAATTAAATATAGAACAAATTTATTTTTTCTGCATTTCCACTAGTTTTATATGTTGCCCGTAATTATTTGTCCTCCCCACCCCGTTCTGCCCTATGCCCGGGGCAGAACGGGACAAATGACATAATTTTTTTGAAAAAGTAAAATATTGTTTTTCTGTTTTCTCGTAATATTATTGTATTTTTGTAATTATTAAATTATAAAGTTTTCATAGAGAAATTTGCAGCTCTCTTAATTAAATCTTTCGTATTTTTAAAATATATTTTCAACTTGGTACCCCGTTCTACCCCAGGTTCAGTAGAAATCAAGGGTGTCTAAATATTTTGGCTGACACTGGGATTCGTTCTAAGGACTTCACGATTTTTATGATAACATCATATTTATCACCAGGTTAACAGACAGCTTGTGTTGTGGGTAAGAATATACGAAATTAGAAAGACATTACAATGTATTTGTAATCTATCGTCATAAAAAGCAACAAAGTTCAGTAAATAATACTGTTCTTCGTGAATACTCACCTTAAGCCTGTGAGATTAGGACACGTAATGAAATGCATATTTACAGAAACAGAAAACGTCAACAGGAAAAATGGTATGGAACGCTTGTTGATGCAAAGAAGAAAGTAGTACCGAATACGATCGAAAGGCGTGAAAAAACAAAAACCAACTCATCTTAGTTTATTGTGGATAAACCTGAAACCTCCTTTTTTTGCCAGGCATTGTGTCTCATTTAATGGGAAAGGTTTCTAGCAACAGCGTCAGTAGCGTATTAGAACCAAACAGATTTATAATGTTGATCAGTATTAACGTAAAATCAGCCTACTTTCACCTACTAAGAGTGTAAGTGCAGGACATCTATATAGCAACGAGTCATGTTTATAGACATAATGAAATAACTATAATAATACCAAACGTATGTACACTTTACAGTCGCTGAAGATGGCCCAAAATAAAATGGTGAAACTGTTATGCTGGCAAAGCAGTCAACATGGTAGAAATGTCAAAAGCTCTGTGTTCTCTGTAAGCAAGGAATGGGAAGGAATTTATCGAAGGACCCATCTCGTTATTCACCTGGAATGCTTTCGGTAGACCTTAGAAATAGAAATCTCGGTTGCCACACTGAGCCTAGTAGGTTAGCGCTAACGTTATTCCTTGACATTAGGGGGTACCCGGGTTGGATCTCGGGTTGGCTATCCACATTTTAGTTTCGCATGGTTTCCCGAAATCACTCTAGCTGAGTTTCCCTATATAAGTTACATAGCTGATGAAAACACAAAAATTAGGATCTACCCCTTTGAGCTTTCCTGATTAGGCTGACTTCAAGTACCAGGTCAGCCGACGAAGAATCAAGCTGTACACAGGAAACTGCAGCGTGTTATGGATGAGAACGCCTATCTCATCTCGAACACATTTAAGCTGCTGCTAACCGAGAGTGGTAGGTGAGCGGTTAACGCGCTGGCTTCGTAGTCTGGAGGACGTCGGTTCGAATCCCCGTGCGGGCATCCCGATTTGGGTTTTCCATGGTTTCCCCAAATCGCTCCAAGCGAATGCCGGGATGCTTCCTTCAAAAGGCCATGGCCAAATTCATTCCCGTTTGTTGTCCCCAGTCCCATCCCGCCTCTAATGACCTCGACGTCGACGAGGCGTAAAGCCATAGGTAAAAAGAAAAGCTGCTGCTCGTTTAAATTAGAAGTTAGAATAATGTCCATTAATTTCACCAGTCAAAAATGGTAAAAACTATTGTCACGAAGAAATCGTAATCACTGTTCCAAAAACACTCTATTTATTCTTAATTCCATCCATTAACAAAAACAACATTCACATATGGATAACGTCACTGCTGGATTTGATTTATGACACAAATTACGAGCATATTAATGTCTCCCTACTAAGGATCTTCAGACACGCGCACGTGAATTGCAACATTTGCCGCTCAACTCTTAGCTGTTTACTACCGCTACCACCAAAGATCTTAACACTACTTGGCGATGCTAGCTTATTATATCCTCAAAGAACATACATACTACAGCTTGGGGAAACTAAGATACAAAAAATTAATTTACATACATTAGTACAATTATTTATAAATATAAACAATTATTTTTTTTTAAATAAAAATGATTGGTGGGGTTGGATATTGTTACAATCTGTGAACTCATGAATGCTAATGACCGAACCTTGACGCACATCTACCAGACTCCGTGCTATTTCGTGAAATACGAGAGATAACCTGCTGATGCATTAAGGTAATAGGATACAAATGTAACGGGAATGCACTGTTGAACAGAAAATGAGACCATACACAGGATTCAGAACTGGTGTGTTAATTTTGTTCACGATTAGTTGATAGTCTAACTCGCGGACAGTCACAAAGGTCTAGCTGTGTCGTTAATGGCCGCTGGTGATGGCGGAAGGTGGCAATTACATTAGCGAGAGTTCGGAACTGTTGTGGTTCGGTATATGAAATCCGCGGAGCATACAGACAAAGGCGGGTGGGCGCTGGGCGTTATGCAGCGGGGAGGCTGCGCATTAAACGCGGCCGCTCCTTGTCTTTCAGCGTTACCCGCTGTGGCTTTAAACATTTAAAACGAGAGCGCCGCCAGCCTGCATGTGACGGCCGTCCGCCGTTACATAATACTCTCAATTTAAAGTCTGTTTGTGGAATTCCGTGTTGTGTTATATTACTTCAAGCGGAACGTATTTCATAATTACGGTTACAGCATTTTAAAAAGCAAATAATTTAACGTTCTCGTGCGCTAGACAGCTATTAATTTTGAGCGGTCTCTCACATAATCGCGGTAATTTTTTTAAAAATGTTTTTATCTCTCTCATCTGGAGGGAGTGTTCGACGGTAACTGTTAAATTAATAACGGTTGTAACGATATTTTATTTCTGCTAGTAAGCTACATCTTCATGCGGTCTCTGTACAACAAAATTCACGGTTAGCCACTTTTTATAATATCTGCTAAGAAACACTTGGATTATTTTTTAAGTGTGTCCGTAACAATTTACGTTATCAATAAAATTCCGGTTCTTTAGTTTTTATGACTTATTTAGCTAAGCGTAAAATATTTTGTCACAGCCCAAGTGTTCTTGAAAATTGCTATTAAAGGTCAAAAAGTATGCTAGTAAAAACGGAAATGCATTACGTACTTTAAAACAAGTTTTATTAAAATAGTCTGTAGCCCAGCTCAAGTTACCATATGTTTTCATATTTATGTCAGTCCATTTCGGGTGTAAAAAAAAGTCTCCAGATCAATCCCCTAATTCCCGAAACATTTCTCTTACTCGTAGAACAGAAAAAAAGTTAGAGAATTGCTATATGTTACAATACTTTCGCTCAAAATCTGCCGAAGTACAGCAATGCATTGTGACAAGCTCTCATCAAGTACATTGAATTGAGACCAACAATATTCCTCCTTTATATATAATATTTCCACTTTCTCTAATTAAGTATTATTTCTATAATTGAAGTAATATGAGTTTCTTATATTGCTCCATCCAGTGAACAGAAAATTTTCGTATCAGTTTTTTTGGAATAGCCTAGTGAGTTCCAGCAGTATATATCACAGACCAAGATGAAAATGCATATTTTTAATTTCTGTGTATATTACACTGTAGAAAAACTATTTCAATGGTTCAAAGACCAGTTTTTTTTTTTTTTAAATCCTAAATTATGTTTAAGTTTATCACGCGGGAACTCGTGTAGCACTGTTAGATAAATATTGAGATTAATTATTTCGCAGTTTAGTTGTTATACTTATCTGATTCCGGTGATGGTTTTTGCCTATTTATGTCATTTATTTAGATAGTTTGGTCTACACATTTTTCGTATCCACGCAGATTGAAAATGATGATTTTAGTTTTAACTTGAGAATAAGCTATTACTAATAGACGTAAATATCTGATGTAACTCACGGATTACTGTTCATGATTACCGGCAGCTAGTATGTAAAATGATACATTAACAATAATTACCGTAACAACGGCCTTTGGGAGTTAAGTTTGTAAGGTTGCTGGTATATTTTATTTTACTCTATAGATGTCATGTTATGGCTGTCCATTTATGTTCATTAAATGATTTTGTGATTTGAATTGCGCATCATGAGCCCAGCAATACAAGCGGCTACAGAAGATGGCGTCCACCAGTCTTACACAGATCAAGAAAGCTGAAACAAAATAAGCACGGCATACGTATAGAATACTGCCACTACCAGCATAAATAAAATTAGCATTGGGAGCTCTTTAATTAAAATTATTTATTCCTCCTCCTCGATATTTTGCATCATTATTCTTGATACACTTAACGGGAATATTCGTTTGTCTCAACTTTCAGAGAGTCTACATCGTAAACATCAGAGATCATAATTTCATCGAAGAAATGAAACGGACTGATAAACCTTTGGAAAAACACAGAACATTTTTATCACACTAATAATCCAATATTTATCATTATAATAATTTACATATAACTCATAACCTTACAAGTTTTCTTTGTGATCAAATTTTTATGTGTATATATGTAGCTACTTATAAAAACAGTTTAGGTCAGGTGTGTTTGGTGGTCATGACGAACATTTACTTATATTTCTGTTTTCCACAAACAATTTCGTATTTACTCAAGACAGATGGAAGAATGCAGGTAGTAATTTTCTTAACAGTTAACATGGAGCCTAAGTTAATTTGGTACCAGTGCAGCAAATTACTCACGGTAGCTGTTTATGATGTTGTTTACAGACTAGTCTTAAATACGTGTCGTATACGTCTACAATAAACAAATGGCGATAATGCTGTTACTAGCTATCGGATAACAGAAAGCTGCATGATCCGTTTTGGTCATTTATGCACGAATTTACTATGTTCGCCTTACGTTCTTCGCATTACTGGATATTCCTTCCAATTATGCAATCCCGCGAAGCATGCAGCAAGCAGTTCATCGATGCACCAATTGCGGCTCTCTCTAACCTCGGGAGTTAGTTAGCCATATCTTGAAGTAATTGGGAGTAACAATCAAAAATTTGATTTTCTCTTGATGGTCTCATTCTTTGCATCACGGGAATTCCTACGTGCACTTTTAGTTATTCTGCATTTATTAAGTTTATTTCACTGTTGCCTGTTAATAAACGGTATTATTTGCTTATGAATGATTAAAACAGAGTCAGCCATCATTATCCACAATGTCTCTTCACAATGAAATGGTACAAGTGTGTATGGTCTGGAAAATGGAGATCAGCTCTCCAAGGTTTGTGTTTAAATAAACCATCAAATACACGGTATACAGTGCCTTTGAAATATGTTCTGTGAAACGATTGTTCATATAAAATTTTCGTGTAATATCCTTCATCCTGTTTATATTTTCAATTGTGGCGAAATATTACTCAGATAAAAAATTAGATACAAGAAAGAAGAGTTAGAGAGGATTTATTGTCTGCCCTATACTATTTCAATTTCTGATGCAGTATTAATTATCTTCGAATTCCCATAGTAATGGAAGTATGATACGACAGCTCTCCTTCCAAAATTAACTCAAAAACTGCCATGTTTCACAGCGAAAATATGGCGTCAATAGGAGGAACTAATAGATTAGTATACACACTAGAATTATTTTTTTTATTTATGGCTTTCCATCTCGTCAACGTCGAGATCATTAGAGGAGGGATGGGACTTGGGACAAGGAATGGGAAGGCATTCGGCAATGTTCTTTTAAAGAATGGATCCCGGAATTCGCTTGGAGTGATTTGGGGAAACCATGGAAAACCCAAATCTGGATGCCCTGACGGAAATTCGAACCGGTGTCCGCCCGAATGCGAGGCCAGAGCGTTAACCGATCACCCACCACGCTCGGTAATTAAGTCGGACTACAATGTGCTGAATGCTAAGAGTTGTAGCTATTCTCACAGCCATCTGACATTGACTCATGGTTTCTACATGTTTACAAGAATGTGAGAAGTTGTACAAACACCCTTCGCTACTTTCTCTGAAAGGAAGATAGTGGCCATGATAAAATATTTAACATCCATTTTGGTTCAGGAAGTTACCAAACCGAGTTACTGGACGCAGGAATGTGCTCCCCGTCCGCCAACCCATATTTCGGTTTTCCATGGTTTTTCCACTGTTTTTACAATACAGGTGAATTCCAAGCTGGTTCCTTTAAAATATCATGGCGGAATTCCTTCTTCCAGTCCTTTCCCTCCTCTCATGACGTACGCGAGGCGTAAAGCCACAAGCCAACAAAAGAGGAAGTCTGACAAATGGCTGTCTTAAGCTATACAAATATAATTACTTAGTTTTTTTTTGAACAGTTTGACCAGGGTGTCGCGAAAACTGCGCCCAGTGAAATCACGTCCGATATACCAGCTTGGACCGTTTGATGCTCTACCGACTGGATATGAGTGGGGGATGGAAGGCGAGTGCAGTTTGTGGGGCAGTGTGTGTCGCTCGTTGTTTGTGTGCAATCTGGTGTTGTTGCAGCGCTGCGTCCGACAACAGGGCGGCGAGGCGAGGCAGCGTGTGTTTGCTCTGCGCGCCCGACAGGCTACTGTGCGTGCTCAACCAGCTCTCGAACACCGCCTCACGTCTGCCCGGTTTACTCTGCTAAGATACCACACACGCTCTTCACACAAATTAACCGCCGAGTATTATATTTCAGCTACATCCTAGACAACGATTTGCAACAAAAAATCATAAACTTCATCACAGTTAAGGGAATTAAACATAGTACCTCCAGACCACCTCTTGTCACACAAGAAACGGGCTGTAAAACATTCTAGCTAAACCTACCCTCCTGTACGGCAGCGAGGCCTATACACTCCCCAAAGGTGACGAATGGACACTAATGATCGCCGAGATACGATTCATGAGAAGATTAGCTGCTTACACACTACAGGAAAATATTATATGACATCCTTAAGAACCTCAGCTTAAACCAGTTTTCAAAACTGAGCAAAACTACATAACATTTCGGACAGACCATGTGCTACGTATGAAGACGGACCGGATGCCGTGAAAAATCCTCAAATACCAACCTAGAGGCAGGGGAGACGGAGGAAGACGATCAAGAAGATGTATTGAGACCCTAGAGGAGAAGATGATATACTTCGGTTACATCGCTGGACGGTAGTTAGTTGCTTCGAGCCCCGATATTGGAAGGAATTATCGGTAACAGGACTTGTTCGGCAGTCTAGGAGAGGTGGTGGTGCACGATTCCTAATCGAGCGTGGAGGGTGAGCGGTAACGCTCTGGTCTCGCATTCGGGAGAACGCAGGTTGCAATACCCGTCCGGGTATCCAGATTTGGGTTTCCCCAAATAACTCCAGGTGAATGCCGGGATGCTTCCATCAAAAGACCATGGCTGAATTCCTTCCCGTTCCTTGTCCCCAACCCCACACCGCCACCGATGACCCCAACGTCGACGATGCGTGAAGTCATATGTAAAAAAAAAGGTCCTGAGCTAAATCCCAAACCTCTCCGTAACGAGTATCAAGGAAGGATATACATTATTGATGATGAATCGTCCTAGAAGTTGTATGCTTCCAAGAGTGGACATAATATGGATGGCACCAGGTTTCATCCATATCCTTCTCTCCTCTATAGCAAAATACACCACCGAACGCACATACCATTATCGTTATATACCAAAGAGTAACACTTGCGAAGAATTCCACAACATGAAACCCGCCCCTATCTCGAGAAGTTGGTTACGATGGGTTTTATTTCGAAATGATTGATAATGGAAAAGTTACAAGTGGCACCTTAAAAACCAACGGGCACAGGAAAGCACAGAAACTATTGAAACGAAGGTTCCTATAGTTAATAAGAATTGTAAAAATTTAGTTCCTCGACGTTTGTGATAATTAGATGGCGAGGACAAGTTTTTGCAAAGCGTACAGTGCACGATTATGTATTGTCAGTTTCGAGTGCATTGAAATACTAGAACCACAGTCTCATTAAGTATTGAATATAGTATGCATATAATAAAAATATAGATACAAATAACGTTTCACTGAAAGTTATTTCTTACTTATGTGAATATGATTAAATTATGCGGGAAGGACCCTAACATTGATGAAATTACATAAATGAATTCGATGATTGTTGGAAATTGAATTACATTTTTAACTTAGAACCTCTCAAAAGAAAGAGTGTCGTATTTGGGCTAAAATAGTTCAATCGTGTGATAATATCCTGCTTTTTGCTACGACGGTGTTCTTGAGCTTTCTCAACCCGAGGAAATGTAAATAATAATAATAATTTTACTGACTACTAACTTTTTAGCTGTGTGTTTATAAATAAGCAATCTTACCCATTGTTATCGGCAGATACCGCAGTCCCCTGAGCCCCATATCTAGAAAAAGGCTCTCATAAAACAGACATTAACTTAAATCCTAATAATTACGCCGCTGTCTCTGATGCTAAATAGAAACGTATTTCGTGAAGAGAATTATAGGAACAACGCAGTTATATCCGCGAAATACCAGGTTTTTGCTGATCGTTAAAATATTCATGACTTTTAGAAATTTTGACTTATAGTTTATACTCTCTTATACCCTTATTAGTTAGGAATACAATATTAATTTTCTGTGAACAATTTTTACTAATTACTTTTTTGATGCCATTAATTAAATTAGATTCAAACTTTTAAAATTCCGCCTGCTGACCACCTGACACATACTCGCGAGTGAGAGGTTCATAAACAGTGTGCTATGAAATTTATTTGGTGCGATACAAGGCAGGAAAAGTGCATCAAAAAGTTGAAATTATTTTTTGGGTGTAACTATCAGAATTTCAAGAAAGAGTTAGAAGGGTATTTTGTGCGGAAGTGATGTCAGACATAAGAAACATATGGGAGTAAAACTTTCAGAGGCGTCTGAGAAAATCTCGAGAGTAAATAGAAGTTTTGGCGTTCGAGAACCTCAATTACATTTTTTCCCCGTCAAGAAATACGTTAGCTACCAGACTCCATCGCTCTGAAAAGGAGGGAGACTGCGTTGAAACATAACGTAATATAGGTGTGATGTTAGTTTTCGAATAAATTATTATTTGAAGTTGCCTGCGCTTGGTGTAAACAAACAGGTTGTGAGGCGGAGCGGCCACTTATGATCAGCTACAGGTAGCCCGCCACATCGCACGCCAACACAGCGCTCCGCGTCGCCTTGATTTTATTATTACCACTTATTAACATAATTGTCGTCGTTCGGCTTTACAAAACACAATGGCCCCATTGTATGCACGCCGCCGACTGCCGCTAGGACCATAAATAATGCATTCGTTCAGTTGAAATATGTCGCGTATCCTATACACAGTGCGCTTACGTCGGCTCCAATTATAAGCCCCGCGGCCGCATATCTCACCTTTTAGCGACGATTACGAAGGCGAGGGTGGGTGGCTCCCACTGCTCCCGCGCACACAATTAAGACTCCACCCCCTTCCCCTTACTGCAATATTCTTACATACACAACAGATACTGGTAAGAATAAGCCATGACTGTATACACAAAATGGTATGCATACGAACTAGCTCAACATTTACAAGATACTCATAGTAGAAAACGAAAAAACCAATGAATAACTCCCATAATTAATGTTGCTGGAATACACTGATCAGCCAAAACATTATGACCACCTACTTAATAGCATATTGGTCCACCTACAGCAGCGATTCGGCGTAGCATGGATTCTACAAGTCCTTGGTAGGCTTACAGAGGTATCTGACACCGGATTTCTACGCACAGATCTCGAAATTCCCTTAAATTACGGACCAGCGGTTTGTGGGAGTGGCTTCTGGGAACGAGCATCTCTAAAGCGGAGAGGCTGGTCGGCTGTTTGCGTGCTAGTGTAGTGAGAATCTACGGAAAGTGTTTGAAGGACTCACGCCACATCACAGAACTTGGAGGTCGGAGGATTGCCTGCTTTGTAAAGCAGGGTGATCTGTGGTAGGTCTGATGGATGACTTCAATTCTGGTGCTTCAGATTCTGCCACAGATCACCCCCTATCCTGCATTACAGAGCGGGCAAACCTGCGACCTCCATGTCCCGTGGTGTGGCGTGGGTGTCCACCACATTGTCGCCTACTTGTCCTCACCGTCCTTCAAACACTTTGCACAGATGCTCACTACAGTAGCACGCGAACAGCCGACCATCCTCTCTATTTCCGAGATGCTCGTTCCCAGTAGCCGCACCAAAATAACGCTGGTACAAAATTTAAGGGAATTTTGTGACCTGTGCGTAGAAATCTGGTACCTCTGGAAACCTACCAAGGACTTGTAGAATCCACGCTATGCCGAATCGCTGCTTTATTGCGTTCGATAGGTGTGGACCAATATGCTAATAAGTCTCTAGCAGGCCCAGCAGGCAGCGAAGTCCCCTGAGGAAGACATAAGGCCTGGTAGAAACGTTGGGAAGAAGAAGAAGAAAAAGAAGGAGCATTTCGACGCAGCGTGAAACTCGTGAAGCTGTTTATACCAATATGACGGCTGCGAAAACGACAAATCTTTTATGCTAGTAAGTAGCAGGTCACAATGTTTTGGTGATCAGTGTATGTAAGCGAAGCCAGTGCGTGGAGAATTGAAGCAACATGTGAGGGTAATTACCATTAACTAGCCTCAAATCCCGTAATTAAATAACGGGTTGAACGGAGTCCTCTTGCAAGTTATTCATTTCCAGTCGCTTAGTTGGAATAAAATTTCGCTCAATACGATTCCTCGTGCCTTACACTATAGCAAGAAGTTTCAGTTGTCATCCTGGTCCAGGTTGCATTTCAACCTGACCACTAAGACTGATTATATTGCCGCTTCAGAATCAAAGCTTCAATTTCATGCGCATAAATACATTCACTGTAACGCATGTCAGTGACATCATTCATCGAGATTTAAACTTGACCCAAAATCTTCAAAGTTCTTACAGCTTTCATTTTCGTGTTTCAGATCCATTTTATGTTTGAACGGCTGACATAATTACATGCGGCTGAAATATGTGTCACTGAAAACAAAGGAAATTAAAAATAAATCTTGACAACTTACGAAATGCCGTATAAGTTTTAAGCGTGGTCTAGGTCACATTGATTTCGAACTCACTTTCATTCGAACTAAGTAATGTGGCGTTCATGAAAACAAATTATTTAACAGAAAAAAATTTAATTACTTATTCCCCCTGTGGTACTCCAAATGCCAGTTGTCATTCTGACCCATGTTAAATTTCAATATAATCCTTAACATCCGCTAACATTGTTGCTTGAAAATTTTAACATTTATCTTGTATATCTTTTGGCTAAGAATTTATTGAACAAATATAAATGAAAATATTAATTTAATGTTAATTTAAATGCATTACACACTTTTCTTTCAATATTCTGGCAACTCGTTTCTTCGCGGATGCTAACTAAATAGAACTGTTATTAAGTCACCCTCGTAATCTAGAAATTTCTATGGCTATATCAGGAAACTGAGGGGAAGGGAGGGTGTAGAGACACTTATAGATAAGGATGGAGAAGAAGTTACTGACGATTTGAAAAAGGCAGAGATTTTAAGTAACTGGTTCAGTGAAAGCATTAGGGACAATGAATCAGAAACAGGAGGGTCTAATTCCGAGAACGAGCTTAACAACACAATTACAAATGACGATAGTAAAAAATTTGATATCCATCCTGAGGAAATCATGAAGGAAATAAGAAAGCTGAAAAAAATAAATAAAGGGGCTGGTGAAGATAATATTACTACAGATATCTTAAAGATAGCCGGATGTGACATGGTACCTTATCTTGAAATATTATTTAAATTGAGTCTAGACACTTGCTGCTTACCACAGGACTGGAAAAGTGCAATAGTAGTACCGGTTCATAAGGGAGGGGTGAGAAATAGAGTTGAGAATTACAGGCCAATCAGTTTGACATCAGTGGTAGGTAAATTAATGGAAAGATTGATATGCAACCACATCAGAAATATATGTGAGGAACGTAAGTGGTTTTCAAGCAGGCAACATGGTTTCAGGCAAGGATATTCATGCGAATCTCAGTTGGTGGGATATATGCAAGATATTTCAGATGAAATGGACAAGGGAGGCCAAATTGATAGTGTAGCACTAGATCTGTCTAAGGCGTTTAACAGAGTAAGCCATAGAATGGTAGTAAATAAGGTAATTTTTAAAAGGTAAAAAACAGAAAGTTAGGGTAGGAAATGTAGTATCAAAAGAAGTTGAAGTAAAAATGGGTGTGCCACAGGATAGCGTATTGGAACCATTGCTATTGATTATTCTAATGAATAATTGTGTTGATTGTTTACTATCTGAAATTAGATTGTTTGCAGATGACATAATGCCGTATAAAAGAATCAAAACGATAGAGGATTGTAAACAGTTGCAGGGTGATCTGGACAGGATATCTAGTTGGGTTGGTAAACATGGAATGAAGATAAATGCAAAGAAGAGTCAGCTTATTAGATACACAAATAAAAAACAAAAGGTTAATTATGAATATAAGGTGGGGAAAGAATTGCTTGCTGAAGACTTGAAATGTAAATATCTTGAAATTACTTTCGATAACAAACTTAACTGGGCAGGACACATAGGACAGGTGGTAGGAAAAGGTTTCAAAGTTCTACACTTGTTGGAGAGAGTGATGAGGGGATGTACGAGAGAAGTCAAGGAATTGGGTTACAGGACTTTGGTCAGACCGTTGCTCGAATATGGTGGTGTAGTATGGGATCCTTATTTTACGTATCAAATACATTAGTTGGAGAGGGTGCAAAAAAGGGCTGCTAGATTGGTTTCTGGAAATTATCGCAGAATGCAATCAGTGACGGATATGATAAAGGAGCTGGAATGGGATTCATTGCAAGATAGGAGGAGAATGAGGAGGGTCATGGGAGTGTACAGGGCATATACTGGCGATGATGCATGGAAAGATATTGCAATAGGTATGAAAAGTAGTGCATGGAAGGGAAAAGATGACCATGACCACAAGCTGGCACTTGATTTCAGGTACAAGGGTGTGGGAAGATTCTCTTTTTTAGGTAAGGGTGTCAGGGATTGGAATGAGTTACCAAGAGAAATGATGAATAATTTACCGAAAACTTTGAAAGAATTTAAAGATAAAATTTGTAGAGGGCAAATGTAGGTAGGTGCAGGATAGGGGGAAGATGGGTATGTAGGGAAATTGCCACCGGAGCCTGTGCTCCATTGCAATTAAAATTAAATTATTTTTTTTTAAAAAAAAACCTCTACTATTAAGTAATATCGCTGCCCGTTGTTAATCCAACAGTGAAGGTTTGATGTGTGACGTAACAGCGAGACAGACAAAGTGACGAAGATTAGGGTTTTGTTAGTATAGACCAGTTTAAATGTGCGTCAAAAATGGATATCAGCTACGGCGGTAGCAGTAATTTATTCTCGAAATGTTTCAAAGGAAAAACGAATAATGATTAATTACTATCTTCTTTACCGATTTTTTTAGTTGTGTCACAAAACTTTCTATGATTAAATTATTAAAATTTTAGGTAGTCTGTTTGTAAATAAGTGCATTTGATTTTAAGACGAAAATGTTTATTGTTTTTAAAAAGGTTATAAGTAAAGAATAATTCCAAAATTGATTGACTATTATTTATTTGATTCATATATATCGTTATTACCTACGATTGTTGTTAACTATCTCTGAGTTTTTAATAAACTTCCCAGTTTATCTTCCATCAAAAAATTCTTTAGTTATGTGGTGACCTAGTTGAATTAATTACTACAGAGTGTAGAGCATAAGCTATTTATCTTTTTTTTATGCCCTTACGCCTCGTTGACGACGAGATCATTTGGCCATGGCCTTTTGAAGGAATCATTCCAGAATTCGCCTGAAGTGATTTGGAGAAACCATGGTAAACCCAAATCTGGATGCCACACGGAGATTCGAACCCGTGTCCTCACAAATGCGAGGCCAGAGCATTAACGCTCACCGAACACACTCGCTAGAGCGTAAACATCTCCATACATGAAATTATTAAACCAAAAGTCTTAAAAAAAAAAAACATGTAAATTTAAGCGAGCGTCGCATTGTGATTTTTTATATCTCTGTCTTACATTATAACTTTTTATCTTTGCCATTCGTATTTTAATGCAGTTACTTCTCCATCACACCTTATACCTCTTAGCTGACATCGAAGTTATACTTCCTTTTACCTATACAAGTGCAAATAAAACCAAATTCAATTATTCATTTGAAATTTACACTTCCCTCTAAAAATATAAGCGACAAACCTAACAGCAGACAAACTAGTTTCTAGTTTTCGCCGGAGTTGTTTCATCTTTTCCATACCTCGCTTCATTTCAGAACTACAGTGGCTTACCAAATGTTCATCACATGTGAGAATTACCACCAAAAATTAGTTTTCTTCTGATGCAAAGCGCTTCAGAAGATACAGACTAAATTCAGCCCTTCTGGTATTCCGATCAGTACTCATCATTATTGGTACCCACCTTTAAGTGAATTTGTGTAAATGTATCTGATTTTTCGTGATTGCCTTCACACTTCCATATCTCTCTCCGGTTGCTCCACTAGTCTCAGGAATAGCTATCCGAGTGTCTTCGTGAGTAAGGTCTGGAGATTGAAGAGGTGTCTGCAGTGAGATGTTCTTTATGCGACGACGTGCTTGAATGAAATTAAATATTACTGTATGACCCTCATAGAAGAATTTATTCCGCTTGAATACTGATGGCTTTAAAAATGTATCATTGCCTAACTGAGCATGCAATGTGCCCAAAATTCCTGTTGATTCAACTCCTTCATATTCTATAAAACTATGCGTTGCAAAATAGTGCATGAGCACCCTGCCTAGTTATCGTGATTAAAACTAAAATCCAAACGACTGTAAAAACAGGAGTTTAATATGAGTCGTGACAATTCACTCACGAAGAGCGTTCAAATATCCCGCGCCTATGTAAGTAGTCACGTTTATATTTGAGCGGCTCCCATACCACCTAAAATTGATTCGCTTGGCCAAATGGATAATTGCAACTAGACAAATACATTCAGTACTTTTACCATGTTGGTGAGATGTAAATTCGTGTGCTCTTAATGACTTGGTGACGGGGTTTCTATCGGAGGTGCAATCCGCCCCTATCGTAGTCGATTGGTATCTTCATAGATTATGGTCTCACCGTCACCCGTGTTGCGTGTGCCTCCAGTTAGCCGTTTGACGATGCGCGACCAATAACCATACAGATACATCAGAGTTATGAATAAAATTGACTATAAAATATGGAGTCATAAAAACATTGTGAACGTAACAAAACACAAAAATAAAGCGAGTTGAAGGATCAGGGATTGTAAATGCCCCAAACAAAAACGACTTTAACTCCTCATCGTCAGTGCATCCTAAAGGTTTATTAATAATAATAAATAATTATCGAAGAGGAAAGTGAAATCTTAACTAAAAACCTGTACGGAGGCTGGTGGCTGAGATGTCACGTTCCGCCTTGCATTCGGGGAGACATGTGTTAAAGTCCCCGTCCAACCTTACGTTTTTTTTGTGACTTTTCGCATCGTCGACATGGAAGTCATTAGAGGCGGGATAGGAGTGGAGGCATGAAACGAGGAGGAATACGGCCTTCGCCTTTTGAAAGAACCATTGAGGCATTCGCCTTGAGTTATTTAGGAAAACCATGGAAAATCGGAATCTGGATAGCCAGACGTGTATTCGAAGTCAAGATTTCCCGAATTCGTGGCCGCAGAGTTACCGCTCACCCACCATCCTGTTTCCCATGTTTTCCCGGAATGCCCAGTAGGTTATTTCAAAGATTGTATGGCTGAATCCCTTCCCGTTCCTTGTCCCCATCCTTTCGCCTCTTCCTGACGGATCCAACCAACCTTCGTGTTGCGTATACAGACAGACGTAAGACAACTTTAATGCAGTACGAACCAATAAATATGAAATATAATGGGTTATTCCTTAATGGCAATGTGTGTCTGTATTAACAGAGAATGAGAAAGCGTCAGAACGCTATTAATTCAAAGTGATTCCCGTCTCATTTTATGTTCTAGACAGTTTGGTTTCAGAAACATCTATTGCTTCGTTCGTTTGATTTTAAGAGATAAAAATGTTTAATCGCAGTTGACAATACAGCGCGTACAGAATATTCAGATTTTCCCATAGAACACTGAATCTGCTTGGTTAGAATTAACATTTCATGATGTCACACTCAAAGGTAAACGGAAATATATTGTTCCGGAGTTCCAAGTGGGAGTCTTACAAGTCAGGGATTGGCTGCGTTGTTAGCTATATCCTGTTTAGCGAGCAACCTCACTAACAAGAAAGTTCAACAGACACATCAAAAACACAAATATATCACTCAACTGAAAACATGTGCTCTCACCTCTTGCAGGATCGTGGGTAGCATAGAAAATTGAGATAAGTAGTATGACAACCGCTATTCTGAGCATTCCTTAGGATAGTCATAGCGTCGTGTTCTACCTCAGGCACAAAACATTCTAGTCAACAACTATCTCATGGTTTTTGATGTGATATTGAACAGAAATGTGTATTATCTGAAATCTGACTTTGAAAGAAGCTCGCTTGTTTATTTTGGAGAGCTTGAAGTCGCTGTTCCGTTAAAACGATTTTAACTATTGTAAATTATTATTTCATCACCCTGAATTCAGAGAAATCTAACGCTCATCACTGTAATCCTAATCACTGAGTAGAGGAATATATGGTTATTTTTCTTAATTTTGGCTGTACGCCTTGACAATTATTTTGGTTGCTTAAAATAATAACACCGACGGAGTACTTTTACGTAGGTTTACTTTTTCGTGAGATCTCAATAACATTTCACACAGAATAGGCCTCATCACGACCAAAGACACTAAGCACAGTACACACAAATGTTCCACTATGTTTAACTATTGACTGACAACTCAACTTTCAACTAACTCGTTTCTGCCGCTCCTTTTACATGGATGTTACAGAAAATCGCATAATAACCCAGAGAAAGCCACCTGATGTTTCTCGAACGGCGACAATGCAGCTAACTATCAAAACTACATTAAAACAATCAGAATTAATACCAAAATCATTCGTAATCATCATGAAAAACACGGAAATGAAAATTAAAGATATTTACAGATATTTGCACACAAAACTATCACCATAAACCAGTCCAAACCGTAGCGAATTGTCCTCCAAACATCGTATCCCACTTCATCAATTACAATTACAAACTTTTAATTAATATTTCGTACATAATACTGTCCTTGATCGTATTACATCTCATACACAGTTTTTGTTCATAAAACAATGTTCATTTGCAAAACATATACACAAATTCACAACTAACCACAAGAAAAAATCTAAAAAACCAAAATTAATCAATCCCCAGCCTGCTATACATATCTCTTAAAATAACATTTCATTAAAGGTCTGGGCCTGTGGGCCGTTATAGCCTCCTCAACATCGAGATCATGAGAGTCGGGAAAGAAATGGGGACAAACAACGGGAAGGAACTCAGCCCTGGCCTTTTCGAGGAACCACCCCAACATTCGCCTAGAGTGATTTCGGAAAGCCGTGGAGAACCGAAATCTGTGTGGCCCGACGGGAATTCCTCCAGATTGTAAGACCAGAAGATTACTATTCACCCACCAACCTCGGTGGCAGCGTTTTATCATACAGGTGACACCCAAGATCTGCAAGTCATCCAAAATTGATCTCTTACTATTGTTACTACGGATTAAAAGAACTTTTGCCACCATACTTTGTGGGCTGTGTTGGTCATTTGGAAGAGCTATCGAATGTCAACATTACTCGAGTGTTGTTGTGTTTTCGCCTATGGGGATGGTCGAGACGGATGGATCAGACCACCCAATTCCAGTACTAAAGGGATGGCAAGTCACGGAATTCGGAACTTCCTTGGTCCTCTTTATGAGCCGTTAAGAAATTGGCAGCTACAACGTTTACCGAAGTTGATGAAGGACTGGCTCTATCTACGAAGCTGGCCTAAGGATGCAATAAGAAGAATGGTAAGATTTTCCCTTCGTTTCAATCACGAACAAAGATTCATTCATAGAGCGGTTAATGGTTTCGTGGGAGTGCTACTGTAATGCATATACCTTCAACCGTGACGGTCATTTTGATTGCTGAGTAAATAACTTGACCTGCTTTAATTGTATGAACTACCGTCGTAGAATTATTACAACTTCACTTCTGAAATATTACCATCAAGGTGGATTTTGGTTCACATCAACAACTATAAAAATCCCGTAATCGAAGAGAGCAATTATAAATAAATATAATAATAAAACCCCCATCGATATCGTCGTGTCTCTTCTGAATTTCTTCTAGGTCGAAGGTAGCAAAAATCTTTTATCCACGAATATCCTTTTGATAGGTTATTATAAAAATTGTAGATTGAATAATTCTATACAGAAAAGGTCGAATATAATTTTTATGTTCGACCAACCGTTTCTAATATATGCGGCTAACAACAGCGAAACGTTCACGTCAAAGTATTCTTTTCGGAACCACCTTGAACGTAAAATGCAAGGCTCGTTTTTTCCTAAGGTTTTCTCCAGTACACCTTAAGCCATGTTTCCAATAAAAAGATATGTAAACCCTTACTTTTTTTCTTGGTCATTGTCGTCAAACAATGTTTCTTCATCTGCTTCGTTTTTATTTCACCTTCTACAATTTCACTTCTCTCAAATAACGTCTTAAATAATCGATAGTGTTCGTTCCTCGTATTTTTCTCTATCGATATTTTGAGAGACGTATGGAGAATGATCACCAGAAGTGGCGTTGATACATGCTTGACATCGACAACGACAATAACAAGAGAGCATGGCCTTTCTGCAGCCACAACTACATCCGCAACACAATTCTACAGGTGAATATAGCCTGGTCAATAGTTTTCCACTGAAGTTTCGTGTTCGGTGTTCCATTCATCACCATAAGAAAACGTGCTTCATTCTCAAAATTATGTTCAGAGGGAAATTTTCTTACTGAAATTCCTCTGCAAAAACTGCAAATTTGAAGTTTACGTAACAATCTCAGAAATGTTATTGTTCCTCTATCGAAGAGGGCAAAGGTCGTATCACATCCAGTGATATCATTAAAAATAAGAGATGTTCTTTACAATTAGTATTATTGATAATGCTGCGAAAAAAAAAGATATCTGTATCAATTTTTCATTTGTTCCGTTTGACGAAAAGCAAAAATACTCTCATTTGGGGCACGTGCTATTAGAAGTTTTTTCCCCTTATTGCTTTACGCCTCGTCGACGGCTAAGGTCATTAGAGGCTGGATGGGACTGAGGACAAGGAACGGGAAGGAATTCGGCAATGGAATTTTTGAAGGAAGCATCCCGGCATTCAGCTGGAGTGATTTGGGGAAACCATGGAAACCCCAAATCTGGACGCTCGGACGGGGATTCGAACCCGCGTCCTCCCGAATGCAATGCCAGAACGTTAACCGTTCACCCACCACGCTCGTTGAAGCTATTAGAAGAATTAACAGATTTACATCTTCTCCAACAGCTGTATTATCTATTGTGGTCGAGATAATTAAGGTACTGTGATGACTTGTGGATCTCAACGCGAGGTTATTCTATTCGAGCCCCGGCGATGAATAAGTTTTCTTCACGCGACAACTTGAATGTCGGTCATCAGGTCGTTAAGATTACACGAATGTACATTAGAGACTTGAACAGCAGGGTACGAGACGTTATTGTGCGTGATCTCAATTTACCAGATTGTGATCTTAAGTAATCAGAGATCAGTGGATATTGTTAGTGGGTGTACACCAGTGTTCTTTATGAGTGATCTGTGGGATGGGTTTACATTTGCATCTGTACTTTGTGATTCACAATATTTTGTGTGACAGAGGATGATTTGTACTAAAAGCATTTTGTTTTTCTCTCCACCTGAATTCATAACAGTATGGGGTAGAAAGAAAACAAATAATTATTAGTGGAGCAGCCGTTTTCCTTAATCTGTCCTTTCACTGCAACATAATCATCTTGTTGGGCGAAATAAAAGTTGATGTTATATCTTTGCCGATAAATTCAGTCAGAAACTATGTCTAACCTGTTTGAAAAATTATCCCAATCGAAATCCCTGTATAAACTTCGCAGCTCCGTTATGCCCTTCAGAAGAGTAAGCGTTAAGTCACCAGAACGAGATTTCACCGTCCCCCTTTATTTTTATCTCTCATCCATAACGTGGACAAGCGTGGCAGGCGTGCAAGACCGTGCGCAACTCTAATATCCGCGACTAGCTCCCGGCTGACTGCACGGAGTCTATCCCTATATCTATTGGCAAGCTACCCAATGTCACACGGAGTGGGTAAGGTGGCTTCCCACTACCCGTGTATTTGCCAGCCGCGCCGTTCTAGCTATGAACTGCGGGCCTTGGCAAGGGAGCCGCCTCTGGTGGCAGGGATGGCGCGCCTCTATCCGTCGCCCAGTAGGTAAACATCAAACGCCAGGGTAGCCGAAACGACACTAGGCAACGAGGTGGTGAGGGCTAGCCTGTGGCGCGTAGTGATCCGTACAGTTCGGCTGCACAGCGCGGCCTGCAAAACCACGGGCCGTGGGAAGCCACCATCAGGGCCGGCGCTAGGATTTTGGGGCCCGGGGTAACCAGTTGGGGGCCCTTGGTGAATTCAAATTCATCAGTTAGGGCTCTCTCTCAGACCAAATGTGGGACTTTCTTTTTTTAGCTCTACAACGTGTCGAGCGGGGGACCCCTACAGCTCGTGATCGGGCACCCCATCTGCCGGGCGGGTCTGGGTACGTTTGACCCGCTTACGCCCTCCCCCCCTCCCCTAACGCGCGTTACCAGTAGCATGAGACGTGCAGTAGGGGTTTCGCGCAAGTGACGCCGACGGTGACTCTTCCAACGTTGCAAGGAAAGCCTTGCAAACAATAGTGCTAAGGGGATAGGGAGTCCCACCTGACTTTGCCGGTGGTCTCTTAACTTGGCTTGCCACGGCCCTCGCATTTGCAGGCTCCGCCGGTCCTGCTACCAAGAGCGGGCCATGGGAATGGTCTCGCCTGCGCTTGTAGGGATGGTGCACCTATATTCGTCGCCCAGTCGGTAAACATCAAATTCCCGGAAAGCTGAAACGACACTAGGCAAGTTGGTGGGGTGGCGGCGAGACTTATCCTGTGGCGCGCACTGATCTGTACACCACGGCTGATGTGGCGTGACCTACAGAACCACGCGCCGTGGAAACCCACGTTTAGTGACAGATAGTTCTGGTAGCTCAGTGGCTAAGGCGCTTGCTTTCAAAACTTTTGCTGCTCCTGCCCCGGGCACGAATCCCAGCAGGCGCAGGAATTTTTAGAGTTGTGTTTAATCATATGAGCTATGCCGGGACGCTCCGTCGTTCGGATTCCAAGTTAAACTGTAGGTCCCAGACGAAAGGAACTGGCCGTCCTACCTCTGACACAATGGCTTAGTATGCCTCCTTCGGGAGGATCCAACCAACCTTCGGGTTGTGGACTAAGTTAAGTTTAAGTTTCGTCGTAGGAGGGCTAGTAACTCAGGTCCGGCAATGACGACCCACCCCCACCGGCGAATGCAAAGACGAGTAAAACGCGTTTTGAGGTAATACACTCATAACATTGTCTACAGATAGACCAGCACTTACGAACACATTTCATAATTTGGAAGAGAACTGGAAATATATCTAGCTGAGTTTCTCCAGGAAGTTGCTATGGAGAGAAAAGAACCTGCTCGATAACCGCCGTCGGCACTTCAGCTTTGCTCTACGTAAGATGTACGTTGAACATTTGAAAAAGTCACCCGAAATGTCTCGTTGGGACTTGCTGACGTGACCCGCTGAAGGATGGCTCGTGCCGGCGCGTGCCACAGCGACACGCCTCCTTGTGCTTCGACTTGGGCCCGGCCGGGGCGTGGCGTAAGGCAAACTATTTAATTCCGGTCAATGTTTTAACATGAGGGACAGGAAAAAACTCCCCTTCCCCACGCGCCTCCTCCCTCATGTTATAACTCGGCCCGGCTGGGGTGTTCTGCAATTTAAATAGCCCCGCTCGGCGGCCTCCTTTGATCTCGCCCACCGTCTCACTTTGTGCGACCTTATATGGGAAACAAGCCGAGCACACTCGGGAATGTATAAGCGATGGCGAGCCCCGCGATATATAGGCGGGCGTTCGACGTTTGCCCGGGCGACTTGGGTCGGGGCCGCTCCGAAATTGGGTAATGACAAAAAAACTTGAAACGTAAATGAATCTTATGAGCGGTGACCTCGGCTTCGCCAAGAGCCCTTCTGCCGCCCCGCTCGCTGCTTCTTTGTGTGGCTGCCAGTTGTAAATTGGCTCTCCAAGTGCAGTCGGGGAGTAACGCAGATTGGAGCACAAACTGCCTTGCCGCAATCAAAGACGGATAAAAATCGTGAAATGCTTCCCAGACTGCGGCACTTGCATCTTGGTCGAGAGCTAATCCGTCCTAAAATTCCTAAATAAATATAAATGTTTGTCGGCTGATATTAAGAATGAATAGAAAATTCTTTGATAAAACCAGTGAACTCAAGGAGTTCTAACATGCTTTAAGTCATATACTGTAGTAGCTCTTACCCACGACTTCATACGCGTGAAGTTAGAATTTTATTGCTAGAATTGGATATAAAAAAACTGTAAATTACGTAATAGGTATCGGAATAATATGACGGGGAAGCCATCACCTTACCATTCTACCACTGAACCTTTCTCATGAAGAGAACCAATTTGTAACGTGTTTAAAAATAGCAGCAAACTAAGAGAGGAGGGTTTACTGTGGGAGACTATCTACTACAGTTCCCGTGGTAGATGTTTGATTCTACTTTAAAATTATGTCACTTTCTGGATTACAGTTTTGAGCACAATGTTTTTGATTTTGCTGTCCATTTTAAGATACGTATACTTGCGCTAGCTACATACTGGCCATGGGAAAAACCACGTATTGTCTATGTATATCCCTGCCACTTTCAGTGTCTATCCCTGTGATTTGTTGATGGTAATCGGATGCAGCGCAAATACACATCTATATTATGTAGTGAGTAACAAAGCCTAAGCGACCGACAGAACGTTACACATGCTATCCGTCTGTCTTTCACCATTCTCCCTTTTCAAAATTTCATGAAAAAAATTGTTATTTATACCTGTGTCCTTTCTAATTATACATAGTACTTCCTTGTGAAATTTGATAAAGATCGGTTAAGCCGATTAGTCGTGAGAACGTAACAAATAGAACGTTCTGGCCTTGCATTCGGGACGACTCCAGCTCGAATCCTCGTCCGGATATCCAAATTTGGGTTTTCCGTGGTTTCCACAAATCACTCCAGGCGAATGCTACGATGCTTCCTTCAAAAGGCCACGGTCGAATTCCTACCAGTTGCTTGTCCCCAGTCCCATCCTGCCTCTAATGACCTCGACGTCGACGAGGCGTAAAGCCATAAGTAAAAAGAAATAAGAAAACCAATAGAGGCAGAGTTACATTCGGATTTATAACATCGCAATGTCCAGAAATGGATCAGTGAAATAGATCAGTGGTTACAGTGTCTCATCGGAAATAAATATGAAATTTCCTCTCTAAATATGACATCTTTATCGGGAAAACACAAAATGCAGTAATCACCGAAATTTGTTAATAAACAAAAGAACGTGTATTATGTCGTTACTTAGGTCGAGGAATTACTCTGCTCATACTGACGAGCAAAATTAATTGGAACATCGTTAACACATGGGTGACCATTAAATTTGTGTAAAAAGTGATAGGAAAGCTTTCCCTTTTTTTTTTTCTTGGAACAGTAAAAGCATTTCATTATCATATCTTATTCTTTCATCTGAACTCGTGTGCCCAGACATTTATTGTATTGACGATATATTTACAAAAAATAAAAGAGTTCCTACCAATAATTGAAAACTTACACGGAGCACGATAGGCAATCGTGGGATCCGGCCATACAGATTTCTGTTTTCAATGTTCAGGTGAATATCTCATTGGTTCTTTGGTAAATGCCAAGCATGATATATTTCCATTTGTTGCTTTCAATCCACTCCAGGCTCTAATGACATCGTCATCAACGGAGCATTTTTTTATGGCTTTTGCCTTTTCGACATTAAGGTGAGGCTGTAAAAGACTGACAACAAGGTAAAGGAAAGAATTCGGCTATGGCCTTCTCAAGGAATCAATCCGGCGTAGGCCTGGAGTGATTTCGGGATATCACAGAAAATCGAAATCGGCATGTCCAGAATACCAGGACAGAGCGCCTGCACCTCTGCTTTTTATATTGTGTTTATGAAGACACTAGCACTGAAACTCCATCGCCCGTGGCTAGCGTTCTGGCCTCGCATTCGGGAGGACGGCGGTTCGAATCCCCGTCCGGGCATCCAGATTTGGGTTTTCCATGGTTTCCCCAAATCACTCCAGGTGAATGCCGGGATGCTTCCTTCAAAAGGCCATGGCCGAATTCCTTCCCATTCCTTGCCCCCCATCCTTTCCCGTCTCTAAAGACCTAGTTGTTATAGGAGACGTTAAACAGTTAAAAAAAAAAAAAAATCCATCGCCCGACCTTAAACGTTACGCGAATTTATCTCATTCAATGGAAGATACATTGGTAAGATCCTAGGTCATTCTTGCTAAGAGAGATTTCATGCGATTCCGCAGCTCACCATTTAGCCATAACCAGGATGTGCCGTGAATATACGGTAAGTTTAGAGTGAATACCAATATTGTTTCCCGGCTCTCAAGTCTTGCCAACACCTGTTGTCATTAGATTCCACCCATAGTACGTGCGTAGAGAAATCCGCATCTACACCGTTATTGTGTTTTTGAGACGGAACGTAGAGCATCTCTGCGTTCTTTTATATTAATACGTATAATCGTTTGAAAGCAGTTAGAAGAGTGACCAACAGTCATAGATACCATTTATAACTACCACTCCTTATGAAGTTTTCCCATATAATTTGAATAGATGGATAGAATTATCTCGTTAAAGTTGCAGTGGGGCAAAAACATTTCTTCTCTCGGAATTTGACCAGCAAGGTATAAGAAGATCGTAGAGTACGAAACTAAATCACGGATTGGGGCTAAATCCTAATCCGCTCTTAAACGAAGCAGACGACTTTTTTTTAGGGTTTCACTGCTCGTTGACTTAGAGATTATCACAGCCGCAAGAGGGTGATGTACAAGGGTTGGGAAGACATTCTACCATGGTCTCTTTGAAAAAGATTGTTCGTTTTGATTAATTATGAGAAACCATGCGAAACCGTATGGATGGCCGGAAAGTGAATCGAGCCCGGCTTCCTCTCGACGCGAGGCCACAACGTTACTCATCCACCAGGTTCTGCGTCTTGGTCAGTCCTCAGTGAGACCACTAACCTAATATTTTTTTCCGTCTTGGCTCACCGATTTTATCATCTTCTTACGCCTAACAAAAACAGATACTATACCTTCTCTGCATAAATACCTATTATACACTCTAATCAGGATCGGCGGATCTTGTTAGTCTCAGGTGGGTAGTCAGACAGAGTGGGTTAATCTGAAAATGTTATTTGTTGTATTACCTAAAAGGAATTATAATATTCGTAGTAATAATCAAGAAAAAATCATACAAAAAATTCAAAGAGGTAAAAACTACAAAAAAAGTTTTAAAGAAAAATTATTGTAAAATTTACTCCGTAATATATTTTAATTGTATCAAAAATTGACTATTATTATTTAAAGTTATTTCTAGTCAGTATTAATTGAGCAATAAAAACTGTACCGCGCTTTGCACTTTTGGAAATGAGCTGATTCAATAATTTTTACAAATCAAGTTCCTACTACTACTAGGTTACTATATGCATTTAATATTGCAATATTATTGATTCAATCTTGCAACATATGTATCTCTTGAGTTGTAGTAAGATCGAAAAACTTCGTTCATTCCATTTCCATTTTAAATGAAGTTAGAGCCATTGCCATTCTGTCCCTCTCTAACTGCAAACAATATTAGAATGCCCATGATAGTCACTGCATCGTCTATCTTGGTGCCCTGTGTTATGAAGGGATGAGCAGTCTATGCTCAGCCTGTCTCTCTTTTTCTCTCAGTTCTTTCTCTCTAAGCACTCTCAAATTCCGTGTGGATAAAATACCCACTCAGAATTTACAGGGTGGATTCTGGTATCCACCGTACCCATGGTAACCGCCGGTACTGACTGTGATGTCAAATTTAGAATCATTATGTAATTTTGATTCATTAAATAATCTGAACATTAAGAAAAAGGTATATTTTAATATTAAGAACCACGTAAGTATGGTAACGAAATAACAAAAATTATTTTAACTACGGAGAGAATACACAGGAATGTCCGGTGAGGGTTATGTGGTCTCGAAAGCTAAAGCGAATTCCTGAGACAGTGGAGAGCGTAGCTGTCACGTGATTGAGTCATTCGATGGGAGTCACCTGCTCTCGACTGCAAGGAGAGTTGTGTAGCTTCGGCACTGAGTACAACGACGCAGCTCCATCCCGGGAGCATGGAAACTGTTTATTCTGTTGTTACTACTTCATTTAAGATTTTACGTACCCTTCATGCATTGTGACACCTTGTAATGAAACAAAAGTTTGTTCCATGAAGTAGTAATTTTTGTATTCTTCAAAAATTAGAAGCAGTTTTATTTTTCCTGTTCAGGCTAAGAACATTCACACAGGATACCTGCACATATCATTGGGGTATGCAGTATGTGTTAGCAGAAACATGTTTTTCGCCGTGGTCCGAAATATACTTGGCAGTGACAAAAAATTTCTATCATTACTTTTCCCTATTGTAACGACAAATTAATTTAGAGAAGGTGCGAAGCAAGATACTTTAGAAGTGAAGGAATCGAAGTTCCATGAAATTTTATATTTATTATTTTGCAGGTTGCATCATCATGTATGGACCAGCAACATAGCTTACAGTTCGCCATGGAACATGGTCGCTTAAGTTCAGTACTGGAAACTATGAGCCTCGCCGAAATGGAACAAAACAACAATAAAATTTTGTGCACCATATTTTCTGAGTAAATAGAGAATTGGTGCTGTAACAGTTCACAGTTCATTTTTCCAATACAAACATCAAATATTGGCCGGCAAACTTTGAGCTGGTCGAGTTTCACGTTGTAGATTAAACGAACTCTGTTTGCGCACCAAGATAAATAAGCAAAATCTTCGTCGGTGTATGTATACATCATTTCTACACCGCTCCGCAAAACATCTGTTCTAAAAAGAACCAGAACTAAGAGACCGCAGTGATATTTTAAAAAGTAAGATTTAGGTATCAAAATACATCGCGGTCGGCAAGAACATAGCCGCCGACTTGAACATTGATCGTTCTTTTGAAGTAACAGTATAATAATAATAATTCCGTGTGGTCGGAATGACTAATGACAGGGTTTCTATTGGCTGCACATTCCACCCCTGTCCTAGCCGCCTTAACCAAACCCGGCAAACCCACCGGGTACAGGGGACCTACAGTTTAACGTGGAATCCGAACCACGAAAGCATTCTAGCGTACTTCACATTACACAGCAAGCTGTGCCAGAGGTGAAGGCCGGGTTAAGTGCCTATGAAAATCCCCGCCGAGAGAGGTATTCGAACCTGGGACCTTTCGCTCCTCAGTCAGACACGTTAACCACTGAGCCACCAGAGTGATTTGAAGTAACAGTGATTGCATCACTCAGAACGAAGGACAGCAACGGTCCACACGTAGCACTTCAGTAGTTTGCTGTGACACATTAGAGGCTTACGGTTTAATGCGGGTTTTTTTAAAAGCTGAAGGAAAGAAACACAGCAGTCTAATTTAAAAACGAATCTAGCGATAAGTTTTGTACCAAAGATTGTGAACAGCGTGTTATGGCACATTTATATTGCTAATATTGCCGCATGAACGCCAGTGTACCGTCTGCCAGCATGGCGCAGCGGGTAGCGTCACGAATTGCGGTACCGAAGGTCGCCGGTTCAATCCCGCCCACTGACAAAAATTATTTAATTCTGTTTATTATTTCCAGAAGATTCTACATGTTTCCTAAGGTCACTTGTAGCTTCTACACATTTCACTTGTTAACTACTCTTGTAATCTCTAGTACGTTCTATCTGTGTATAAATAGAAGAGCATTCTGCCCAAGAGGCAGTCAGTGCTGCGTGTATGTTTGAGTTCTCAATAAACCTGTTCTCAGTTTAAGTGCTGTGTTCATTGACAAGTAACCTTCGAATTCACACCTGTCCCGGTTCCAACGCGACATAGTTTGGTGGAGACGCCGGGTAACCTGTGCAACAGCGGCATCGTCGTGGCTCCGATTAGGCAACGTAAAAGTCGCCGCCTACACGGACTGGAACCGGACTACAAAGGATATACTCAGTACGTCCTTCCGAAAGTCCGCGTCATTAGGAAACCCATGGCGGCAAGCCAGCTGCACATTCGACACCCATCGGTGTTCTCTGGAGACGCTGGACAGGATCCTAACAAATGGCTAAAAGGGTTCGACCGAGTCGCCAAGTACAACAGGTGGGATCATACCATGTGCTTGGCAAATGTTTATTTCTATCTGGACGGAACCGCCCAGCAGTGGTTCGAGAACAACGAAGAAAAACTGAATAACTGGGAAATGTTCCAGACGGAACTTAAGAAAACGTTTGGGGACCACCAGCGACAAATCCGCTCGGCGGAAGAACAACTGAAGAACCGGGCCCAACGACATGGGGAGCCGACGCAATCTTACATACAGGATGTTTTGGCCCTATGCAACGTAGTCAACCCGAATATGACTGAAGCCGACAAAATCACGAACCTAATGAAAGGTATTGCAGAAGACATGTACCAAGCTCTTCTGATAAAAGACGTCGCTACGACGGAAGAGTTCATCAAGTGGTGCCAGCGGATTGAGGAGATGCAACAAAGGAGGTTTGGGCGAAAGAAGTATGACAGACTTCCCAACGTAGTCCCTATGGCAGTTGTGGAAGACCAGCACGACTTTGCGTCTCTCATACGACAAATTGTGAGAGAAGAATTACAACAGTTCATGGCAGCTGGGACTCTTGAACCGAGTGAGCATCAGATCATGGCCATGGATGTAAGCCCAGTGGGTCATGAAGGAGCCGACGCGGCGGAAAAAGAGGTATTTCAGACAATAGCTCCTGTCTGCCGAGCCAATCGCACTCGACGTGAAGAATGGCCTCGCCCTGATATGACGTATGCTGCAGCTGCCAAACGGCAGCCTAGGAACCGGCCGACACGGCCACAACCAAATCCTCCGGCACCTATGAGGTCCCGCAGACGAACGGACGTCTGGAGGACAGAAGACAACGCGCCAGTATGTTTCCACTGTGGGCGCCCTGGACATGTCATACGCTACTGCAGAGAGAGAAGACGAGTATTTGACGATTATTTTGCCGCAAGACGTCCGCCATCCGAACAGTTCTACCCCAGGCAGCCACCCGCTGACGAGTTCGGTCGACCTACGGGAAGAAGCCCATCGCCGTACCCTAGACGAGGTCGATCCCCGACGCGCCGCTGCCGTTCATCGTCGCCGGACAGAGCTACCAGCCGCTCCCCTAGCCGCCGCACGCAGGAAAACTAAGCAAGGCGACCATCTACGGAGGTGAGGCCGCCGCAGATGAAAATCCTCCATGGATGACAGTCACTAAGATGTCGGGAAATCTCATCAACGTTATAATCGACGGCTAACCTGTCCGGGCGCTGGTTGATTCAGGAGCTTCTTTCTCCGTATTGTCGGACAATTATCGTCGCACACTAAAGAAGACAATGTTCCGTGATACGGGGGCAACTGTGCTAAAGGTCGCAAATGGAAAGTACGTCCAGCCAGCTGGAGCTTGTGTCGCGAGAATAACCATCAACAACAGGACCCAGCCAGTTGAATTTGTCATTTTAACAGAATGTAGTCATAATGTCATCCTTGGATGGGACTTCCTTAAGGCATCCCAAGCTGTCATTGACTGTGGAACGTCTGAGCTGCAAATTGAAGAAGTCGTTGCGACGGGTACACGTAACACAGAATCTTCTGGGAAGTTATTCGCCGTTGACAACGTGACAATCCCGCCGTTCGCAATGAGAAGAGTCCCAGTCAAAAATACGGACGACCGCAACCTTGAAGTGCTTGTCGATAGTAGAAAGTTTATTAGGCTCACGAAAGAAATCTACATACCAGCGGCTATCATAAGCATTATCGGTGGTCGAGGAGACATTTGGATCACCAACTGTCACGAGCAGTCACAAATTATCCCCAAGGGAATGTGCATAGGGACAGCTGAACCAGTCCAGGAGGGCGAGCTCAACGTCATTAACGAAGATCCATGCTCTGTTACTAGTACCGACAACACGCTGGAGGAAACAACTATGGAACTGCCAATAGGGTCCGGCCTGACCAAGGAACAACACCACCGGGTGTTAGCTATACTACGCCAATTCTCTGGTGTATTCACACCCCAGCAAAAAAAAGGTCAGACGAACGGCCCACGATAAAGCATCGTATCAATACTGGGGATCATCCGCCCATTAGCCAGCGCTCGTACCGATTGTCACCAGTCGAAAGGCGAATAATTCGAGAGGAAGTGGAGAAGATGTTGCATAATGACATTATTCAACCTTCGGAGAGTCCTTGGTCATCTCCGGTGGTCCTCGTAAAGAAGAAGGATGGTACGTGGGCGATTCTGTGTCGACTATCGGCGGCTGAACAAAATCACAAAGAAAGATGTCTACCCACTGCCGCGCATCGACGACGCCTTAGACTGCTTGAAAGGAGCTACATACTTCTCAACCATGGACATGCAGACAGGCTACTGGCAAATCGAGGTTGACGAAGCTGACAGAGAAAAGACGGCTTTTATTACACCTGATGGCCTCTATGAATTCAAAGTAATGCCATTCGGATTATGCAACGCTCCGGCCACATTCGAACGCATGATGGACAACTTACTTCGACACCTTAAGTGGACGACGTGTCTTTGTTATTTAGATGACATTGTTGTTTTCTCGAAAACATTTGAAGAACATCTGAGTCTCCTGTCAACGGTGCTGAAGTGTGTTCAGACTGCAGGACTCCGCCTCAATCCGAAGAAGTGCCTCTTCGTCGCCAGAGAGATAAAAATCCTGGGCACCTGGTCAAACGGAGATGGCGTCCGCGCTGATCCAGATAAAGTAAGGGCAGTCATGGAATTTCCAACTCCTCAGCACATTCGTGATGTGAGAAGCTTTCTTGGGCTGTGCTCATACTTCCGGCGTTTCATAAAAGGATTTCTGTAACATGGCACGTCCACTGCAAGAACTTTTGCAGGGAGACGCCAAGTTTACTGGGATGAAACTAAAGAAAGATCTTTCCAGGCACTTAAGGAGGCTCTAACTCCGCACCAGTTCTAGCCTTATACGACGAGAATGCAGAAACTGAACTTCACACTGACGCCAGCGGTTATGGGATCGGTGCAGTGCTTGTGCAAATTCAGGAAGGTGCTGAGAAGGTGATAGCCTATGCATCAAGAGTATTCTCTAAGCCCGAGATAAACTACTCTACAACCGAGAAAGAATGCCTCGCAGTTGTCTGGGCTATCAACAAGTTTCGTCAGTATTTATTCGGCAAACCTTTCACCGTCGTAACAGACCACCATTTCTTTATGTTGGCTAACCAGCTTGAAGGATCCATCAGGTCGACTAGCAAGATGGGCACTTAGACTTCAAGAGTACGACGTCACGGTGGTATTCAAAAACGGACGCAAACACAAGGATGCCGACAGCCTTTCAAGGAATCCTTTAATAGAACACAACAGCATGAATGAATTTCAGCCCTCGCTGAATAGGTGACGTTGCAGCTGAACAGAGGGAAGATTCAGAGTTATTAAGAACCATAGACGCCTTGGAGAAAGGAGAACCGGCCAAAGGAGGGTTTCAATTGATAGATGGGACATTGTATAAGAACAACTACGATCCACTAGGCCCCAAGTGGCTTCTGGTCGTTCCAGCTCATCTCCAGCCAGCTATTCTCAAGTATTTCCACGACGCTCCAATATCCGGTCATCTGGGATTTGTGAAGACCCTGGACCGAATCAGACGCAGGTATTACTGGAAGGGTCTCTACCGATCTGTCAAGCATTATGTGAGTCACTGTAAAGAGTGCCAGCGACGGAAACATGTGCCGCAATTACCTCCAGGTCATCTAGTACCAATTCCACCTGCAGCAGTTCCATTCCACCGAATTGGGATCGACCTTTTGGGGAGGTTCCCGAAGTCGACAACCGGTAACCGATGGATAATAGTCTGCACCGACTACCTCACGCGCTACGCTGTCACCAAACCTGTGCCGACTGCAGAAGCTCCAGAGGTTGCAAAATTTCTAGTAGAAGACATTATTTTGAAGCATGGAGCACCACGTGTGATGATATCCGATCGTGGAAAGGTATTCCAGTCAAGACTAGTATCAGAGGTCATGTCAAGATGCGACGTTGTCCACAGGATGACAACTGCATACCACCCTCAGACAAACGGTCTCACAGAACGCTTCAACAAGACATTAGCCGATATGCTGTCGATGTATGTGGATGTTGAGCAGAAGGATTGGGATACAATACTGCCAGTGGTCACATTTGCTTATAATACAGCAAGGCAAGATACGACAGGCTTCACTCCGTTTTTTCTGCTCCATGGCCGTGAAGCTGAGACCACAATGGATACGCTGTTCCCATTCCAGCCGGACGACACTCAGGATGACTATATAAAACAGCTCATTACCAGGGTCGAAGAAGCAAGACAGCTGGCTCGCATACGAACACTGGCCACCCAGGAGAGGACCGTCAGCGGTATGACGGCAAGCACCGACCTGTTGCGTACAACCCAGGAGATCTCGTATGGATTTTTACCCCTGTCCGGAAGGTTGGGCTATCAGAAAAGTTACTGAAGCGGTACTTTGGTCCGTATCGTGTCATACGCCGCCGGTCAGACGTCACATACGAAGTCGAGGATTATGAGCCGTCTTCGAAACGACGAAAGCGAAGGGACATTGTTCACGTCCTCCGCATGAAGCCTTACTACAATCCTGACGAGCAGCTAGGCACAACCAGCTTCTTGTTCAAGGACTCTGAGGACGGTTTGGATACTGAGGAAGTCGGACAGGAAGATAATAGTACAAACAGGAGGGGCCCTCCAGAACTGCCATACAGAGGACCCACGACAAGATCAAGATCCAGGACACTTCAGCGTGCCCCAAAAGAAATCTAACAGCGGGACGCTGTTTTCCTCAGGAGAGGGAGCAATGCCGCATGAACGCCAGTGTACCGTCTGCCAGCATGGCGCAGCGGGTAGCGTCACGAATTGCGGTACCGAAGGTCGCCGGTTCAATCCCGCCCACTGACAAAAATTATTTAATTCTGTTTATTATTTCCAGAAGATTCTACATGTTTCCTAAGGTCACTTGTAACTTCTACACATTTCATTTGTTAACTACTCTTGTAATCTCTAGTACGTTCTATCTGTGTATAAATAGAAGAGCATTCTGCCCAAGAGGCAGTCAGTGCTGCGTGTATGTTTGAGTTCTCAATAAACCTGTTCTCAGTTTAAGTGCTGTGTTCATTGACAAGTAACCTTCGAATTCACACCTGTCCCGGTTCAACGCGACAATATTGAATTCTAAATACATTAATTTCAATTATATAAGTATGTAACTTTTTATAAAACACTTAATTTTAAACAAACCATGAAAATTTGGTCCCCCCCCCTCCCGCTACTGGCTGTTTATATCGTACACAAAATGAATTATATCTCCTATCTTCCGGACAAGAAGTCTAGGGAATTTAGTTCGTATTGCAGGTGTACAACAGTGACTTCAATATACATTCATATGATTCGACCACAGTATACTGTAACATTATATTATAAAGGTTATAAGTCCTCATTGTTGATCCGCAAAGTTGTTACTTTTCGAAATAGATGCACTGAAATGTTTATTTCACAGTACACTCGTAGTTCAAAGGACTGAAGCCGCGATTGAGCGAATATTGTTTTCGAGTTTCACGAGCATTTCAGAAATTTCGGTGCTAAAACCGTTGAGCCTTTTATTTTTTGCATGTTGTGCGGATCCTATGGTGGTGTGGGTCCCTATGCAGCCTACGCCTAAATCCAGCAGTGATAGTGCTTACAGAAAAATCAGAAGAGCGTATTTATGTTAGAGAAGAAGCCAAAATAATTAACATCGATCTGTAGAGAAATGGCTATCTAGAATGTTGCAAATTCAATGTAAACGATCCGACAATTACATAATGAGACTAATACAATAGAAGTAATTTCTATATAACGCCTATTTTTCTTCAGAGTCCCTCTATCGGGCACGGATAGAAGTAGTACCCGATGTAGCAAATGCTAACAGTTTTGTGATTTTCTTGTGCCAGAATGGTCCATCAGATGTCAACCTCCATAAGATCACTGAGAAAGTGAACAGATCATATTTGCAATCTAACCCGGTAACCCAATCAGTTACGGCTAAGTACGGCGCCTATTGATTCATCAGAGGCTACTTTTAGGCAATAGCTTTGACAGTGGCATCAAGTACAGACAGTTCTGACCAGATAGGTAAGTTAGTTAGCACGGAATAGGAAGGGATGGAGGATTGCATCAAACCAGTCGAAAGACTGACAACAGCAAAAAAAAAGAAATAGGTGAGTTAAACCTAACTAACTTTCGTATACATAATATTATTAAAACTGGAGTTTATGGAACAGAAGAGGAATGTAATTTAATTATTAAATATGTTATAATTAAATGAAAAAAACATTTGATGCATCGACAATATATTTCTGCATAACTTAGTTATTTGATACAGTGCAATGTAGTTTCCTCATTTTCAACACTGGGATGTTGTAATAATTTGAAATTGTGTACTCAAAATTTTTGTATTGATGAAAAAGTGGAAGATGCGCTCAGCCTGGAAATCCATAGTAATTGTTTATATTGGTATTGGTGATACATGGTCATTTGATTTAATACGTGTACGTACACCTGAAAATACATGGACAAGTTAACGCACTCACATTTGGTTTCACTGTGTCAAAACTTTGTATGATTTTGAGTACAAATATTTTTAAAACATACAATATGCTTATTTTATTTAATTGTACGTTCCTTCGGTTAAAAACAAAAATTATGTCCTCCTCAGTGAATACGAATTCTCAAATTAAAGCTTCCGAGCTGAAATTTACCAGGTAAATGTAAATTCGTATGGTGACAGAGTTTTTTTGCCGCGCGTTCCAATTCTGACGCGGTCCTATAGTTTAATGTGGAATCCGAAACCATATTACTTTGCGCAGTAAAATGTTATTAGATGACTGTTGTATTCTGTCACTGTAATGTTTAGATCTCATTATAAATGTAACCGTGAAGTTATTTCCGGTCTGTTCATTATCCATTTTATTCGTGTGTCGTGCTGAGAATTATTTGTTAAGAGGCAGACTTTGTGAACCGAAGCTGCGTTGCTGAGACGTAAACTTGGAATTCCTTTTCTGGGAAAAAAGGAAAGATAACCATGCTATATGGAGGAACTTGTTAGCTTCGATCTCTGCAGGAAAAATTTGTGAGCGCAGTAAGCAAATCGTAGGATACTGATTTTTTCTCCCTGAAACTTACGCCACATGGAAATTTTCTTTGACTTTCTTATTGATTCTTCTAGATACAAGAGAATATTAACGAAGATAGACTACAATCTTGTCTCACACCTTTTTAAACTGATGTATGTCTCTCGTGATTCTCTATTGTATTATAGCTACTGATTCTTATATAGTTTATCGTTCTTATATAGTTTGTCGTCTCAAGTAATCTGCTCCGAGTAGCTATTCGTGCAATAGTCCCAGCGGAGTGGTTATGGCGGTTA